>JAKZAP010000020.1:90081-329591 GCA_023053575.1 Branchinecta lynchi
GAAGAGTGCCAGCTTCAGTCACCTAGAAGAAAAATAGTAGTAGTAGTAGTGATAGTTTACTTTATACTAAAAGCCTTTCAGACATGGAAAATTACATGTATACCCTAAACCAAGCAAAATTCACATACGATACAAAACTGTAAAAAGTTTCTTCGAATAAGGATATTGTATTTGCTACTAGGATTAATCTTATCTCTATTGAGATAAGATTAATCCGAATTATGGGTAATCTTATCTCAATAAAGATAAGATTAACCCCAGTAGCAAATACTGCAAGATTTTTTTTTTACAGTGAAGTGCCCCCTTCAGACAGATAAAAAAAAATCTTCCAAACACTTTTGTCCCAACCTCTGCATCACTAATTCCTATCCCAGTATTCCACCGTGAAATCCACCCCCTCCTGAAATCTTTTAGTTCAAACATTCCCAATTGCTCCACTCGTTTTGTCCCTAGACGTGCCACAAAATTGTCCGGACCATACCCCGACTCCAGCACTTTGAATGAATCTCGGATACACAAACCGATCATCTCAGCTCAGCACCACAACCTGGAAGCAGAAAGCAAACAAGATCATGACACAACAGTGGATAAAAACCAATAATGCTTATAATGTTTTTATTTCGTGCTTTTATTTAACGTTCTGACATCCCAGGATATTTTAACGAATATTGGGAAAAATAAAACGATTCGGATTCTGATTCAGGAATCTTCTCTTACAAGCCATCATGTTTGACTCGAAGTTGAGCACTTACAGGAAATGTCAGGTACCTCCCTCAAAATCCCCCACCGAGGTCGGATCCGGCTGGGATCTTAAAATAGATCATCTAAGGCAAATGATCTTTGTACCTTCCAAGTTTCATCCTACTCGTTAAACTCGTTTGATCCCTAGGCCGGCCATCCCCCCCCCCCTCCAAGCTCCAACTCCCACAAGGTGGTGAAATCCGGTTTCGGCCACAGATTATCTAGGGCATCTGCTTCTTCCACCTATCACACAACACAATCACCTGAATCGGACCACCCGTTGGTAACTTGTGCGTATGTCACAAGATCCCGGACACCAACTCCTTCCACACCGACGGTCGGGTCCGGGCAAGGAAGTTTTCCTAGAGCACTGTATCAGATCTTGTCACGCATGCTTATTTTCGTCGTCCTAGCTTTCCTGGAAGAGCTTGAACTAGCTAAATAGAAAGATGGACATCACTGCGATCGTCGTATACAAAAGGACCTTCGTGCACATCGGCGAAATGGCAAGAGAAGTGAAGCACCAAGAACCCAAGAAGAAGAGCCAAAGGCGATTATTTCACTACTGTGCGACTGCACGGAATTTGTGTGAGCTGTGACTCTAGAGGTCCGTAGCCCGTCAAACCAGCTGTATACATTTTATGATGCTTGTCAAATCACTGCATTGACACTTTCTAAAACTCTCTGAACGGCCATCGTTGCATCGACTGGAGGTGTCTAATCTGACGGCGATAGTTTGATAGTATTGTGATCAATGTCTATACGAAATTCTCTTCATGTACAATGCACGAGATAATTATTTCCAACAGTAAAAAAAAAAAAAAAATCCTTGAACGCATTTACTTTGCTTTTCGGGACGGACGGAAGTTTGTCAGCTTTCTCCTATTTTGGCTCTTTCATTCCCCTCCTCACTCCCCTTTCCAGTTCTGTCAAAGCCCTAACTTGAGAGTACCATGGTAGACATGGTTCTGGACAGCAAGAGAAACACCGTGCCATTCGTACGTCCTCCCCCCATGCGGTCTTTTATTGGAAATCAATTGACGATTTATAAGCTCCTAGAATGGGAATCTCTTCCACAGATTAATTCCCTGAGCAGAGAAAAGTACTACGATAGCTCTTGTGGTGTGGCGGCTTTGGAACTGATTTGTCTGGATTACTCTCTCAGAGAGAGAATAGTTGAGTGGTCTGGTTAAGTGGTATTTTTATGATCTGTATTCCGCTCGTAAATGAGCATGGCTATAGGTGCGTTTTCGGGATTCTCAAAAAGTTCTAGGCGTACCACCGTCAGGAGTTTCATAAGAGATAACAGAAGGATGCGCGGTTTCAACAGACAATGGGTAAAAGACAACACTTTGAATATTATATGTTGTGTTTGAAAATGTTATGCATAACAAGGGTTGCCATCAGGAAGCCGCCATCTGCTGAGTTTTCCGACATCATGACGACAAACAAAAAAGTCAGTAGATACTTTTTTGGCTCCTCCTGGCAATGGTTGTTCTGCATAGCATTTCACGTGTAACCTTTTCCAACACAACACATAACATCCGAAGTGTTGGCTGTTACTGTCTGTTGAAACCACGCATCCTTCTGTGTTCTGTTATGAAACTTGTGACAGTGAATGTCTGATCCAGCGACGAGACAACGCGACGGAAAATGCAAAAAAGGACAAACTCGGGGTATTTGCAACACAAGACTTAGAACTTCATACTCACTCCTCTCAGAAAAACCTTGGACGCAAGCACCTTTTTTGTTTTGTTTTTAATGAAAGATTGCTGCCAGGGTTTATGACACTAAGGCAACCGGAATGGAAATCACGATTTGAACTCTTAAACTCCATTGTATCGCCCGCCTACTATTTTTTTCTTGCCATTTTATGATTTTACTTTTTCTTCCTTAGGCTACAGCCCAAACCCAAGCCCAAGCTGCGAAGTCTGTTCCAACATTCCAACATTCCAGACTCCTTCGGGATTCTGCTGGGTTTTTCAAAAATTACAAATCGATCCTGGGGGTTTTCAGCCTCACTCGCCTTACGTTAGAAGTGAGTTAGAAGTTAGAACTTGCAGCCCCAGCATTTCTGATCATGGAACGAGCTCCTCGGAAGGGGGGGGGGGGACAAATGTAGATATCAGCGTATAGCTTTCAGGGGCGATAAAAGAAGAAATGGAAGAGGGCATTTCTCTAAATACGCGTCTTTCATTTATTTTGTATTTTGTATTTGTTATTTACTCTTGTTCTATTTGCGTCTGTTTTTGAGAGTGCAAAACGGATCCGTCCGCTGAATTTTTTTAGAGCTATATTTCTGCCCTTCTTGGCAAGGGTTCTCTTAAGGCTCAAAGCCGCTCAAGTTGGAAAAAACGAACTTGTGGGAAACACAAACTAAAGATTCTAGCTTAGCGATAAATATTTGACTTGTTCCCTGAGTCGGGATGTCCAATATGGTGGAACACTGAAGTGGGGATTAAGCCGTTGTCCCTGCATATGACTAAGAACTTCAAAACTTCTTTGTCTGGGGTTTTCCTTTGTTTCTTTTCTTTTCGTTCATACTTTTTCCGTCGGTTAGCAAAGCTACAATTCCGAGCTAGCATCAGCCAAGCGTTTGTGTCGAACCATTGTTGCACATTTATTGAAATTGAGAGGAAGTTGAAAACATCGTTTTTTTGTCGTCTAATGGAGTCGCGGAATGATTTAGTGGAGTTCGCTGCAAACCCACTATTCTTCAATCTTCCGATATGGAGTCATTTGCTCGACCTTGAGCCACCATGATGTAGATAGTTTGTACTCGCTTGTTATATTTTAATTTTTGTGTGTTGTTTATATGGCTTACGCTGAAATAAAAAGTGTTATTATTATTATTACTCCATTTGTGTCGTATGATCGTGTGACGGTCACACATCAAACTGATTTGTTCATTTAAAATCATTAGGGACGAAGAGTTATTAGGTAATACTCATTTTGTTACGCAAGTTAAAAGTCGAGATTCACCCTATTGATTATTGTACTGCAGCCAAAAGACTGTCCTCTACCATTCCAAAATTCATGTTTGAATGCCAAATAACATGGAAACCCTGATATCTTTCCTAGCTGGAAAAGTCACACAGCGCCAAGGGGGTAAACGATAAGAAAATCGCCAATATTCGTCACCATTTCGAAGAAGAATCTTGGAACATCTTCAAAACATAGATTAAAAGCCAAGGCCAAGAATTTCCCGAAACATTATTTATACAGAATGTTGACAGACCTTGGTGTAAGTAATGGTATGGGGGAAAGAAAAAGGAGGCAGTAAAGTAATGGAGGAGGAAACGGGAACTGAGACTTTATTGAAACTTTGATCGTTGCTTAGACAAATTGTTGTCATCCTTTGTATTCTGTTTGATTTAATAACTTTAGAGATAAACCAACCGAGGTAAACATAACATAGGCAACCGAGAACACATGCAAGCGATGGTGACACACACGAAGCAAAGAGTACGGACAAACCTGTAAAGACAAACCTTGTAGTACTACTTCTTTGATACACTACACACTTACTTACGATTATTTTTAATATTCTTTTTATGATAGTTCTACTTATTTTTCTTTTTCGTTTGTGTTCTTTCTTTTCCTTTTCAATCCATTTAAGACATGTCAGGTGTAGTAGCCTTAAGAAAATATATTTATTATTCACTGTGCTCCGCGGCATGGCAGATACAAATTTACCAGTGCTCTTTTTGGTAGAGGGTTGGAACAGCTTCTGTTTTAGCCATGACAGGTAGAAACTACAAAGGTAACTTAAAGTTTAAATGAAACGCCAACTTATTTTTGTATCATTTTACTGAATACACTTTCCAATTTGGATTCCGCTAATGGACTTTTTTAATTTCCACTATCTGCTCTAGTAGTGACGTTCATAATATCTACGGTCGGACAACACAAATTCTACTATAACGCGGGAAATTTAAATCTCAACACAAACGATGCTTTTTATTGGGCATTGGTGGGCTTGGTGAGGACCTGTTAGTTTCTGAATACAAATCTTTTTCGTCAAGCATGCAACACAGGTACAAGCGCATACAGGTACCACAAATCTGACAGGGAAACTCCAGTATTTGAAAATCTATTATTCGTGACCAGCGGAGCAATCAAGTAGCTCATTTTCATCGGGTCTTCATGCCTATTTCAGGTAATAAGTAATGCGTACCTCGATCGTCCTATCTCAGCCCTTATCGGTTCATCTTTTTTTTTTTTTTTTTTTTTTTTTTTTTTTTCGGTTCAGCTTTAAAGAGTTAGGTGTTAGTAATAGGCTAGGACACAGCTTCCAAGTACGCAGGTGTTCTTAGTTTTGTGTCTGTTGCAATTAAAACATAGAGCCATAGGGGCTCGGAAATAGTTCCTTAAATAGGAGTTTACCCTCCTATTGTTCTGTTAGAAAGAAGTCGCTCTTCTAAGTTCAAAAGATCACAAGCAAGGTTATTTCCAGGAAGAAAAAGTTAGGCTTTGGCGGGTCTGCAACTCATTTAATAATGGAAAAGTTCGAAGGCAACGAAAAAACATAATAAATTAGGAAGTTATCTAGCTTCGCTAATAGTCTACAGACTTTTCCATTTTAATTGACGATAACTAATAACTGACCAGTTTTATGCCATTACGGTTGTTGGGTCGCAAGACATACGAATCCAGAGATTTTCTTGGATTGAATTTTTAATTTTTCTTTTTGTTCGGAATGTGTTTTCATAAGGAGATCAACCTGTACAGAAAGGATTAACTTGCCCCCCACCCACCGTACACAAATAAAAGAGAGGAACATTATTTCGAAAAAGCACACTTTCTCGAATCTCCACAAACCTCTTCCAACGGATAAGACGCTATGGCTCACGGATTTCAAAGACTGAATAAAAGAGAACAGCAGATTTTGGCACTGAGAATTGAATAGCCCATATCCCCACAAAACCCCCTCCGGCCAAAAGAGCATCGAATAGCTAGCTATTAGTTCCGCCTGGATCCCCGATGAAAGATACAGAGCAGCTATGGGGTAGGATATCGAAATGCCTGCAGCTCATAACATGCTTGCCTCTTTGTTATTCAGTCAGTGGCCAAAATTCTCGAGGTTGGCAGAATTGCATGAAGTACGCAAGACGGATTTTCGGAACCCCATGAAATGCCGGGCAATGCGGAAAGTTCGGAATGGTTGCATAGTTACTACCAGCATTCAGTGAAGTTTTTATATGCACTGGACGAGAAAAAGGAAATAGTAAAAAAAAAACATTACACTGGGATTTCGATAATGAGACGAATGCGCAAGAAAAAGTTTTCTCCCTAGCTGTCTAGTTGTTAAGCGGAAAACTGATCAAGGAAGAAAAGTGAAGGACCTTGGCAACAGACGATAACCTCGCAAAAGGGTTACCAGGCAAAATGTGTGTGGTAAAGTGGACTTCATATGACGTCGTGGAAGGTATGGAAAGAAAATTGCAATTTTTGAAACCAAATATCCTTAAATGTTTTAAATATTTTCGACAAAACTTCCCGGAAGATTGCAAAAGGAGGGAACAAAACTGTGAAACGTTTCACAAAGTGGCAAGTACTCTGATTCAAAATTCCCAATTTTTCACCAGATCAAGTTAAAATTTTTGGGAAAAGGCCAACTGAGGCAGAAGTTCAAGCAGAACTTGCACTATTCAGTTTCGAGAAATTTTCATCCCCCATCCCTCTCCCCACACCGTTGAAAGAAGGCGAGTGGGTCAATCTTAAAGCTAACTAAGGCATCCATCCGATTAGAAAACACACTTAGAAAGCACACTTAGAGCGTGTTCCACCCTTCTGACAATAGTAAGTATTAGTTACTATTTTCGTTGCAACCTCGTGAAAAGTTACTTCGCTGACCGTTCCAACCTTCTCCAAATAGTAACTAATAGTAACTATTTGCTTACCACGCTCGGGAGAGTAGTAAGCGTGGTAACTACGTATCTCTTTAATGTGATCGGTCGGATTCGCCCGTGGCCTGTTATCCCGCTGGAAAATAGTAAAATGCATTCCAGCCTTGGCGCCAAGAAGCCAAAATTCGTGATGTCATGCGTAGAAACTATGATAAGTATGGTGGTAAATATGTTCCAGCCACACACCAGGAGCAAATACGGGTTTTTTCTGTGGTTGACAACAAATATGGGGCAAGGGTTGAACAGCGATGATTTTTTTATTGCTTTTGACAAATTGTTCTCAAATTCTGAATTTAATAACTTGCATCCAAAGCTTATTATTTTTCAAAATTATTCCCCACCCTCCGGATTTTCAAAGCCAATGCCACCACTAAGAGCGTGTTCCACCCTACTTCCCATAGTTACTACGCATGATCTCACGAATTCTGGCTTTTAGACGTCAAGGTTGGATCGATTTTTCTATTACCATCGGAATATTATACCACAGGCGAATCCGACCAGTCACGTTGGCTATTTTCTATTTCAAGGAAGTTGGAACAGCCACCGTAGTAACTTTTCACGAGGTTGGAACGAAAATAGTAACTAATAGTTACTAATGTTAGAAGGTTGGAACACGCTCTAAACCAGCGGAAAGTCCTATGTGAAGAATTGTAACAGTTTCTACAGTAACTTTGACGCAGCTTGATACGACAAAGGTGGCTTTTCGCCACTATGGGTTAGAAGTTCTCCTAAAAGGGAAAGTCGTACGCTGGATTGAAACATAAAACTTGAATTCAATTCAATTTAGTTTTATTTCAACACCAATTACGGACTAGCTAACAGCGGGTGGTAGTCAAACAGTTATGAATGAGTACTCGAAGGGTGAACATCAAATTCAATTTATCGGATTACAGAGCCAGCAGAGAACCTTCGAAGACGCCCTGTCCTGAGCGATATCAGGACACGCTTTAAAACTCTTGTTGCCGGAGCTATATTGTTGGCACAAAGCAAGGTAGATCGTTTATTTATAGTAGGCCTGAACGATGATCAATGAGGATAGCAGTATGTCAGAGGAGAGGCCACCTAATCCTTCGGAAACTAGGACCATTATGGACAAGCTGAATGCTATGAGCATACAACTCGGAACTTTAGGACCGATGGCAAAGTCGGTGCAGGATTTACGGAAAGATTTTTCTGCATTATCGCTGAGTTTTGAGACAGGACTGGCAGCGGTAACCGTCCGTACAGACGATTTGAACCACGAAGTATCATCGTTACGCAGAGAGGTCATAAAAAATCAGTCAAAAATAGACCGTATGGAGGCTGAATTAAAAAGGTCGAATTTGATCCTCTATAGCTTTGATCCTATTCGAAAAGGCCCATCGCTTCGACATGACATTCTGCAATGTTTGAATAGTGTCATCCCAAATCTACGTATGGCAAATTCAGACCTAAGGGATGTTTTCCGCCTGCCGGCTGGACGTGGTATCCGTCCTGTACTCCCTCAAATTATCGTCTGTTGATCTGCGAATCGCAATATTGAAATCTTATTTAGCACTGCGAAGCGTGTCACTTGCTGCAGCCCCTGACTATACTGAACGCGAATTACTAGCCCGGAATAAACTGAAACCTGTTTTGGCGAGAGCCAGAGAGGAAGGACATAGCGACGTCAGACTGAGGGGTGTGAAGCTCTACATAGGTCAACGGGTATTTGTGTTTGATAATGCGAATGGAAAAGTGATCGAGGAGGAACCTGATAGAGGGCAGCGGAATAGAGAGGACGTGAGGGTGAGAGAGCGGAGTAGTGATCTAGTTTCTGTGAGTGAGTCGCATGAAAATGCTGAATCTTGACGTGTCGGAGGCTAGCGTAAGCACCGTGGTAGACAGGAGCGAAAACCGGATGTTTACCCCAGTTAACGGGGCAAGGGCAGCGGAGCAGGTGGTTGGGTTCCAGCAGAATAAACGGAACAGGGATGAAACATTTAGCCCAAGCCCTAGTGATGTGCAACCAAGTATCCGCGATCGCCCTCAAAGGGGAAATTACAATGGCCCAAGGTTTAATCGTGATTACAATCGAGGTGTTAATGACAGGTCTAGAGGTATCGGTCAACCAAGTCGGGGGCGAGGTAGGCCATGGCCCAATGCGGAGCCGAGACAGCTTTTTCGGAACGAAAGTGATTTCACCCTTGATTCATTATCCGCGTTTGCCCCGGATGGTGAACGGGACGTAGCGTAGGAAAGTGAGGGCCATGAGCGTAGCTTGAGGTTTGTGCATTGGAACGTCCAAGGTTTGAATGAACAGAAAATAAAGTCGCTTTGTGAGGTTAAGAAGTGGGATCTAATAAGTTTAGTAGAGACTTGGAAAGAATCTTCAATTTTGAGTGTTGAGTTTGATTGTTTTGATGTTTGTAGAAAAAAAAGTAGGAACGGCCGTACATATGGTGGAGTAGCAATTTTAGTAAGAAAAGGTATATTTAGTCAGTGTATAAAATTACATAGTGCGTCAGAAAATGTTGTTTGGATTAGATGTGAAGCACCGCATATGCAGATATTAGTTTGTAGTGTGTATGTTCCTCCAGAAACAAGCAGCTACAGTGGCAACGAAGATACTTGGGAAATTTTGTTTTCGGAGACATTCAAATACCGGAAAAGGTTTAGTAATCATAGTTTTGTTGTTTTAGGAGACTTTAATGCGTACGTTCGAGACCAATTTGAAAATTGGGCAGCCGAGTCACAGCTTGAGGATGAAGCCCACCAGAAGGAGATGTATGAGGAGTTATTTGGGAAGAGGAGGAGTAAGGACCAGGGACGAAAGAAAAATAAGTGGGGAAATATGCTTTTGGATTATGGAGGTACCGAAAATTTGGTTATTTTAAATGGTAGGCTGGGAAATGATAAGAATGTGGGAAATTACACGTGTTATTCATCGGGAGCTCCAAGCGTGGTAGATTATATTTTGGTAAGCATGTCTCTTTGGCCTCTGTGTGAGGGGTTTGAGGTGTTGGATGTTGTTGGGTCGGACCATGTCCCAATTTCGCTAGATTTAAAGATGGTGTTAGGACCTAGGATAAGTAATGGTAGGGATATTTTAGAAGAGGAGTTGGATAGTGTTCAAGTAGGAATAAATAGACCTTTAAAGGTAAGTAGTAAGTAGCCTAGGGGTAGGAAAGATAGAAGGACACATAGATAGTTGGCACGAGAAGGTAAGGAACGGAGAAATAGAAGAGGTTGTGTCTCAGGTTAGTTCGGTTATGTATAGGATAGCGGAGAGTAGTGTTAAAAAAGTGAAGAAAGATAAAAGATTTAGGAAGGATTTTTTCGATGAAGAATGTGTGCGGAAAAGAGAACAGGTGGTTGAGTCATTGATGAAGTTAAAAGAGATAGGAGGAGATGGTAGTTTAAGTGAATATCGTAAACGTAGGAAAGAATATAAATATATGTTGAAGGATAAGAAACATAAGCTAGAAGTTGACCGTAATAATGAAATAGTAAAGTGTTATAAAGCTAAGGATAGCAAAGAATTTTGGAAAGGGATCAGGGCTGCTACGGAAGCGAAACAAGAAGACCTTACCCCGCGGGCTGAGTCATGGCCCGATTATCTTGAACGAAATTAACCTGATGTGGAAACTTTAAGAGGTGAGATCTCGACTTCTTTAAGGAAACCGGTACCGTACCCGCTGAAGGAGATGGATTATCAATTAATAAGTAAAATAGAGGAGGAAGAGATATGGAAGTCCATGAAGAAAATGAAAGGTAGGTCAGCCCCTGGAGTAGATGGAATCCCTGCAGTGATTTGGAAATGGGGAAGAGCGTATCTTCTCCCAGTTTTGGCGTTAATTTTTCGTTTATATTAGAGAATGCTCGTTGGCCACAAGCGTGGAGTACTTCAATTATGATACCAATATTTAAGAAAGGGGACAGGAGCGACCATAAAAACTACCGAGGAATACATCTAGGAAATGTGGTAAGTAAGATTTTTTGTAAAGTGATAGATTTTCGGTTCAAAAATTGGCTAGAAAAAAGTGAAATTTTAAATCCAGCGCAGGCTGGTTTTAGGGAAGGGTTCAGTACGCTTGACCAGATTTTTATATTAAATGTATTAATTAGAAAGTACACGAGAAGCAAGGGTGGTAAGCTGTACGTAGCTTTTGTAGACTTGAAGGGAGCATTTGATAATGTGAACAGGAAGTTGTTGATTGAAGTATTGTTAGAACTGGGCCTTCCAAATTTGTTCGTAGTTTTGATTGTAGAAATGTACATGAGTATTAAGGTGGTGGTGCGAGTGGCGAAGAAGTTTTCAAGAAGTGTGAAATCTAAGATCGGTGTGAAACAAGGTTGCACTCTTTCTCCGAAGTTATTCGCATTGTTTATAAATGATGTAGTACAGTTCATGATTGATAATTCGGCCCCAACGGTGACGGTAGATATCATGTCCCTGTGTACCTTGTTATTTGCTGACGATTTAACACTGGTGGCGGATTCTAGTAGCAACCTCCAGAAACTTTTAAATTTACTAGAGATTTACTTAAAAAGAAAGAGCTAACATTGAATGTTAGTAAAACAGCTGTGATGGTGTTTAGAAAAGGTGGTAGATTGAAAGAAGGTGAGAAGTTTGAATACGGTGGGGAGTACTTAGAAGTAAAGGAAGAATGGGTTTATTTGGGGTGTAAACTGCGAGCAAAAGGAGGGGTATTTGGAAAGCATGTGGAACAGGCGGAGATAAAGGGGAAAAGATGTGTTAATCTAGTTCTAAGAAGCCATTTGAAAGATATTAATAACATTAAGATTCATAAAGAGGTATTTAATACGAAGGTACTGCCGGTTATGCATTACGCCTCCGAAGTGTGGGGGTTCCATAAGGCAGGTAAGTTGGAGCAGATACAGTTGAATTATTTTAAAAGATCATTAGGACTGAGTAGTACGACAAATAGCTTAGTAGTTAGGGGGGACATAGGCTTAGGAAGTGTAAGATGTAGGCGTTTAGTGAGTATGGTTAGTTTTTGGGAAAAGATAATTAGTCTTCCACGTGTTAGAATGTTGAAAGCGGCGTATCTGGAGTCCCTTAGAGATATAAGTAAGGAGTCATGGGCTTACCAAGTGAAGAAAATTTTAGATGAGTGTGGTGTTGGTGATAAGTGGAATGAGGGTATGGGTCATGAGTTGGAGTTAGGGACAGTAGCTAAAGAAGTAAAAAATATACTTAGGGACCAGGAAATCCAGAAGGTGGCAGGTTGACAGAGATAGTTCAAAATCTCTGAGGTTTTATACAGAGGCAAAAGAGACATGGGGTGAATGTGTTTATTTTAAAGCGGGTTTAGATAGGGAGGAACTGAAATTAATAATTAGTATGCGAGCTGATATTTTACCTCTGGGGGATAGGAGGAGGTACACGGGTAAGCCGATTCGGAGGATTGGTCCTTACTTCTGCCCCATGTGTGGAGATATGAATGAGTGCGTGCGACATATTATGTGTGAATGTAGGGAATTGAATGATTTAAGAAGAGAAATATTTGGAGTAAATGAGTGTGATCAGGAATGGATGGAGCGAATGCTGAAGAGTGAATGTTTTGTCACTATAAGGAAAGTGGGCAGATTCCTCAAGTTGGCTATGAATCACAGAGAATTTTTCTTGTAGATTTAAGTGTTTGTTATAGTTATGTTGTAGGTTATGTATTTTTCTTTTGTATTGCCATGGCCCTTGGGCTCTTAGTGTAATAAATATCATATCATATCATATCATATCATACACTAAAAACTAACCAAAATTATCAACATATACTAGAAAGTGGTCGAATTACGTGTAAAGTACTGAGAACAAACAAAATAAAAAGTAACGATTGGGGAAATAGACGGAGCGGGGGGTAAAATAATAACCTACTAATTTTGTTACGTAGGGAAACAAAGGAGGGGACAAATCTATTCCTGTATCTCACGTGTCGGCAAAACACTGGTTGGAGGGTAGTTAATATAGTACGGGTACTTATAGATCGCCTAGCAGGTTTGCAATGGTTCTGCGAAATACAACGATGTTTATTCGTCGCGTCCAGTGAACTACCAGTACAACAAGCTAGACCAAAGGTTTCGATGGGATTCCAAAAATCTAACATTTGATTCAAACGATTGAGTTATTTCTTCGCCATTCAGTCTTCGTCAGATTCCCTGAATATTTTTACTGTTAAAAAGTTCAAAAATGGATTCAGCATGTCTCCTAGTGCCGATACCGAATCTCTAATCGATTTCAGAAACGACTTTGAGCTTCAACCAAATTTCCAGTATCAGCCGAATCGTGATGAACCATTTGTCCAGCAAGAAAACCAAGTTCAGATACGGATTCAGCGGACCTCCTTATCCCCCCCCCCCCAATGAATATCTTATTAGCTTACAAAACATACATGTTTTTACCGTAAATTCGAATCTCCTCCTCTGCCTCTAAAGATAAGACCAAAGGACCCATCTACGAACTTGACCTGTACTTTACCAGTGAATCCTCATTGAACACCATCCTCGCTTGAACATTATATATAAACCCCTTCGACCTTCGACTACACTACACGTCACACACTGATTACACGTCATTACACTGACGTCACACAGAATAAACAAATGAATGCCGGCATCCACGCGCAGGGCTACACTAATTTGAGAATAAACGGGTAGGAATACTATAGCCGAAAATTGGTTGACAAATTGTGTGTCCGGTTTTCGCCCTATACCGTAAATTCGAAACCCCTCCTCTGCCTCTAAAGATAAGACTAAAGGACCCATGTACGAACTTGACCTGTACTTTACCAGTGAATCTTCATTGAACAACATCCTCGCTTGAACATTATATATCAACCCCTTCGACCTTCGATTACACTACACGTCACACACTGATTACACGTCATTACACTGACGTCACACAGAATAAACAAATGAGTGCCGGCATCCACGCGCAGAGCTACACTAATTTGAGAATAAACGGGTAGGAATACTAGAGCCGAAAACTGGTTGACAAATTGTGTGTCCGGTTTTCGCCCTATACCGTAAATTCGAAACCCCTCCTCTGCCTCTAAAGATAAGACTAAAGGACCCATGTACGAACTTGACCTGTACTTTACCAGTGAATCTTCATTGAACAACATCCTCGCTTGAACATTATATATCAACCCCTTCGACCTTCGATTACACTAGATCTCTGTGACGTCACACAGAATAGACAAATGAATGCCGGGATCCACACACAGAGCTATACTAGTTTGAAGGGGTAGGACTGCTATAACCAAAAACTGGTCGACAAATTTTGTGTCCGGTTTTCGCCGGATTCCGGGTGAACTACTTGTCCGGCAAGAAAATAACTTTCATATTCGGATTCACATGTCTCCTAGCCCCTAAATCAACTATCTCAATAAATTTTAAAAAATATTTGTTTTACCCTTCATTTGAAACTCCTCCCCCACCCCTAAATATAAAGCTACAGAGCCCATCTTCGAACTTGACCTGTACTTTGACCCAAAGAATCATCGTGCTAAATTTGAACAAAATATCTCAACCCCTTCGAGATTTATCGTCCTAACAGATGGACGGACGAACGGACAGACGGACAACTTTTGCGATGTCATAGGTATCCCTCCACTTACGTTTTGGGATCCCAAAAACTGAATACGTAAACGAAATAAAATACGCGGAGTCCCCCCCAGCGATACGTTGAATTGCCAGGGGTCTACATCTTCAAAGTAGTAATGACACACCCGTCTGAATCCTCTTAAGCAGAAACGAAAACTGATACTATGCCATTATTGCATGAGCTCATCTGTTTTATTTTTGGAGGAATCAGAGCTGGAATGTAACAGCTGTACGCCAGTGGTACGAAACTAGGATGACAAGCTGCACGTTTAGAGCGTGTTCCATCCTACTTACCGTAGTTACTACGTCAAGCGTCAAGGCTGGAATGCATTTTTCTATTTTCGTCAAAATGTCTCTCCGCGGGATAATTCAGCCAATCATGTTACAGAGATCAATAGCTACCAGGCTTACTACGCTCCCGAGCATGGTAAGCAAATAGTTACTACTAGTTATTATTTCGAGAAGGTTGGAACGTTCAGCGTAGTAAACTTTTGTGATGATGGAATGGAAATAGTAACTAATAGTTACTTTTGTTAGAAGGGTGGAGCACGCTCTTGATTATAGCGAAGACGACTCAGCTCGAACTGTTCATTGATATATGAATCGTCCCATTCACTTCTTTTTACCATCCAGAGGTATTAGTCAGAGGTATCAGCTAGATGTCTAAAGGATGGTAAGAGGGTTACAAAAGGCGTGTTCATGTAGTTTAGAATGTAAGAGTTGGTTTGTATAATAAAGAGTATTAAACCAAAACTAAGAAAAACCCTAAAACTAACCTTGATGATTAAAGGCATTTTCTCTCTTTCCTTTTTCTTTGACGGATGCAGGCCGTTAGTGGAATAGTGGCAGGAATATGCGCAGGCATTTGAGTCACGAAGCTTCTCGCTGAATTCCAGTGTTTGTCCGTTGAAAGAAACTTCCCTGCAAGACAATTAAAATGACGCGGTACTTCGAAGTAAATCTTATGGTTCTTTGTAGTGCGCCTCGTTCCAGTTCACGGTTCAAGTGGACTAGCTCCGGAAAATCTCCAGTTGTCCCGTCATCAGCACTTGTGAGTGAGCACAGTAGAAACATGGATCCGTAAGGTGGGCTGTCGGCGCCCCTGGCGAAACGTCCCAGCGGAACGTCCGTATGGTAAAACGGCCTCATGATAAAACGTCTCCGTGGCTAAACGTCCTCATCTAAAATTGGACAAACAGCAAAAACCAGATAATGTTTTTTTTCTGGGGGAGGAGGGATTTCAGTATCTACATTAGACCAAGATTTTGTTTCCAAAGCAGATTAATTGAACACCAGAGCAAGGGAATAGGAGATTAAAATCGCCCAGGTATACAAATATTATCCCGAGCAATACGAAGCTCACTAAACAAGATCTTGAACATCCTGGGCCATTTTTATCCACAATAACGGCTTAATTCATAATTTTTTAACATTTACATCAATTATTTTTAGATTCTCTTTTTTTGTCCTTTTTTCTGTCTTCCAATTGTTTCATCGGAGGAGCTTGCTGGTAAAAAAAAAAAAATAAAAAAAATACCGGTTATGCATTTTGCTTTAAACGACCTAGACCTAGCCTACTACTGATTAGTCGTGTGCCCAGGGCAAGGTGTGTTACAGTTTGCGTTTTGAGGGGAAACGGTGCATATCTGAAACAACTGGTCCTACGTCCGCTCTTTGCTGCCTATAGGTGTATTCTCGAAGTTCCCCGAGGACTCCACGGACAGGGAATCCTCCGATTATCATCACCATCGTCAAAACGGAATCCCATTTAGATTCGGAGGGGAATCAATTTTTGCTGGTGTTGGTGCAATGTAAAATTAAATAAAAACAATAAGAATAAACAAAACAAAAATAAAGTGGATCCAGACTAATTTCAACTGCATATTTTTTGTTCGAACAAAATCAATTTTGAAAGCATTCCTGTGTTCTCGCTGTTTCTGTACGCGGAGTCACGTGGAGTTCTCTATTCTCGCCGTTCCCTTGGATTTCCCGAGGAGCCCTCGGGGAACGGCTAGAGTACGCCTTATGAAGATTTGTAATGCAGACTCTGAAGTTGTTCTACCTCGGTCATGCGACTGAATACCCAAGCCGAACCTGAAAATCTTGGGGATGTTCTGTCACGGGGAAGTTTTGTCGTGGGAACGTTTCGCTGGGGAGGTTTTGCCTTGGAGACGTTTGGTGGGTAAGCAGCAGATTGCCGATTTTCTATTTCACGATTCTCTGGATCTATTTCACTATGCACGTCTGTCACAAATGCTCATAATGAGGCAATGAGGGGCTTTCAGACTGTCCCGCTTCTAAGCGCTGGACTGGTTAATGGTCGGAATCATCATAAGTTATAATGGTAAGAACGGCTGTCAGCAGTTCTAGGTTTGAGTTCATTACAATCCCGTTCGGCTAATTGCCTTGTGGAATGCGGCTATAATTAACAGACGCAAGTTGCGATGTAAAAGCCAGGCGTCACCTTCCAGATTCTTCTTCCAGATTTTTCTTCCAAATCTCAAATATCCGTTTTCGTTGACCTATTTCTGGACTATTTATATCTGAAAGTCTGGGGCGTTGGACAGCCCAGATTCAGGAATCTGGAAGAGTGCCATGGATATGTTGTAAATAATAAATTCGCTAAATAGGTAGGGTAGGGGAAAAGGGAGTGGTTGAGAGTTATGACAGGGCATCAAGAAGAGTTGTAAGGAAGAGTTGGCTTGGCTGCACGGAAGATTCAGAAATCGGGCGTCCACTGGAGATTGCCCACTCCCCAGCACCTGCTGTAAACTCTTTCCCGCCCGATGAAAAATTTGTAGCCTACGTAGTAGTACGAAAAGTTGCATGTAATACTATGTAGTGGCAAATAGTACTATCAATTAATGTGCCTCAGACTGGTCCAATCTTATGTAGTAGTATCCAGTAGCATCCTGTCTTGCCATAGCAGCATCCAGTCTTGCTAATAGTAGCATAAAGTAGTATGCAGTAACACGGTAGCCTTGAAGTAGAAGCATGTAGTAGCATCGTTAGTACTGCATGCAACTTTTTTGTACTACTTCATAGTACTATTTTGTGATACATTTTTATGGCACTTGAGCATACTCAAGTGCCATATAGCGATCGTAATTTCTGTCGGTCTGTCGGTCTGTCTGTCTGTCGTTCTGTCGTTCTGTCGTTCTGTCGTTCTGTCGCTCTGTCGTTCTGTCGGTCTGTCCAGGTTTTGCTAGTTTGGGCACTTCCACACAAGCTAGGACGATGAAACTTCACAGGCATATCAGGGACCCGACCAGATCAACTTACAAATAATCACTTCCCCAATCCAACTTTCCCCGGATCCGGGAGTCCGGAAACTATGAAGTAAAACGGGAGCAAAAAGTAAAACGGGAGCAAAACAAAGCACTGGCCAAGCGCGGGATCGAACCAGGAACCTTTGGGTTTACAGTCCAGTATTCTACCGCTGAGCTATGCGACTATGTATCAAGAAGCGAATGGGGGGAATAATTACGGTTTAAAGATGATCACAGTCCAAGTCAAACAAATCTAGTGAAACGTTTGGCAGGAATATCAGCGAACCGACCAGATTAACTTACCTTAAATTACCTTAAATCGGATATAATCATATTCCGGATCCGATCATAGTGGGGGGAGTGGAGGGATGGGAAATCCGGAAACTATTAACATGCATAACTTTGGAAAGGGTAATCAGACATACGTGAAACTTGACCTTTGTGTTGCCAGTCCAGTTTTCTACCACTGAGCCATGCTATGATGTATACAAAGCGAATGCGAGAATAGATACGGTTTAAAGATGGGTCAGTCCAAGTCAAACAAATCTAGTGAAACGCTTAGCAGGATTATCAGGGAACCGACAAGATTAACTTGGATATAATCATATTCCGGATCCGATCATAGTGGGGGGAGTGGAGGGATGGGAAATCCGGAAACTATTAACATGCATAACTTTGGAAAGGGTAATCAGACATACGTGAAACTTGACCTTTGTGTTGCCAGTCCAGTTTTCTACCACTGAGCCATGCTATGATGTATAAAAAGCGAATGCGAGAATAGATACGGTTTAAGATGGTCAGTCTTAAGTCAAACAAATCTAGTGAAACGCTTAGCAGGAATATCAGGGAACCGACAAGATTAACTTGGATATAATCATATTCCGGATACGATCATAGTGGGGGGGGGGGGGAGGGATGAGAAATCCGGAAACGACGGTCTGTCGGTCTGTCCCGGTTTTGCTAGTTTGGGCACTTCCACATAAGCTAGGACGATGAAACTTGGCAGGCGTATAAGGGACCGAACCAGATTAACATGGAAACAGTCACTTCCCCGATCCGGCCATCGTGGGGGGGGGGGGGGGGTTGGAGCAACAAGAAATCCGGAAACTAGTAACATGCATAACTTTAGAACGGGTAATCGGACTTGCGTGAAACTTGACATATCTCAAGAACAATTGCCGATAACTGGGGGGGGGGGGGGCTGGAGGGGGGCACCCAAAACCTCGTGAAACGCTTCCACATAAGCTAGAACGATGAAACTTGGCAGGCGTGTTGGGAAACCGACCAGATTAACTTGGAAATAATCACTTCCCCGATCCGGCCATCTTGGGGGCAGTGGAGGGATGGGAAATCCGGAAAGTAGTAGCATGCCTAACTTTTGAACGGGTAATCAGATATGCCTGAAACTTGACATATGTCAAGAACAAGTGCTTCAGAAGCTCAATTTCAAATCCGGACCAGATCCGATAACTGGGGGGGGGGCTCGAGGGGGCACCGGAAATCTCATGAAACGCTTCCACATAAGCTAGGACAATGAAATTTGGCAGGCATATCAGGGAACCGACCAGAAGAACTTGGAAATAATCACTTTCCCCATCCGGTCATTGTGGGAGGAGTGGAGGGATGGGAAATCCGGAAACTAGTAACATGCATAACTTTGGAACGGGTTATCAGACATGCAAGAAACTTGACATATGTCAAGAACAAGTGCTTCAGATGCTCAGTTTCAAATCCGGACCAGATCCGATCACTGGGGGGGGGGGAGCTGGAGGGGCAACCGGAAATCTGGTGAAACGCTTCCAAATAAGCTAGCACAATAAAACTTAACAGGCATATGAGGGAACCAACCAGATTAACTTGGAAATAATCGCTTCCCCGATCCTGCTATCGCGGGGAGGGGGGTGGAGGGAAGGGGAATCCGGAAACTAGAAACATGCATAACTCTGGAATGGATAATCGGACATGCATAAAACTTGACAATTGTGAAGAACAAGTGTCTCAGATTTTCAGTTTCAAATCTGGACCAAATCCGAAGAGAGGGGGATTAGAGGGGGGGGCCGGAAATGTCGTGAAATGCTTAGGGTCGATGGATCGGGATGTCACAGTAGAGGGGTTCGAAGGGGTTTACCCGGATTTCCGGTGATCACGAGTTAGGGTACTTCGAGGGGTACTTCCACATGTACTAGGACCATGAAACTTGGCAGACATATTAGGTACTCTTCCAGGTCAACTTGAAAATAGTTCTTTTCCCGATCCGATGATCATGGGGGAGATTCTATTGACATGCATAACTTTGGAACAGGTGATCAGACGTGCATGAAACTTGTCAAGTGTCAAGAACAAGTGACTCAGATGATCAATTTCGAGTCTGGAACGGATCTGATAACATCGGGAGGAGCTGAAGGGGGGGGGGGGTGAAGAAATCTCTTGAAGCGCTTCGAGTCGAGAGATCAGGATGGGACTTGGAGGGAAGAACAAGCATAAGCCATAGATACATTGTAGAGGCTTAACCTTAACGGCCTGCCATTCAATTTGCAAATATATTATTATTATTATTATTGACAAAACAGGACCGATCGTGTCACAGTGGGGGGAGTTGGAGGGGGTTTTCCCTAATTCCGATGATCACGAGTTAGGGTACTTCCAGATGTGCTATGACCGTGAAACTTTGCAGGCATGTTAGGGACTCTATTAGATTGGCTTGAAAATATAGTCCCTCCCCCGATCCGATCATCGTTGGAGGAAGATACAGTTGTCAATGAGTGGTATAACCATTTCAGATCTACTAGATCAAGCCCATTTTCTGATGAAATGAATATCGGGAGAGAGATCCAGCCTTGAAAACTGCAAACCGTATCTGACAAACATGCTAACTGTTCTTACAAGTGCCATATGAGCTTTCAGCTCTTGTTCTTTATCTCAACGGCTTCTCGAATGGTTTGATGGAGTCCGGTGCACGTTGCAAGAATTTGGGCTTTTTCAAAATATACTGAATGGGATGGATTTTCGAAAATATGTTCTGCAAGTGCAGATTTGAAAGTATAGTTATGACGGTGTCTGTTGGAGACAAAAATCTCCTAGATGACGAACTTTACCACATTCGGGACGTCCTGTTTGGAAACAAATACCCCGTTCAACTGGTTGAACAGATCATCAGAAGACGACTGAAGCTGCATTCATCCCCCAAAGATCCTGTAAGTTCTGCTAGTAACGGTGAGGAAGAAGAAAAAAATGCCCGCGTTTACCTTCCGTACGTCCGCGGAGTAACCGAAAAATTGTCGAAAAGTCTGAAAAAATACAACATCCAAGTCTTTCACAGAACCCAAAATACTTTGCTGTCCTACCTAAACTCCGGAAAAGATAAAGTCCCAAATCAGTACCAAAGAGGCATTTATTCAATACCTTGTGATTGCGGAAAGCGTTACGTAGGAAGGACAGAGAGAACTTTCGGAAAACGACTTGCAGAGCATGAGCAAGAAATTGACCATGCCCTCTCCAACGGACACCGTCATAACTATACTTTCAAATCTGCACTTACAGAACATATTTTCGAAAATCCATCCCATTCAGTATATTTTGAAAAAGCCCAAATTCTTGCAACGTGCACCGGACTCCATCAAACCATTCGAGAAGCCGTTGAGATAAAGAAAAACCGAGCAGGCATTAACCGAGATACAGTCGCCTGTATCTCGGTTAATGCCTACGCCCTACCGGAAACGTGGAACGGGGTTATTAAGGGAAGAAAATTTAAGCCTCAGTCCCTTATTAACAACAAAACCGAAGTCGATCAAAATGCAGAAAAAAATATTTCCTGCCGTCGCCCCAATCGCGCAGCAAAAACAGCAGCCGTGTCAAAAATTAAATCTCAGCACTAGTTTTTCCGTGCAGTGATTATTCAAAGCAATAGATACAGGCGAGTACTCATAATAGAAACGTAGAGCGAGGCCATTAATAAAATAATATTTAAGTTTTTCAGCCCCTTATTAATAGAAAAACCGAAGTTGATCAAAATGCAGAAAAAACCCTTTCCTGTCATCGCCCCAATCGTGCAGCAAAAACAGCGTCGGTGTCAAAAATTAAATCTCAGGACTAGTTTTTTCATTGTAGTAGTATTTGAAGATAATTTACTTTAATAAGATATTTATAGTCGGTAGAAGCTTCAGTTATTTATTACAGGTTTGTTTCTTTCCCCGAAGTTGAACAAGAGGATTGGGAGCCTGACGAGGACCCTTGCCAAGAAGGGCCGAAATATCGCTTATGAAGAATCTTACCTGACGTATCCGTAGAAAACATTGCTGGAATATATATCACAAAGAAAACAAAACAAGAAAAGAAACAAACAAACAAAACGGTAAACACGAGCGTACTCATCACAAAAATTCAGCTAAACGCTAACCTCCATCGAATACAGACTTATTCAATGCGATCCAAGCGGGAATCAAAATTTGTAGCCAAATCGAGCATATCGCGGCAAGTAAGTGGTTATCACTAGCAATCAACCGCCTCCTGAGAGGTTTCCGGGAATTCACCTGAATTTCCAGGAGATTTAACACTTGGAAAACAGCAAACATTTCCGTAGCACTGCAGAAAGTAGGAATACCATGAAGAAACCGGAAAGAATTATTGTAGGTTATTTTCAGATCAGAGAAGCACTTAACAGTCGTATTAAAAACAAGTGGTAGCCCATAAACACTTGTACAATACGATCTAAACAAATAAGTTTTAACATCAGTAGTACACTTTCTGAATTTTCGTCTCAACATATTCCCCCTTGCACACAGAGAACGCATAGCCGAACGCACGTGCGAATCATCGCACAGATACTCATGGAAAATGTAACCCAGGAAGGTAAACTACCTATGCACATGTTGGGAAACGGAATGATCAGCTCTTTAGTAAACCTTTAAAGGACCTGTCGTACGTATAAGGCCAATCCAATCTGCTTCCGTTACATCATTCATTAGTTCTTAAACCTGGAGAAACGAATTTATGTTACATTCTGAACCCGCCAACAGCACCTCACCATCTTTGCACTTGCCGCGAGCCGTAGTTTCCGTGCGCACTAGAGGCGTATTCTCGCCTTTCCCCGAGGACTCCACATGAGGAGTCCCCGCGTTTTTGTTTGTCCCGGGGACTCACTCCCCGTATTCTCGCGAGTCCCAGCGGACGACGAATGCTCCCATTATCATCACCATCATCAAAAAGGACTCCCTTTCAGATTCGGAGGGGAATCAGTTTTTGCTGGTGTTGGTGCAATGTAAAACTAATTAAAAACAATCAGAATAAGCAAAACCAAAAATAAAGTGGAACCAGACTAATTTTGTCAACTGCATGTTTTTTTTTTTTTTTTAACAAAATCCATTTTGGAAGCATTCCCCGTGTTCTCGCTGTTTCTATCCGCGGAGTCCGCATGGAGTGAGTCCCTGTATTCTCGCCGTTCCCTTCGATTCCCCGAGGAGTCCTTGGGGAACGGCGAGAATAGGCCTTAGGCTCCGGACGAGTGTTTGCGTATCATGCTACTAATGCATAAAACCCGTTTTCTGAATTTCGCCGAGATCTTGCTAGAAGTCGGTGGACCTGGGAAAAGGGTTAAAAAAGGCAAGGCTGTGGATTATTTTTTTTTTAGCAGCGTCTTGCTTTACAGTATTCAGATAACCTTGAATATTGGAACATAAACAGTAAATAGTGCGAGGTGTACTTTAAAGGGTCCACTACTTTAGGAGGTAGTTAAAAAAAAACGAGTTTTTCGCTCAGTCAGCCATGCCACCAAAACAGCATAAGATTGAGACAACACGATGCCTACCAAATTTCCGGTTTTCGCCGGATTCCAGCTGTTACCACACTATCAACGGTATATATCACTTGATCACGAACTTACATCCACTATCAAAATACCGATTTTTGCCGAATTCCGACCGAAAAACGCTTCGGAAAGAAAAAAGTAAAGAATGCTGATCCAGCGTCTTTTCTTAACCTGTTTTGACACTCAAACTGTCATAAATTTGAAGAGTTTGCCGGATTCCACACTATCTACTTGTCCGGCGCAAAAACAAAGTTCAGAAACGAATTCAGCACGTATGCTTACCGCAAAATCAACTGTCTCATCAGCTTGAGAAAAAATATTTTTGTGACGCATTGTCCCTAAACACAGGGATACAGGGCACATCTCCAACGTTAACTTTGCCAGAATGAACCTCGCACTAAGTTTGAACAAAATACCTCAGCTTCTTCGAGAGTTATAGTGCTAACGACAAACAGAAAAATAAACCGAAGTCACAGTCATCGCGTCACTGCGTTTCGGAATCATGAGCACGGACGACTGCTCTAAGCGGATGGCTTCTCTAGAAGAAGAAAAAGACGAAACCCAATCCAATGTACAGAAAGTGACTGGCTCTTAGGAATAGCAGAATACTTCTCTGTATTCTACAGTTCTTTTTTACTTATGTAGTTATTTGTTAACTTGATTATTCTATTTAGAAATTTTGATGTTATCAGATAAGTAATATTGACCTGTCAAGTTGATTGATGGTGCTTGAAGTGTCTTTATTCGAATTGACATATCCAAAGCTATTTTTATGTATTTAAAGATATTACAGATTAAATTATCATTTACTTATAATTTAAGTTCAAGTTTTTTAATTTATTGACACTAACAAATACATTAAACAAGCACTGTGAGGAATATAAATTCGTACATTCAATGCTTGTGTCCGCCTGTTATGCTTGTCGGTTGTTCTTTTGTTAAGCAAACGCTTTTCTGCATTAATAAATAAGTAAACAAAATAGGGAGTGATAAGCCTTTCAAATATCGAACAGCAACAGAAAAGATGTAAGTTCAGGTGGATACTTACTCCAAGACCGTCTTTAGACGCTGGAACGATGGCCTTTTGCTGGGCTCGTAGGACCAGCAGCTACAGAGCTCCTGATAGAGCCTTAAGGGGCAATTCGGGGGTAGCGCCAGACGCTCCCCTGATTCGATTCTTCCAATGACATCAGAATTTTTAATTCCTTGAAAGGGCTTCACTCCCAGCATCAGGATTTCCCAGACACAAACAGCTGGAAAAAAAAATGGAGAACTGATGCGTGGGAACAGTAAGTCGGTCTTGGTATAACAAGACCGAAGGTTTTGATGGTATCCCAGTGGGGCCTAGTCGCGTAAACATATTAACACCTAATCCACTCCTTAACCACATCCACTCGTAACTTTGCACTCAGCCCAGATCACAACCAAAATACCAACTGTAGGAGAAGAAATATAGGAGCAGATTTCGGCATCAACCCTATCCAAAATCATCCATGTAGTGAAATTAGATACAGATAGACCTCTATATAAATTAATGCTGCGGATCTAGCCACTCTGGATCTGCAACAGAGCTATCTATTATTGTACCCACTCTGTTACTGATAGACTTCGAATCAGCAGCAGAGCTATATAGGCTATTATTGTAAAGTTTCTATGTCGAAGAGAAATTCCAAAAACAGCTATACCCCCCGCCACGTATTTTTGATACCTGTATATTAGACAGAAAGTCTCTCTGCTTCTGAATCTTTCATGCTGGAACTTTCTTGTTTCGACTGATAAACAAACAGAAATATTCTGAAAGTTTACTTCAGACCAAAAATCTCGTGGTGAGTTTCAACAAATGTCAACTGTTTTGAAGTTTTGGCTACGCGGCATTAAATAAGTAAGTAAGTAATTTATTTATAACCCGCCATTTGAAAAAGCAGAGTAAATGAAAGAAAATAGATAAAACACAAAAATACACAGAAAAAGAAAATTATGGCATAGTCTCTGTCAAGGCAGTGTTTTATCATCCGTTATTTTTAATATTGCCTTGGCTGTTTCTTTAACCAGCTGAAAATTACCCCCCCCCCCCCCCTGGGGACTACCCTGATGATATCTAATTTTAAGCCGTTCATTCAGGCCTACCGCTTCACAGAATAATATAACGTTCCAATCAGATATACTGATGGGTCGCGGGTTAACGCTAACACCCCATAAACAGTAGAAGTTAACTCTATACTTTAAACCGTAGCCTAAACGGCGAGGTGGTAGTGATTCGAGAGACTCCTCAGAGGCGTATGTTGATCATATGTTCTCTTTCCACACTTACCTTACTCTTTGTTCTCTTCTAATATAAATAACCAATACAAACAAGTAGGTTTTCTTTAACTATCAACCTTTTCCTTTACGCGTCTATTAATGATATGCCCATCTTCGGCTTGATATAAATTGACCTTTAAGTTAACTACGTCACAACCAACCTTTAAAGACCAAACACTAGCCTAAAAAGTGCATGCAACCCACAAACATCAGGAGTCGTGAGAGGACGTGAGAATGTCACAGAAATCTAGGAACGAATCACGGATTGTGGTTTTACCAAAAGACGCGCACTTCCACCTTATAGATAGTGATAATTATATAAGGGAGAGGGGGAGGTCCGTCATAGGGGCAGGTCTGTCAAAAATGGCCACAGCTGCAATTTTCTAATCCTAGCAAACCGATGTTAGTGTCACTTTTCTGGCACGAAAGCAAGTTCTACGTCATGTAGACACCTCATTTTGGTAGTTCCGAACCCACCCAATAGGAAAACGGAATTTGCAAAGAAAATGTTGCTGGTAACAAGATTCTACAAAGTAACAACAACAGCCAACACATGATTTTCTAGACAGTTAGAAAAAATGGCATCAACCGAACCTAAAACGAAATCTTTGTATGCAAAAAGGCAAAAATGTAACGAACCTGACCACCTCTACCCCTACTTATTAAACTATTGTAACTACGGATCAGAGAATTCGTCACACCCAGAAGTCTTATTTTATGATTACTGGATCTAATTTACAATTCAGAGTTGGCTGCATTAATAAAAAAATGTTACAGAGCTCATATAATTACAACAAGACCTAGAAGCTACATACACAGTGTAGTACTTAACCAGTGACCCCAGCCGTATTCGGTTAAATTTTAAGGGAGCTAGGAATTCATTTGCAATCAAAACCCTTGAGGCACACATGATCATGGGCCCCTGAAGATAGATAATTAACACGTATCGTTTGGACGAAAGTATTTTCCACCTTGCGCAAGATGAGCACTTTAAGAGGTATTTTTATAAGTAATGAACTGAAAGACAAAAATACTCCTCAGCCGGGATTTGAACCCGTGACCCTCTGCTTACAAGGCAGGCGCTCTTACCATTCGAAATTCATGTAACCAGTTAAACTTTAAGATGAATAGATGAATTTGGTTTCGGGCGGGATCAGTGTTCCTATAGCCGGCTTCTACCAGAGTATTGTAGTGGTTTGCGAACTCTGATCACAGGCCCCTCGGTAGCTCAAACGGTAAGAGCACCTGCCTTGTAAGCAGAGGGTCCTGGGTTCAAATCCCGGCTGAGGAGCTTTTTTGTCTTTCAGTTCACTACTTGTAAAATTCCTCGATCTCAAGGGGTCCGTCCCCCATTCAAATTATGTATTTGGTTTTGCTTGGTTTTCACAATGAGACCCCGCCTTATGGGTCCTGGTATGTCTACGTGGCTCCGCGGATCCACGTAAACAATGGAGTCCTAGACTTCTAAATTACATTCGAAAAAATGATTCTGGTTTATTGGTCACGGTACAAATCCCTTGTGTAAACTGCCATGTATGTATTACCACTTTAAGAGGGTTAAGAATTCATCTATAAACGAGACCCTTAAGGCACAAATGGTCATGGGTCCTTCGTGACCACGAAAATGTATCTTTGAGCTATTAATTTTTTTTTTTGCTTTGCTGTTAAGATGCAGGCACTGTGCTAGAAAGTCATCTGTAAGCAAAACCCTTGAGGCACGAATGATGGGCCCTTGGAGATCATGAAATTGTATCTTTTGGTCAAGATGCGCACTTTAAGGGCGCTAGAAATTCATTTGTAAGCAAAAGCTTTGAGGCAAAAACCATAATATGTATCTTTCGATCAACAGTATTTTAAGCGCGTTTTAACATGCGCACTTTAAGGGGTGCTCAAGTTGCACCAGAATCAAATTTACTCATTCCGTAGTTATGCATGTCACTAAATTTGTCTTTTTTTTTTGTCTTTTTTCCTGAGAATCTGCGATGAAAAGCACAGAGGTGGAGCAGAAGCTTGTGTTGCTTTTTGCTCGACCTCGTCGGTTGTATCTGGCTCTGTCTGGAACGATTTGGAATGATACTGTGAATATAACTTACCATACATCCAGACGTCACTTGACGTTGTGAACCTTCGAAAGTTGATACTCTCGGGGGCCATCCATTTGATGGGGAGGACCCCCTTCGAGGCTTTGTAGTAGTTTTCGTCTTCTACCCATCGGCTCAATCCAAAATCGGCAAGTTTCACACAGTCGTGTGCAGAGACTAGAACGTTACGTGCGGCAATATCCCTAGAAAATTTCACACATTAAAGGTAGTTGGCGCGTCCTAAGTCGCCCGCAAGGCGATGCTGCTGTCATTGTGACGGGCGTTAAACATGCACGTTGTGACGGGCGTTAAACGTGCACGATGTGACGGGCGTTAAACGTGCACGTTGTGACGGGCGTTAGACGTGCACGTTGTGACGGGCGTTAGACGTGCACGTTGTGACGGGCGTTAAACGTGCACGTTGTAACCTGCGAGCTCCTAAACGGACGTTAAAATGAAACAAGAGTTGTAGGCTGATATGCCACTTGCAAGGTCATTTAGCACGTATTTAGCTGGGGATCTCGTTGTTCAATCAATCAATCAATCAATCAATCTTTATTCTTCAAAAACTTTCCTTACGGTATTAACAAAAGAATATTTGTTCTCTCGTCAAACATGATTATATACAGTTTGTGCTTTAACATAGTCAAATTTTCATAAATTACACAACAACAAGATACAACAAATTAAAACGCTAAAATTCAAACATCAACACAAAAAGGAAAAAGGTTTTACTTAAGATTTCAGGGTGATACCCTAACACGCGATCACCGGATTCACGTCAATCAATTTCTGGGATCCCTCCTCCAACTCCCCCCACAGTGACCCAGAGTGACTGGATCCATTCTGAATCTTTAAATAGAATATCCAGGGCATGTGACCGTCCTGCCCACCAAATTCCATCCCAATCATAGGAGAATATCTAGCTTCGCTGTAATCTAGGATGTTCTTCATGTAACGTCTCAACTACCGTTCGTGGGACTAGAATCATCTCATTGACTGTCAACTACCGTACAATGGCTTCCGAGTCAGAGGTAAACCGCACGTCAGCGGCCATTGTTACAGTTCACTCGGGCAATTAATAGAGTGTAATAGCCGACAGCCCGATGAAAAATTCTTTAACTGTGTAGTGATTTAACTGATTTTAACTGATTTAACATGCCTCCGACTAGGTTATCTTAAGTAGTTGTATCTGATAGCATCCGATCTTGATGTAGTGTCATCCAGTTTTCTAGTAGTAGCATGCTGTGGCAACAGTTATTACCGCATCCAAAATTTGCAAAATGCCAAATTTTTCATCGGGATGGCGCAAGTTTGGCTGGATAGGATACTTATTTTATTAATAAACACAATTTCAGTCTTCTGTATTTACATCTACTGCACTAATGGAAAAACCTACGTTTTTGCTGGCGTGCAGTAGTAAAGGTTAACCATTTTCTAAACACACCAACAAAGAACATAATAAATAACAACTAAAAAAAAAGAAAAAAAAAAGAACAGACCCCCCCTCCCAAAAAAAACAGACCAAACACCTTCACATTTCCTCCAATTCCTCCCTACCACCTCCAACCAACCGTTCCTCCCAACCAGCAGACCACCCTACCTACCTACCACCCCCTACCCCCTAACAAATAAATACATTTCTCACCCGTCTTTTATTAAATATTCTTATAATTTTCGCTTAAGCTCTAAAAGATGCTCAGCCGCCCTGATGCTCACTGGTAAAGAATTCCAGACTGCAGTTCCAAGAAAATGCAATCGAAATCCTGATCTTGTGCTACTCTTAAGCTCAATCACAATATTCCTCGTATCATATTCATGAATATCACTGTTTGCACAGTAAGTATCACGAAAAACACTTCGGACTAGATTATGCACGCACTGGAAAACGAAAACTGCCGCTTGATAATCCCGTAGTTGTCCCACGTTGAGCAAATTTAAAGACTTAAAACAAGCACTTGTGTCATTCAAATCCTTGACATACTTGCCTATGATCCTCACGGCCTTGTTCTGAAGAATCTGGACTCTTTTGAAATTACTGTAAAAATTGCTGCTTCAGATCAGACAGCCATATGAAATATATGGGTAAACAATTGAGTGGTAAATCATTAGGAGAAGCCGCTTTGGCAAATAATGCTTCAGTCTACGCAGCATTCCAACTCATCGGGCAATTTTTGCACAAATAATATCACTGTGATGCTTCCATGAAAGGTTTGAATCTATGAAAAATCCTAAGTACCGCACTATATGAACTTGTTGGACAGGCTTCCCAGATGATGTAACTAGACCACTCTCATCAACTGGCATGCCTACTCTGCAGAAAGTCATTAGAAAAGTCATTTTCACGTTGACAAACAGCAAGCTAAGGTTCATAAAAACCTCCAGCCTTCTTAACGCATCATTTGCTTTCAACACAAGCTCTTCGATCGATTTAGCACACACTGTCAAAGCTGTATCATCAGCAAAGGTTGTAACACAGACGTCTTGAAGATGAAAGCGCACTGCATCGAAATACACAAGATAAAGCAAGGGACCAAGACTGAACCTTGCGGTACTCCACATTTGAGTCGATAAGAAGGTGAAGTCACATCATTGAGTACTACACGCAGGGATCTTCCAAGCAGATAACTTTCAAACCACTGTAAAGAAGTGCCACGAATTCCCAGACACTTGAGTCGGTCAAGCAAAATCTTGAAATCTACAGTATCGAATGCCTTCCTTATATCAATGAAAATTGACATCGGTTCAATTTCGGATCACTGATCTCCTTCAGGATGGGATTCGACAAATTTTTGGGGCGGTCACCAATGCTCTAATGTCCTTTACACTGACTGAAATCACTACTGTAAGATTACCAAGTTATCATATTACACTCATTAAGAGAGTCGCCATTATACGAGCGCTGCTCTTTGGTTACTTCGATGCTGGAACCTGTAGATTAGTTAGTTAGCAGTTAACACAATTAGCTAGTTCCTGAAAGATTGTGGACCAAGGCAACACTACTGCAAAATAAGGTCGAGAAGGTATAGGAAAATATCTACCTCCATTCTTCCACCGACGGTCGAACCAGAGATACGACACGACTCAAAGTCGGCAACTATTTTCTGTCAGTCTACCAACAGGTTTTTGCTTCAACTTTCAATTCACGCGGAATTGAACGATAGTGGTGAAGGTGAATGAACAATTCAAGTAAGGTATACAACAGTATCTGTTTGCCAAAGACAGAAGCATTTCTTATTTTTTTTTTACTTGAAATTCTATTAGTGCGAACGACCTTTCTTTCAGGCTACGAAATATATCTACTTCGACAATAAATTATGGCCACCACGTTATGAGCGTGTTCCACCCTACTCACCGTAGTTACAACACTTGAAGCCACGAATTCTGGCTTTTTGCCATCAAGGCTGGACCGATTTTTCTATTTTCCAGCAGAATATCATGCCACGTGCGAATCCGACCAATCACGTTACAGAGATGCGTAGTTACTACGATAACTACGCTCCCAAGCATCGTAGGCAACTAGTTACTATGAGTTACTATTTCGAGAAGGTTGGGACGGTCAGCGTAGTAACGTTTTACGAGGTTGGAACGAAAATAGTAATTAATCGTTACTATTGTTAGAAGGGTGGAATACGCTCTATGTGTCCCTGATAAGAAGTACCCTTACCTATGTACAAATTTCTTGGACTCTAAATACGATAGGGCCGTACTCAGCTGGAATGCATATGAAAGTAGGGTGACGACATCTCTCTCGAGTCTTGACTTGTTGGCAAGTAGGTAGCCCCTCAGTTCTCCATATCGGGCCAGTTCCATAACGATGAGGCCTGGGTTCGAGCTCGAGATCCCTACCAACTGAATTATGTGCTCGTGGTCAAACTGGCTCATCACATCTGAAAGAGGTAGGGGTGGTTGATAGCGGAAAGAACACAATAGCTGTAATTTTGCTACGCGTTGGCTTTTGTACTAAGCTCAAGGCTTAAAGGACCTGTCTTACGTATAATACTAATGCAACCTACTTCCATAACCACTCCATATTTTTCTAAACCCGGAGACCCCAATTTCATACGGTACATTCTAACCCCTCTAATAAAACCACGCTGATATTCTCACTTGCCGTGTTTTGCTTTCTTCGATGTATTTCACGCTGTCGAGGGTTTCCTGCGAGAAGTTTTTCCATCAGAAAAACGGTTATGTAAATTGTTTCCCTGTTTTCGCTATAAGTCAATGGGTCTCGGAAAAGGCTTAGCCAAAACCGTGAGTTATTTGCTGGAAGCACAGCCTAGTTTTAAAGTACTCAAATACTTTAAAAGAGTAAATAGTGCGAGGGGTCCTTTAAGGTACGTGCCCACACATTCCGATTTTCGCAATCGGGTCGGATACAAATTTCCTCTTTTGCTCGGGAATTTCGACACATCACCTCTAGGTTTACACATAGTAACCAATTTGTCATGTGTATTTTCGCATGGGAAATCTTACTGGAATTTATCTGCAGCGTATTTACTGTTTAGGTTACGTGTTTGTACGCCGTTTGCAACCAACATCAAGCAAAAGTACAAAGTAAACGCACATGAAAAAATCAACCCCCCAGTGTGAGCTGCAAACTTAAAAGTTTAACCGGAAAAGGCTGTAACAGGACAAACTAGTTACCCATCACCTATTTAGGCCTAGGAGGCTTAGAAGAATACTGATCGAGAATTACACAAGTTAGGTAAGTGATTCTCACGTTCCGGTTTTCTCTTATTTTGTTACTTATCCAAAGACTATCAATGTTCCCATCCTCATCTACTTTTATTTCTTCTTTATACATTTATCTTTGTTTAACTGTGACTGTGTCTTGGACTTGCTTTCGGCTAGCTGTATGATTATTTAGCGGATGTTGCGTCATGTTGAAGTTATTTTTGGTTTTACTTTTTTTTTTTATCGTATGCGCTCGAGCTCGGCTCTCAGCAGGTGAAAGTGTTAATGTGATACATTTGTTTGTAAATAAAGATGACCTTGAGCTATAAAAAATCAACATAAAGGCGATGAAAATGCGTTACTTCGTTGCTCCACTATTCACGAATAATCGATTTTCATATAGGCTAGTTGACTTTTCCTGTCGGATTTGTGGTACCTCTATGCGCTTGTACCTGTGTCGTGTGCTTGACGAAAATGGTAATAAAATAAAATGGCAAACGAGATCGACTGGGAGACAGAACACCGTGACGATAAAGTACATATATGTTTGAGCCACAATGTTCACCAGCCATTGAAAAGCCGCGTTTGTGTTGAGATTAAAATTTTCTACGTCACAGGAGAACTTTGCGTTGTGGGGATGGCCCTAGAGATTCTGTATTTCACTACTAGCGAATATATTGAAAAACAAAAAAAAATTGCTTAACACAACCCAAATAATTCTGTCTGTCCAATCAAATGATACAAAACTAAGTTGCATTCAGTTAAACTTTAAGGACCTTGTTGACCGTAGTTGTTTAAAATGATATGTGATTGATAAAATTCCAAAATAAGCCCGTGCGTCTTTCGAACCAAATTGCGATGGGGTCCATATTTTGTACTGCCCAATGGGCCATTAATGCTCTCCTACGGTCTTTTAACAAATAAAACATTTATAGTCCCACTTGAATGCCTATTTCTCTGCTTGTACCCCCCGTTCTCTTTGGAGACTGGAGGGGACTGACAGTAAGAATAATAATATTAATGTTACAGAAGAGACTATTCAAATTTCTAATATTTGCCAAGTGAAAAAACAGACGACCAAGATCGAGTGCTCACGGATTGAAATTACTGCCAGGATTGTCGGCACCATCATCAATATCGTACGGAAAAGCTGAAATTTCTTCAACTTGATGACGAAATTGTAGAAAATTTGGCCTGGTATCCTGATCGTGTTGGTGCTACAAATAATAATATAATAATAACAAAGCAAGAGAAAAGGCTTCCGCCTCTAAATAACTCTACAAAACTTTGAGTAGTCGAACTGATCAGAGTTAAAAATCCGATCAACAATGCACTTGAAACTACTGATCGATTCAGCACTAACCGCATCTTCGGTAAGGTTGTTAAAAGGATCAACAATTCGGTTGCCAACACCTCACTTAAAAACCCCCTTGTGGAATCTGGATTTTGCAAGCTTGCACGCCTGCCCCGATGATGACAGTTAATGCTGAATCTTACCAAATGAGTCACTTCAAAAATTGTCATAACTTCCATTGATTAATTGGAATGTTTTAATCAGGTCTCCTCTAAAAAAAATTATTAGCTAGGGGACGTTTTCGCGTGAATGGCTGTCTAGCTGAACGTTCCACGAACGCTATGATAGCTAAAACAAGAGGGCAAGCACACAAACCTGCAATGCACAGAAACTAATTTAAACAAAATGTAACTCCGAACCATGAAGAATCTCGGCAAGAAAAGCGAAATCAAAGATATTGTCTTAATAGGTCATAAAATGTCAATAAATTGGTTCATTTTTATTCCAGTCATACGAGCGTACTACAAAAGAACACACAGCTTACCAATTTTGTAAATCAAATTTTATTTTTCAGTTTATCCTTGCTGAACACATCTAACGACCGTTGGACCCTTATCTAGGGTGGGTGGGATTCAGAATTCCACTATTCCGTCGTTCTTAATTCGACTTCTGACCGGGTTATAACTGAACTCCGGCCACTTTATTTTTTTATTTATTTATTTCATTGAACTAAGGACCAACTAGGGCCACTCAAAAACATACAAAAAAACAACAACAACAACATATTAAACAATAACAAAATAAGAGAGAAAAACACAAACAACAAAAAAGGTGCTTGAGCATCAAGTTCGTTGTGTATAGATCTCACCAGACCATGTCCGCCAAAGTGGCAGAGATAGCCGAAAAAGCGGCCCCGAAAGCACCCGAAGGAGCGGATTGTCCGAAGCAAGAATCCTTGTCTGGATCGAAAGAGATGATCTCCTACGAAGTTCAGGAAAAGAAGGGAGGCCACCACCAACAAACATTCCGGAAGCACTACAGTTAAGGGAAAGACCAAGAAGCCACCGAAAAGAATTGTTATACAGAACCCGAAGAGAGTTCTCACACTTAACAGATACAGATTGCACAAAAGCAAGACCGTACAACGGGGTGCAATAAGCTCTGAAAAGAAAACACCTCACGGCAGGGTCGCATTTCCCGAACTTACGAATAAGTAAGTTAGCCCTGCAGCACAGCGAACGTGAAAGTGCTTTAACATGGAGCTCGTCACTCAGGGAGGGAGCCACCGTGAATCCAAGATATTTGTAGGACTCAACGAAAGACAGCGACACTCCAGAAAGCAATGCCATAGGGATGTGTTTCAGAGGGGTCCCGCGAGGAATGAACGCCATACACTGGGTCTTGGCCGTGTTAAACACGATATCATTAGCTGACGCAAACTCATCACAAATTGAAAGTAGATGGTTTAGTGCAGCCACTGTAGGAGCTAAAATAACACGGTCATCAGCATAACTCAGGTTATTAAAGCAAACACCTCCAATGAAACAACCAACCTTAGTTTGGGCCAAACGCAGGTTGAGACCATCCACATATAGGTTATACAGCAACGGAGAGAGGACCCCACCTTGCCGTACACCATTCAGAACAGGGAATGGCATGCTGAAATAACCACTCCATTTTATTCTGAAACGCTGTACATCGAACCAATGTTCAAGAGTTCCAATGACACGACGGTCAACTCCCTTTGTGTCCATTTTATCCAGGAGCTTCTCAAGGTTCACTCTGTCGAAAGCTGCCTTTGCGTCAATGAAGCACGCAAACACAGGACTTGAAAAAAGCCAGAAATACTGCACGACAGATTTGAGAATGAACACACAAAACTCCGTCGAAGACCCTTCTTTGAACCCAAATTGATAATGCGACGAATTAATCTGGGATGAAATCAAAGAAAAGAGACATTTTTCGAAAATTTTCGAAATAACAGCCGCCATAGCAATCGGTCTGTAATTACTTAACGATGTCATGTCTCCGGTATTCGACTTCGGAATTGGAACCAGGCACACCTCAGTAAGGGAATCTGGGACGTAGCTGTGGTTAAGGAACCCATTGAACAGCAGTGTCAACAGACAAATCAGGGTCGGACCACCATGCTTAACATGATTAGTCGTCACCCCATCAAGGCCACCGGACTTACTGCCTGAAAGCCCAGACAACGACCGAGCCACAGACTCTGCCGTAATCAGCTGCTTAACAGGATCAGTCCATGGTTTGGAAAAGGACCTTGCACTCGCTGCTTTAGGATCAGAAGCAACTGACGAGAAAACAGTGCTATAGTGACCCCGCCATAGCTCCGCTATATCTTTGGGCCCAGTCGCTGAACCAACTCTATCAGACATTTTCTGAGGACCAGCATTTTTAGATTTAGCAACTTTTTTCCAAAAATCACGGAAATTAAGTGAACTAAAACTGCTGGCCAGAGCCGAAGTTCTTAGACTCTCTGTATTCTTTTTGCACCACCGAAGGGCACTCCGGAACCTCCCGTGAAGAATTCTCCTGGCAGAATCAAACACACCCCCAAGAGGTCTGCCATTAGCAACCCACAAAAGCAAAGCATTTTTCGCAGCTTCATAATGAGGGCGCACATGATTATTCCAACCAGGAATAATATTCATCCCAAACCTTTTCTTGTTAGTACTACCTACACGAAGTGGTAAAGTATGGCACGCACTTACAATAAGAATCGAAACCAGTGTATAGTAAAGCAACCCCAAACCGTTAGTATGAGAAGGGTTAGTACAGTAAGGAAGAGTACAATGGTAAATAGCATTGATGTCCAGAGCAAGGATACGCTTCTCAACTTCCACACCATATGCCATAAGCTGAGACGCACTCGCACGCTCCCAATCCACAGCAGGCGGACTAGGGGGTGGCGGATCTGCACACAACGGGTCCACAGCACGAACAACACAAGATGACTCAAAAACAAGGGGGAAGTGGTCTGAACCAAATATATCATATCTAACAGAAATAGGCCTAATAGTACTACTAAAGAACTCGAACACACAACGTGGTCAATCCATGACGTATGGCCTGAAGGGCTCGTATACGTGAAAGTCGATGGCTCCAAAGCCACTTCGTCACAGCAAACCAGATCATTCTCGGCTATAACTGCCTTAAGCTCACGGCTAAAAACAGTTTCAGCACCATAATTGGCATTAAAATCCCCCAGGAAACAAACATAAGTATACTTATCAGATAGAAACGATACTAGCTTACCTAAATACAAGGAAAACTTTAACATACACTTCCGAATATCGCCCGTTAAACATTCTCAGAGGGAGGATTATCAATCCCTGTTCTGCCCTTGCGATTCATTGAGTTTGCTAAGCGTGGTGACGGGTTACTTACAGGCTTCCTCCATAAACTTGTCTGCGACGCTCAGATCTTTGCAGGTTTTTACTGCTACCCTCTGGATTTCGTGAGAGCCAGGGATCCGGTATTCTCCACGGTACACGTCTCCGAACTGCCCTTCCCCAATGATTTCCTGAAGCTCAATCCATTCCCGAGGAATTTCCTTGGATTTAGCTGAAAATTTGACTATATTATTTTGTGCCTTCATCAAAATACATATTATATGTCACGGACGATAAGTACAGGGCAAATCACCTATAAAACAATCCAATGGCTACACTTTTAGCATCGCAAAATACCTCCGAACCTGCAGAAAGTCTGACGTAAGCACTGCACGCACAAACGGCGACATCTTCTTCGCGAGGCCGCGAGTTTCACCAGTTATCTCGCAACATGTATCTGATCCACGGACTACGAAACTCAGGGGTCGAGATCGAAATTCTCTTTTTCGGGAACTAGGCCTAAAAGTAAGGTGAATCTATTCTTCTTGTAGGGGAGACCGAAGCTTCACCACTTTTTCAGCACTTTATTTGTTCGTGAACACAGCTTTTGACTTTTGATAATTCTGAAAGTCCTAAAATGTCTATGGGGTATCTAGGAAAAAAATCACAAACAGCTAATGTCTCTCAAACATAAAACTCGGTCACAAGGAAATGCTCCGAAGATGACTAACCGGGGCCAGTCTGTTCCACGTTCGCCACAAATTAGCCCACGTTCGCCACCGTCTTGTGTCAAGTTCATTAAAGCACCTACTACTCCAAATCTAGCCTTAGGATTAGTTTTTATTCAAGATTTATTTGTTCCACACACCTACAAAACGAAGTAGGTCTAGGATTATTGTTTTAACCCATCTCACGTCCTAAAAGTTCCACAGCAAACTTTAGGCGTTCTGCAAGTCTTGGAGTGTCACCTGAAATCGAGGATTGTCCGAATGTTTTTACAACCTGTGACTTCAGGACCGCAAGATTCTTCTTCACTATATAAGCACGGGAGCTTGCTCATTTCTAAGCACTTCACGAAGTTCACATTTCGATAGCCACATCATCTTTATATGGGAACAAGAAACTTCCAACCAAACTATTTGGTTTTCCCGGGAACCAAGGCTTGATCCAACCATTCTGAGCTTTCAAAGCATGAAGTACATGAGTATTTCCTTGTCTGTCTGTCAGTTTTTTGCGAAAATATAACTGTCCAGATTCGCCATCCCATGTTTACCATTGCTAGAGTGGTGAACCAGGAATGGTTTTTGCTGGCGAAGTTGGGCTTTTTTCCATCTTTTGAGAAAAACAGTCCTACTCACTTATTACCGTAGATGGGGGTAAGTATGCATCCCATCACAGTTGCTAAGTTGCAGACAACCAGGTCGAGATCAGGAGTTCTCTTTGATCTCGCCATTTTCCCTTGCGACAAAAACTGGTCTTAAAGCACAGAAACACAACTTTTCCAATAAAATCTAAAAAACGTGTTCTAACATCCTTCTGAATCTATTTAAATTTTCGCTACTAGATCGCAACTCAAAATAAATGCTAAATTATTGGATTTTCAAGTGGGTGGGCTGTAAAAAAAAAAGGCAAATGTCGAACCTGGGCTGTGGCGAAGGTGGCACGGTCTCCTCTACTGCTCTAGCTACGTAGCTCATTAGAACAACTTGGTTAAACTGAAGCAGTTGTGACCTAGATTTGTGTTAGGTTTGGTAATTTAGTTGCTTTTCTATTCAGACTATTTTAATTACTGCAATCTCCGGACTTCGTAAGTGGTAAGTGTAGTCGTAAGCGGGGACTAGTTACGCCATTTCCACCGCTCTTCTCACATTATGCAACTGGAAGTGAAAAACCTGAGAAGACACCCCGCGTTAATTCTTGTAATGCAAGAACGATCTTAAAGTAGAACTGAAGGCGTATATCGTCCATTTTTTTTTTTATAATTTCTCCACTGCGGGTTTCATTGCTTGCCCATCAAACAATTCTTCTGGGCCTCAGTCGTCCTGGTGGACTGACAGCCAGGGGAAGCTAACAAACTACGATACAGGAACGCTACACAGTGTTCAGTCATCCGTTTCTGTAGTTTGTCAGACCGCTATGGCATGCTAGGCTATTAGTATCACGGAACAGAGGCGAAGCGCATTTGTGTTTTGGTCAAGCGTAAGGCACGAAGCTTACCAGCTAACCCGAGGAAGGGCTTGTGAAACCCTTTGGTCGAGATTTAAGAAGTCAAGAGACAACAGTTTCCACTTTCTTGTCTGAAAAACTGACTCAGGTGAGAGTGCGTGGATGAGACCGTGATTGCATTCGATACACGTGTATGGAATGGATTTGAGGCTAAATTAGTCGAATATGTATTCGAGAATCCCTTGAATGTCTTCGAGGAATCGGTGTTTGTATTCGAGAAAAAAAAAGTCGTCGAGATTATTTTGAGGTCTTCGAGAAACTATAAAAGTATTCGAGAAAAGATGAAAAGTATTCGATAATGTTTAAAGGTATTTGACTTGAATTAAAGCCAGGTATCGAGAATGACATAAATGTATTCGAGAATGACAAGAATGTATTCGGGAATTTTATCTTTTTAAATCCTCGAATGTATTTTGTCGTTCTTGAATGCATTTGTGTCATTCTCGAGTTCTTATTTAAATTTAAATGTCAAATAAATTTTAGAACTGTCGAATACTTTTTATCTTTTCTCGAATACTTTTAGTGGTTTCTCGAAGACTTAAGAATAATTTCGAAAACTTTTCATCGATTCTTGAATACAAGCACCGATTCCTCGAAGACATGTAAAGGATTCTCAATACATTTCGGGGAAACTCGAATAAATTTTCGACCTATTCAGCCTAGATTGCCTGGTGAATAATGTTCATAACTTGACCAGAACTGGACATAGGACGATCAAATGTCTTGGACGTGTAGATCCTAGGGCTGGAAAATTGTTTTTTTAAAGTTGCACCTCCCCCACCCAACCTGTTCATGAGCAACTGGGCCCAGATTGCATAGGAGTAAAGTTCGTTACCCGTGACAGGAATCAACAGGTATCAAGTTGAAACTTGATGGGATTGTGAGGATTGGGATCTCTTTCTACTTTTTGCGGGTACCAAACCCCGCACCCACTTGGTTCAGGGGCAATTGGGCCAAGATTTACCTTTTTTGTAATGTTTTTAACTTGACATTAACTGAAGCTAAGGCGATGCAATTCCTTTGTGCTTTTGGATCATAGGGGTCGGGGAGAGTTGAAACGCCCCCACCCTCCACGTTGATGGGCAAGTGGGCCCAAACTGCCATTGAAAAAGGTTTTTGACCCGTGACTGGAATCAAACTCTAAGGCTGGTGTACTTCAGGAAAAAAAGGTGTAAATGCGCATTTTGATGGGTCCCGTTCATGGGCAGCTGTGCCCGGATTTCCAATGAGTTAAGTTCGTCGATGACATGTCTCAAGTCCAACTGTATATCTGGGGAGATATATCTATGGATAAGGATTTGGTGTAACAGCAACAACTAAGACGACGCGACGTACTTAAATCTTTAATCAACAGTTGCAAACTTGACTGTTCTGTCATATGATCGATGACATGCCGTATTAATGAATTGTGACATAGGGGGCATTAGGCTGCTACGATTTGTTTTATTGCACTTGTTATTACTTTGCTAACGGAAAGTAGGTTTAAAGGGTGGGACTGGCTGGCAGACCGTTCAGTGTTCGAACTAATGCTATTCGAGCAAGATCTTCAACATTTCTTTGGATTTATACTGGCAGTTTGTTTACATTTAAAGCTTTTAAAGTGGGATGATTACAAATTAGGTTATTTCAATCCTTGTTTGGTTATTCGGGATGAGAAATGTCTTGGTTCTAAAGCTGTTTGTATATAAAATGTGATACACATTTTACTTTTATACTCCACGTCTGAGCGCTTGCGCACTTGTTGCAGATACCATGGTATTTGTTGTACCACGGTAACTCGATCTGCAATTAGTCGTTTTTGCAGTTACCGTGGTATCTGACACCACGGTTGCTCTGCAAAAACGATGATTGCCAAAATTGCGCTTTTCGAAGCCGTCCCAAAAGAAAAAGTGATATCCTTTCCCACCCATTTGACATAGCCCTAGGCTCTATTGTTTGCAACGATGAAAGTGAGATGAATTTTTCAGATACCATGATCAGTTATACCACGGTCGGGCCGTGATATCTGAATATCAGATACCACGATAAATGGCAAGATACCACGATAACTGCAAAACGCCTTTTGACCCTGGTATAAAAAACAACATTAACTACGAAAACGACTTTAGACCGTGTATCAGATACCATGGTATCTGCAAAAACGCAACCATTATACAAACACAGTTTCTCAGTAATGCCTGTCTAATACAACCACCGGTTTGGCATTCTTCTCTTTCTACAGAGCTCTCTGATCGCCTGGAAAATGTCCAAAAGAGAGCCATGAGAATCATTCTGGGTGATCATAATATTACATACGAAGAGCCTCTCATTAAACTTGACATTCCTAAATTATCTGTACGTAGAAATACTCTTTCAAACAAATTTGGAGCTAAGATAACGTGTTGTCCCCAGATGACCGATCTATTCCCCCCTCCCCTCCCGTCTTCCGTGCGTCGGTCCGAGAGGAATACTGGCAATAAGTTTTCCCCATATCCCGCTAATTCTTCTACCCAATTTTTACGTAGTTTCATTCCATCATTTATTTCTGGTAATTTCTTATAAGTGTATTAGTTAAATTGTTTCTTGTGTGTCTGTGTATTTTGTAAATTTGTATTCCTTTTCTAGCTTTTAGCTATTCGGATTAAACTTGATTGATTGATTGATACAAGCTACGTGACATTTTATGTCACTGTGGTAGACCTGGAGCCCTGCAGGGCTAATTGCAACTCATCAAATTGTCTCTCCTGTCCCAATGGCAAAGCGAATTCATGTTCTAACTTACCATCGGGCGAACAGTAGTCACCGTCCTCCCCGGGTATATCTGAATAATCTTCGGATCCAGTGTGCCTAGATGGAGGTGGCGGCCGCAATCGGGCTTTTAACTGAAGCATCTCCATTTCTGTTTCCGGTCTAACACTTGGGCTAGAAGATCGACTGTTGTGCCGCGAATTCATCCGTGAGCCTGGCCGTGACCGGATTTGTCCGTACTCTAGAAATAAGAGAAGGTGTAAGTAGTTTTATTTACAATACGAATTATTATTCTCCACAGTGCTTGTTTAATGTATTTGTAGTTTAGTGTCACAAACTATGAACATTGAACTTGAACTTTAAAGGACCCCTCTTGCTTATATTTTGCCTTTTATAAGATACCTAGCTCTCTTATGGAATTATAAGCTTCTAGAATCGCCACATTTCTCCATTCTTTCGTTTTTTCCGCTTTTTCAGCCGTGCCGACTTTTGCCCCTCACACAACGCAGTTTGCTAGAATCTTCGTTGTCAGCTGAAAACTCTTTCTCCTAAACGATATGAGAATCTTCTGATTTTGACTTCTTTTATTCGCTTAGTTTTCCAACTTTTTAACAATGGCGCGTTCCGTTTTCAAACATTTTGCTCTCAGCCGTCGCTAATCGCTAAATTCAGGTGGAGAGTAATGTTGTTTTCGAAAAACTTTTTTGATCCATTTCATAGTGGAAAGATCATTTCTAGTAAGAGTTGTGCTTTAAGTATCTCACGAGCTGACCTATCTTCATCTGTTGCACTGATATCTTTTATCCAGAGAAGAGGTATGTTAGTCGGGATGGTTATTTACTTTGAACTGTGCAGTGTTGGGCTAAATAATAGACACAGAATCCCTTCAGATGTCCTCTGGAGCTACTCTGACTCACAAGTAGTTGATAAAATTGCAATGTACGAAGTTAGACGTCCAAAATTGCATACATCTCCTGGACATGCATTACCAAAGGGTAGACACATCGTCATAGCTTTACATCAGGGCAAACTTCAAGGGTCTAGCACCTAAATAAATTAGGATCGTTCGGTGCACACGACTTTGAAGTTGTTGACCGCCGAACTTAGAGGTGGTCACCGTTTAGTATGCGATGAGGCAATGGCAGCCAGCTTCGCGCGAAACCGGCTATCCGCCTCTGTAGAAAAGCTTGTCATAACAAGAAAAACTAAAGCAATTCAGAGAAAAGTCAAAGTGACACTGCCAGACAACCCAAACACAAAATCAGACTGCTGCGTTCACTTTGTTTGACCTTACCTTGATCGCAAGAGCAAACATACACTTTTCCTTGAGTAGCTTGTAAGAAAAAATTAAAAGGTTAAGTCATGGTAAGAGGGAGACACTACTAAAGGTAAAGTACGTTCCATCTATTATAGTTTTCTCCCAAACGGGTTAGTCTCACGACATAAAGCTTTGGACACCTACACCGGATCACTACCTAGCTTTACTGTCCGGTGTTTCATTCCATGGTGCCGAGAATCCACACTTTCATCAAGTAACACCGATGAAAAGTTTGTAGCCTGCGTAGTTGTATTATAGTTGTACGAAAAAGTTGCACATATTGATATGTAATAGTAAAAAATACTATCATTTAATTTGCCTCAGACTGGGCCAATCTTAAGCAGTAGTTTCCAGTAGCATTCAGTCTTGCTAATAGTACCATGCACTAGAATGCAGTAACTCGGTAGCCTTGATATGGAAGCATGTAGTATCAGTTCGCACTGCATGCTACTTTTTCGTACAACTTCATACTACTATTTTGAGATAACTTTTTCATCGGGCATACGAAAAGCTGACCAAAACAACTTTTCCATGCAGATTCTGAAGAATGTCGAGGCTACAGAGCAGGAGTTGTCCTTTCTATTTATCGATACTTTCAAAGGCAAACCTTGGATGATGATCATTTCATGGTGTCCGGTCAATTCGTCACAGGACAATTCGTCACGGACAATTCGTCACAGACAATTCGTCACAGGACAATTTGTCACAAGGACATTTCGTCAAAAGGACAATTCGTCGCAAGGACTATTCGTCATACGGATAATTCGTCATTAGGACAATTAGTCATACGGACATTTCGTCACAGAGAGCCTGATTTCAAGTTTGGACTTCCTTTCTAAGCTATGTATTATCAAATACTCAGTTACATTAAAATAGCAGTGCTATATAATACATTAAAAAATGAATTTATGAGCAATTTCCCGCATATATTCGAGTACGTCAGTTTGACTAGACCAATATCTCCCTAGTATGGTTTTCAGTCGCAGGTTAGTCTTCGTACTTCCACTTCTTGGGTGGGCAACAAATCCCTCAATACCTTTTGTGTTACTCTGCTCCGGCAGCAGAAACGAAATGAATTTACAAATGCTTGGATGAGCTGCTCCAACATGTTTGTTGAATGCTGAATGCCATCCTTCAAATTGTTGTTAGTCCTAGGAAGGTCTTCTGCCACGCGCTCAAAGACGTTCCAGACAGGGATAGGAAAGAGAGCATTTCTGCTTGGCAAGATGGCCTGTGATTTTCTTCATATGTGAGTGTCTTCAAAGTAGTCGAGGACTGATATCCTTCAGATGGACAGAAATGAACATAGCGTTCGAACGCTGATGGGATATCCACAATGGGAAAAAAGCCAAGGCTGTCAGCATTCTCGTGGTGAGAGCAAAATCGCTGCAAGACAAATACTTCCCGAGAATATCGCTGTTTGCTTGAATGTGTGTTTTGTATATGAGAATCCTTAATAATAGAGTTTTTATCGACCTCTCTCAATCTTTGCGAGTTCCATATTTAACTAATAACAACTTGACTCTCCTCGAGAATATATAACACTAAGACTGATGATTAAATTTCAGAGATTAGAGCTGTATTTTTGGGATCCCAAAACGTAAGTGGAGGGATACCTGTGGCATCCTAAAAGTTATCCCTCTGTCCGTCTGCCCGTCTGTTAACACGATAACTCTCGAAGGGAATCAGATATGTTGATGAAACTTGGTATGAGGACTCTTTGGGTCAAGGGTAAGGTCAAGTTCGTAGATGGGCTCTGTAGCCCTACATTTAGGGGTGGGAGTTCAAATTAAGGGGCAAACAAAATATTTTTAAACAGCTAATGTGATAGTCGACTATGGGGTAAGAAGACACGCTGGACACGAATATGCAAAATATTTTCTCGTTCAACAACTAGTTCGCCAGGAATCCGATAAAAACTGGAAAGTTGGTTAAAAGTAAAAGTTTCATTTGAAGTTGATTAAATGTTCGATTAAGGTGTAAGAAGATATGCTGAACACGATGATGAAAACCATTTCTCGCCGGAAGAGTAGTTTTCCCGAATCCGGCAAAAACCGGAAAGTTGGTTAAAAGTAAAAGTTTGATCTGAAGTTGATTAAATGTTCGATTTAGGGGTAAGCAGACATGCTGAGCACTTGTGTGAAAAGCATTTTCTACCCGGAAAACTAATTCGCCCAGAATCTGGCCAAAGCCCCCGGAATCCTGCCGAAGCGGCAGACTGGGATACAGGTCGGTTCTTACCTTTTCTGTTCCAGAGTGAGACTGTTGTTCCATTTACGATCTGACAGTATCGATCAATCAAATCAGCAACATTATTAGCCATTTCCATGGTAGACATGGAAAGAGTGAGGGGTTCATTGTTCCCGGCGACTTTGATACAGACAAGGGGTTTCCGGTGAGAATCACAGTCCGAGGTAATCACTTCAATATTCTGTAGGTGACTGAAGTCGGCAATCCGGATAGGCTAAAAAAAAAAATAAGAACGGCATTTTTCTCAGTAACACAGTACCTTACGGTATTTTTCCTTTAACCTTCATAATCTTCATGATATATCATCAGAAACTCTCGCTGCAGAGTAGTAAAACACCGTCTTCATTAACGGTTAGAGAGAGAGAGATAGACAAATTTAACATATAATGGAATTTTACAAAAAAACAATCAAAATCATAACAGACCTGCAACGTGAAAATCTATACAGATTTATTTGTGGCAGGACTCAATAATTTTATCACTTATCATAATTATATTGGGAACAAAAAAAAGGGAAAAAAAATAAATTCAATACTATAAATAAACAAGTATATAAAGAAAAAAAAAAATATTCAATATTATAGACAAATAGAAGACAATTAAACCTCGTGGCAATCCAGAACCGATTCATAAACAATGTAACCCTCTCTCCTTGCCCATCTTCACTCATCAAAAAACTTTTCATCTTATTTTTAAATGAATATACACTCTCGGCCATCCTAGTGCTCTCCGGCAGATTATTCCGTTGACAACCGTTCGCCCTAAAGTCCGCTCTTAACTATATTTTCTGAACGTGTATAACGGACAGTGAAGTTTATAGATGGCCATGGCTTCTTTTTTGTGTTGTATGAGTTTCGTTCTTGCAGATACCATAACTGGTTGTTGTATCTGAAAAATTCACCTCACTTTCATCAGTTTTTGTCAAATTGGTGGGGAAGAAGTTCGGCACTTACTGATGTGACTGGATATCTGTTTTTCTTTTGGGACTTCAGGAAATGACTTCGGAAAGCGCAGTTTGGGCAATTGTCGTTTTTGCAGAGCAACCGTATATCAGATACCACGGTAACTACAAAAACGACTATTTGACAGATCAAGTTACCGTGGTAACAGATACAATGGTATCTGCAAAAACACAACTATGGACTCTTACGTCATCTTCACGTTCTCTCATTCATCGTTTTTGGCCGTTTCATCAGATTGTCCCAGTTAACGGAGGGGTGGGATATCGGACTAGAATCTCCTAGTCCCAAATAATACCTACGCCAAGGATAGTACAAGGGATTAGTTGGGTGCCCGGATTAGCTTATACCCAGAAGCAAGTCGAGGTATTATGCGTTCCAAGATTAGGAGTGGGACCAGGCGAGTAAATGAGATTAATTATATGAGATTCTTACCAGACTTCCTTGGCCGGCTACGTAGGAGATTCCAACATCGTGTCCAACTAAAACCTCCCCGGGAATCGTCCAACCAGTCTGAAAAGAACGTTGTTTCGCTTTATTACGACCGCATCACAGGTTTGGCAGCCAATAAGAAGCGTCACCCAGTTCATCTAGCGGCCAACGCTAGATCGCTAGGATACTGAATACACTGGTGCCGTGGAGATGTTTTGAACAACATTTTTAAACAAGACTTTTAAAGATTTTTAAACAAGACAAGTCAATAAATCTTAATTCAACAAGATGTATCTTAACAGACAACGCACCGCAGCGAAATTCAACCGGGTTCGAAATTCAACTTCAACCGGGTTCGCACCTGTATAATGACCAGGAGACCACCACTGTGTAATGGGAACCTTTTGCTATGACGTCATCTCCCAACTCCACGCACTGATATCCTCACTTTAGCGATAAGGAATAATCTGACTGCTGCGGCTGCTGCTGCTGCAGCTCCCTAAACCAAGTGGTGCACCTGGGGCGGAGCCCCAGGCCGCGCACGGAGTTACGGGAAAAGGCGGGGGACCTTGGGTCCAATATTTTTAACGATCCGCCTTTTCGGCGGATCGTTATTTTCTTTTGAATCTAGTGTTCAATTTCCAATATCCCCATTTGATAAAGATTGTACCTCTATAAAGTCTCTGATCAGTTATAGTCGAACTGATCAGAGTTAAAAATCCCATCAATAATGCATCTGAAACAATTAATCGATTCAGCATTAACCGCATCTTCGGTAAGGCTGTTCCAAGGATTAGCATTCTGTTGCCAAAACCCCACGTAAAAACGTCCTTGTGGAATCTTGATTTTGCAAGCTTGTGTGCGTGCCCCCGATGATGACCGTTAATGCTGAATCTTGCTAAATCAGTCACTTCAAAATTGTCATATCTAATATACTATAAAGATAACTAATATAAGCAAAGACAACCCGATGAAAAATTTGTAGCCTGCGTAGTTGTATTATAGTTGTACGAAAAAAGTTGCATACTATCATTTAATGTGCCTCAGACTGGACCAGTATTACGCAGTAGTATCCAGTAGCATCCAGTCTTGCTAATAGTAGCATGCAGTAGAATGCAGTAACACGGTAGTCTTGAAGTAGAAGCATGTACTAGCATCAGTTAGTACATGCTACTTTTTCGTACAACTTCATACTACTATTTTGAGATAAATTTTTCATCGGGAAGGGACTGGACTCTCTTAAAGACCCATCTTTCATAGAACACTACTCAAATGTAGCCGACTTATCCGATTATTATACAAACTCCCTTTCATAACACGTTAAAATTCTTGCAGGACGCCAGTTGTGTATGAATTTTTACGATTTATTTTCAATGTCTAAAGCATATAATTTTTTAGTTTTTGCGTAATAACCACACATCAACTATCAGTTCTGACAGCTTTCAGTTTGAGAACAAATGACCGATGGATTGACTGATCTTATTCCTGAGTACACTACCAGAAATCCAGGATATGGCATATTTACACCCCAACGAAGGCATGTTGATTATCAAGTCTGTCGTGTTTGGCTCTTTTCACATCGCAAGATGTTCTTGATTAATCTCTACGGAAACCTTATTATCAGGTAGACTTGTCATGCAAAATTTGCCGAGTTTCTGAAAAAGCTACAGTACCCAACTAGATTTGTTCATCCACCACAATTAAGTTGGTCTCGCAACCGGTACTTGATTCAGAAGTGCGCAGAAGTGTCGCAGACCCCATAGTAAGTAGCAATAATCTGGTCGCGAACCTTAAAGGACCTGTTTTTACCTATAATACTAAAGAAACCTACTTCCAAATCATTCCATATAATTCTAAACCCGGAGACCCCAATTTTGTATGGTACATTCTAACCCCTCTAACAAAACCACGCTGATTTTCTCACGTGTCGTGTTTTGCTACCTTCGATGTGTATCACGCTGCCGACGGTTGTCTGCGAGAAGTTTTTCCATAAAAAAAAACGGTTATGTCAATTGTTTACCTGTTTTCGCTATAAGTCAACGAGTCTCGAAAAGGCCTAAAACAGCCAAAACCGTGGGTTATCTGTTGAAAGCACAGCCTACTTTTGAAGTACTCAAATGTTTTAAAATACTGTAAGTTGAAGAGTAAATAGTGCGAGGGGTCCTTTGATAATAAGGACACTGCACACCCCTGGATGGGTATTCTTTTCAGATAAGATTTGTTTGATTTTGTTTCATTAATGTTGTTTTATTTTTATAGTCGTCGTTTTCCTTGGTTTTTTTCACACTCCATGGCAATAAAATATTTCATTCACTCAATATGAGAACATAACAGAGGAGATTATACTTAAACCTCCAAAGAACGTGTCCGAAGGCTTTTTGGTGCTGTAAATGCTGCATTAATGCTTCATTTTCTTTTCTTTTTTTTGTCCGAAAGCTGTTACCTTTTTTTCTTCTCTGACACTTCTAGAATACCAAAATTTAAGTCAGGAAGAAGAAGAAGAAAAGAATTAGCTGTATAACGCTGACAAAATGGATCACGTACTGATATCCGACCTTCTTATCTTTCCTTTCTTCGTTCGCCATGATCGCCAGTTGTCTTAGAATTTGGAATGTTTGCCGAATTGTCAGTTGTCTTTTTGAATTTGTTGTTTGCCGCCGAAAACACTGAGAGAATCGCCGTACTCCTCAGTTTCTTCTTGAAAATTCAGCATAAAATTTAGCATTCTTGCTGAATTTTTCGATGAATTTTACGCTGAATTAATGCTGCATTAACTGAGCGAAAATTTAAGTCCGAAAGCGAAATGCTGCACAAAATGCTAAATTAATTCAGCATTTTCGTTCGTTTCCGAGCTTTCTGACGCGTTCCAAGTCTTTGATGAGATGGTTGGAACATTCGCCGTGAAAGACTCTTGCCGACATATCTAGCGTTTACACGGACAAGAAATCTCGTCAAGTAGAAAGGAATTCCGGTCCACTTGAAAGGATTCCGTTCGTGAAGACGACTAGAAGAAAAAGTCTAGCGGACAAGAATTAATTTCGTGATGAAACGAATTCCGGTCTACTTGAAAGGAATCTCGTCGGCGGTGCTAGTAAACAGACTAAAAAAAGGTCGAGCTAGCTTCTAAGAGCAGTGGTCTTCAGTACTGATTTAACGAATGCTATCAAAACTAGTGAATTTAGTTTTGTCGGATTTTTTGGTTTGAAGAACTATTTTTTTCCCTCTGCGTGTAAATATAATCTGGTCACCAAGACAGGATTCTCTTTAATTTTTCCTGTACTTGTAACCGCTGCAATAGACTAAACGTATTAGTTTCGAATCAGTTTAGTCTTGACAGACTCTTTAAAAATTTACAGAGACAATTTTATTTATAATGCGAAAATATTATTTTACAGGAGAGGGATTTTATTTATTGCAAATATAAGGTTTGAAGCCAAGCTGACCATTCATTTGAAATAAAATAGAGAAACGAGTTGTTCTGTGGAAGGTTTATTCAAAGTGAACACATTATGGATTTTTGGAGTGGGCCGTTTTCTGGGTGAAAGCCTTTGCGCGTTCACAGACGGATGGTAAATTGCAAATATACACAGAAATCTACACTGTGAAGACGCACATTTTATCTTTCGTTATTTTACTTTTATCTGCATGACGTTCAATCTGCATCGTTCTTCTGGTTTTAGTTACATGTCGTCATATTGTTTGTTGGTTCCGCATCGTTTTCCTGTTGTTATTCTGGTGGATTTTAGGATTTAGTTTTGTTTCTTTCGCTGAGGACGGTTTGCCGAAAGTACAACCGAAATATCCGAAATTGTATTTATCCCTCGCACATCAACTTGGAGGGGTAACTAGCTGATCAAGAAAAACCCGGAAAATTTCGTTTTTCTATTTTATTCATTTATTGCATGTACATTATTAGAAGGGAAGAGTGAACAGTACCAACTGCTCCTTGTTCTTTGACTCTTTTGCCGAAACAACACAAAGAGTTACACTGTTTTGTCATTCAAGCGCAGTACTTACACCAAGTGAGCACTGGAAACTCTCCCTGTCGTAGCGCCAAACCGTCTTCAAGGAATCCAGGAATCGGAGCATGCATTCGGCCTCCCCAAACGCCGCATACTTCTTGAAATTTTGATGAATGGATTTCCGGAGCACCTGTTCAAACCAAAGAAATTAAACATGGTTCCGATAAGTGGACAAATAAATTGTTCTGTTGGGAACTGACATTGTCGAAATAGTGGCAGCATCTGATTTTTTACACCGAATTGTAATGTATTCCATTACAATTATTTCACAAGGACTGGATGGACATATCGGCTCTTTAGGACCAAGATTTTCTTTTTGGAGAGAATTTTCCTAAGGGGGAATTGGAGAGAATTTTCCTAAGGGGGAATCTGTCGGGAGGGGGACGTGCTACCTCATACTTGGGCGGATCCGAAAAGGCACCAATCTTCGAGTAAGTCTGCAACGCCTACGAGGAAAAAGTCTTGTGTATGAATCATCGGTTAACATCCTGATATTTTGAATTTTCGCGACCTCCTCTAGAACTATTTTTCCTATGCAAAACATAGACATACCTTGGGTTTCACTCCAGCCAAGACCGATTCGGGTAGGAAAGTCGCCAGCCCGACTTCTCGTTCCAGGTAGTCTAAGTTGGCACATTTTTCCAGGGCCACCTGATTCATATTATTAAAAAACCGCCGGATCTCCAGACAGCCTAGCGTAACAGCCAACTCCGTGTCAATTTCCAGATTAGATCGCGCGAGGTAGTCAGTCTTGACCTGCAAGAAAAGCAAATCAATGCAACTGAGTGCATCCTAAAATAAAAACTCATCTGTTGGCAGTCTGATGTTAAAATAGGATACGTTCCCGTTTATGTCGTACCGGTAAATCACCAACTCTTAATTATTAATTTTGTTTCAGTAAAAAGTTAGCGTTCCTTCAGCTTAGGCCACAATTTGGTTTTATTATTTATTTTATGTTTTATCGTATGGAGATAGATAGATAGATAGATATGTTTATTGATCCAACTCGTAGCGCCGACATGGCACTAAATACGTCGACCATTACATTTAAATACTTGAATAATTCAGTAAAATACTTGAATATATACAATTATTACATAAAAGAAAATAAATCACTGAGAATTCATTACGGCAAGCACAAATAGCAGAAAAATCGTTCTGTAAGTTGATACGATTTTCATCTTCGTACGAAAACTTTGTCCGGCACAATTTAAAGCTAAACTTGATAGATGGTTTGCAAGGCCGTACGAGGCGCATCACCATCTACCAAGAGAGTTTGCTATGGCGTGTGTAAGTATAAGGAATGGAACGAGTCTTTCTTTCTTTTTGTGTGCGTATTTAAAGAGGAACGACTCATTTATACTATGTACATATAGTCAGTGTTTAAAATGGGGCCGAGCTAAACAAGCTCGTATCCCTGCCGGCCCCCGATGGTCGAAATATATTGTTACGAAGTGTTTTATAGATTAAAGAACCGGAACCTGAACTAGCCAAAGGTCAGTTCAGTTCAATGGGTTTATTAACAAATATGAAGGTAAGTCCCACACAATCAAAACAATCAGTCCATTCCTGGACGTCGAGAACCACAATCTTTACATATTAAACACAATACGCAGAGTGGTCACTGCTGCTGCTCTCAGACACAACCTTACCTCTCAATTTACAAAATAACTAACCAAAATGAGAATGAGAATAGAACTTTATTTTGCAAAAGCAGCTATCACAGCGTTACCGCCGAATTTGATCTTTTGACCAAATTTTGACCTTTAGGTTATCATATCATTTCTTTTTTTATTACTTTTATTTATTTATTTTTCCTTTTCTTCTCTTTTTTCTTCTTCTTTTTTCTTTTGTGTGGTATATGGAAAATGGGTTACCTATCATGATCGGTTATTATGTAATTTAGCAATAAAATTAATTTTTTAACGGAGGAAGAAAAAATACCCTAAAAAAGGCTAACTTATCGATTATTATACAACTCAACAAATGCTGGAACAAAACTCTTTCTATATCTTTCACGAAAAGGGGCCACAGGGACTAGTTTGGGGATTTTCTGGGATTTCTCTCGCTGGGGTCTAATACGTATAGGAGAATAGGGGGGTGGGAGCATATTACGTAATTGGGGAACAGATAGGGTTTTAAGGTGGCTGCATCGTCTGCCTAGAAACTGCAGTGCTTCTGGTATGTTTGTGGTGGCGGGACTTCCTTCTTTTCCTGAACTAAAGAGGAGTGTGATAGCTTCACCTAACTATACGTCTTGTTGGGTCAAGATCACGATTTATTCTCCATGAAAATTCTAATTACATTTGACTCGTCACTTATTTCATTCAAAGCTCCGAGCGTTCGCTTACGCCGCGCGCGAGGGGTGACTGACTCTGTCACACTCCCTCCCCCTTACAATACACTTACCCCAAAAAAATATTTATTTTAACAATAACTGTAAAGCACTGAGTGAAAAAAATAAATAACACTGAAAGTAATATAATGCACTGGAGAACCTAACCTAAACGGTTGCATATGCAGGAGCCAACGTGGCTAGTAACGTCGCGTTCGACTCCTGGCCAGAAAAACATGGCTCGGACCCTCGCTAGGGTTGTATCGCCCCCAAGGTGTTTTGCCCCCACTCGGTGTGCCCTTTCCATTGCTCTGTTCCGCCAACCCCATGGTAAAAGTAATTGTAAGTGTTCCCCCCGATACTGTCTATAGTTAATGCCATCTATCTCTACTAAACGAACAGCCGGCGAAGATTGTGGTCTCTCCAATAGCCTGGCGATCCGCATATCGTTTCGCTGCTCGGCAGATAACTCCACAAGGGCAACGCTCCGAGGTTTTGCGATATCGAATAACTCTTCAAAACGTTGAATAGCCTCCTCGGCTCTCTCCTCGATCTTTTTCGCGACGGTTAGTGGGCCGACCCATTCCTTTTCCAGTTTCGATTTTCCTTGTTCTTGTAGGACTAGGACCTTGTCGCCCTCTTGAAAATCGGCCTTCACCCCTGGGCTGGGGTCGTTCCGGATCATCCGTGCTCTGGACCGATCCAAGTTCTCTCCGGCCAGTGCGCTTATCTTTTGTAGACAGCCGACTAGCACGTCGTTTTTGTTCTCCAAGCTCTTAGCCTTTTCCCAGAGGGCCTTGAGAGTTGGATCCAGCGCCTGCTGATCTTCGAAAGTCTGAGTGCTCTTATCTACCCTCCTGGTACTCTCCGCCTCGACTCGATTGTTGTGCTCGCTTTTTGAGGATCGTTTCTCTTTCTTTGACTTCTTCTGCTTCGAAGTCGCCAGAAATAGGTCATCGTCGAACGAGAAATCGACGTTGAAGTCCAGTTCGTAAGAACTCTCTGACATCCTTCTTTTCTCTGCTCCGCCTCCTGCAAGAGACCAGAACCTTTTGAAGTCCCTGCCTATTATTCCGTCGTAACGCAATTTGTCCGAGACCACTACTCTCATTTTGGACAACCAGCTTGACTCCGCTGTGCGCACTCCGACTTCAACTTCCGCGGTAGGGTATACGCACACGTCTGCGTGTACGCAACCGATGTTAACGTTGACGCTTCTATCTAATTTCGCAATGTCTATTAGATTAGACCTGACAAGCGTCACGTCGCTACCGCTGTCGACGAGAAATGTCGCTTCTCGCCCATCTACCGAACCGGTTACTACCCTAGCCGACCGTTCGTCGAGTACACTCGTTGATGGAATAGCAATGCCATCCGCTGTGTACGACCTATATGCCGCACTAGTAGGTTTCCGCGTTCTCTGTCCTGCGCCCGTTTCGCGCCTAACCGTTGCCTCGCTCAGCGGACAATTCCTTTTAAAATGACCGCTTTTCCTACAGAGGAAACATACAGGTTCTTTACCTTCCTTTGACCCAGAAGGGTTTTCGTCTCTTCGGTTTCCTCTCGGCTTTGAGGTCAACGTGGCCGTCTCCTTTCTTGCTTCGGAAAAATTCTCGGCCATTGTCACAGCTTGCTCTAGTGACTGCGGATTCTGCTGTTTCAGGTGTATCCTCAGGCCTGAAAGAAGCGTGTTCTCAATGAATTGTTCAAGAACAACTTTCTCTAATATCGACGCTAACTTAACATCCGCTCTGACTTCCGCGTCGCTAATTACTAGCCATTTTTTTGCGAAGTGAGTTAATTTATCTCCGTATTCTTGAAACGACATTTGTTCCGACTTCACAAGCTCACGCAGCTTTATCCGGTACGAGTCCGAAGTGATATTAAATTTCCGGAGTATGCTTGTTTTTACTGCGTCGAAACTAGCAAGTTGGGTCGCTGACAAGCTGGAAATCGCCTCTAGCGCTTTTCCGGATAGCAGAGGCATAAGCCGGATAACTTTTGCATTGTCGTCCCAAGAACACAGAGTCGCGGTATTTTCGAAAGCGGTTAAGAACGAATCGATGTCGTCCCCTTCCGACATTTTTCTGGAGTGACGGCTCCCTAGGTTTACTTAACGACTGTAACAATGTTTGGCGTTCTTGATTCATTTGCAACATTTGTTGAGCGTGCGTGTCACGCAAGGATTCAACAACTGTATCGAACTTCGAAATTAGACGGTCGATTGCTGAGACCGTCGACGCACCGTCGATCTGTTCGTTTCCCCCCACCTCGTTAGGTTTCTGGTTCCCTTTATTTACGCTCATGGTAGCTGTGCTTGAGCCCGGAAGGCTGCTAAGAAAATCTCTTTGGAATTCCGATACTTCGCTTGAAACCTCAGAAGCAACTAGCTTTTGAGTCGAGCCTCGTGTAGGCACTAGTTCGTAATGCTTAGTCCTGTTTAATTCAGAACTAGACCTAGTCGTTGGCCTTTCGTAGCCCTCCAGATCTATTCTATATACGAATTAACACACTCAAGCAAAAAACGAATTTACCGTACCTCCGTATATTCCAATATTCAGATTCGCTAATCCTTCCGCTGAACCACCAGTGTGATAGCTTCACCTAACTATATGTCTTGTTGGGTCAAGATCACGATTTATTCTCCATGAAAATTCTAATTACATTTGACTCGTCACTTATTTCATTCAAAGCTCCGAGCGTTCGCTTACGCCGCGCGCGAGGGGTGACTGACTCTGTCACAAGGAGAAACATTCTTTCTCTGCAGAATAGGATTCTCAGGTCGTCTAATCCACTTGTGCGGGCTGCATCTGCCCCGCTTTTGAGGTTGTCTCTGCCTGTGTGGCTGGAATGGGAGCGGTCTCTGCGTGTGACCCAGGTTCGACCTGGAGCCCGTTCGACCTGACTGATTTAGTTTAGTGTACTGTTCGTTTCGAGTGTTTTATTTTTGTTTTGTTTTTTATGGTTTTCAAAAACCGTTAAATAAAAGAAATTGAATTGAATTGAATAATACCGAAATCGATGCTAAGGCGGGTTCGTCTCTCTTCCAGGGTAGCCAGCTTGAACCTTTGTACTGTAAGGCACTTTACCCTCCCCGTTAATAATCATGAGGGCCCTTTTTTGAATGTTCTCGATACGGTAAGTGTAGAACCCATTTCCTTTTAACCTTCTTGCACCTTACCCCAGGGGAAACCCAACCCGACATGTAAACCAAAATATAGATATAGCAGCACTCGGGGAGGAGAAAAACGCGTGGATGGGTTCGAAAACCAGCACTTCGTGGCATTCCCTATTAATCCTATTATGCCAGAGTCAGTCCTGGCCGAGTCGTAAGCGCGCTGGATTCCAAATTTTCGTCATCCCCTTTGGGCGCAGGTTCGATTCTGGGTGTTGCCGTTTGTTTTGGGGCGGGGGTTAGTGGCGTAACCCTGTCGAAAAGCCAAATCCATCCAGCCTACCTGGAGAAATCTGGGGAAGGAGACATGAAGGGTGTGCAAGAGCACCAGGATGGCTTCCGCCCCTGACCGTCCATTCCACTGCCAGAGCGAGGGTAGAGAATTTGAGATCAACCTGGCCTGTCAAGGCCAGTGCTGATACCTCTATACCTAACTATTCTGGCAAGCTGCATCCGAGCTCTTCAAAGCTATAGCGACCATGGTCGCTACAGAGAGCAGGGGCGTCACTAATGGAGGGGGGGGAGCCCCCCTCCTCCCCCAAAGTTGCCCGCCAGTCGGTAAAAAATAAGCGAGCAAGCACCGCAATTTTTCGTAGAAACACTCGTTTTCTTTCTTGGAAACAGCTGATTTTTCTTAGGAAGAATCTTTTTATTTAAAAAAAAAAGCCGGTTTTTCGTAAAAATGGTAGATTATTTCTTAAAAACAGTTGGTTTTTCGTCTAACAGTCTGAAAAACAGTATTTTTTTCTGAAAAACAGTCGTTTTTCTGCAAAACCAGTCGGAAAATGGCCAGCCAGTCGGTAAATACCTTGCCCCCCCCCCCCCCCCCAAACATTTTGGCTAGTAACCCCTCTGACAGAGAGAGACGTTTTCCAGACTAGAACGTTCCAAATTCTTTTCTAGAACGTTCTAGATTCTTTTCCGAGACGATTTCCTACTCGTTAAGAGGCCCTTGATGTTACAGCTTTCACCAAGAAGAACATCCTTGTCTCCTGACATAAATAAGTTCGTCAAAACAGATTCGATGGAAGAAATGCAGAATTATCGCTTCGTCGAGAAATTAAAGGTAATGATGTATATTATCCGCAGCATTGGTTGTGACTGGACCCAAAACGTGCCACGCAGAATGTACCAAAACAATATATGATGCGACAATATAGCGACTAAACTTTAACCTCGGATACTTCATTAGAGGACCAACTTTACCTGCATTAAACTGCCGATTTTGTCAGGTATGTTACAATTAACAAAATAAGGCGTTGGTCCGGAATTGGCCCGTGACAAAACAAGAGCTAGAAGCTCATAGGTCACTTGCAAGACTGGGTAAGTGGATTCCAAGTTCACGTCTAACTTTTGCCAAAGTCAGCCAAGCGAAAATACTGGGAGTTTGGATTGATGATAAACTTAACTTCAAGCATAACACACACCAGATATTAAAAAAATCCCATGCACCAATCAAAACTGTAATGTCAACTCAAAAAGTTTGGTTTTCACCGTGAAAGTCTCGTTTACTGTTATAAGACATATGTAATCCCTCATACTGAATACGCTTGTGCCGCCTGGCACCCCGTACTTACGTCTGAATTGCATGATTTAATTGAAACACTCCATAAGCCGGTGGTGAAAATCATACTTTCTCACGAATACACTAATTATGACCAGGCTCTTAAAACTCTCCGGCTTGAACCATTAAAGAAAAGACGCCTAAATTTAACAACAGATTTTGGTAAGAAACTTTTGCAGTCAAACAGATTCCGCCATCTCCTTCCCAAACAACTCCCTGAACCGACTTACCCAACGACACACTCAAATTTACTCAAGCCGTTTGCAGCCTCAGGTAGCGCACGTCGGCTCCACTCATCCTCCCCCCTTGTTACTAATTACTTTAATAACCAATAAAATTCACGTTTGTTCTTCATTTGTGCCTGTTGGGTTCTTAATTTGTGTCTCTATTTTGTCGTAAGTTTTGTTGTTGATGGTATATTATTGAGATGTCGTTAGTTATTAATGTGTGGTTAAATATTTTCTCTTTGTTGCCTATTCTTTAGCTTTTGCTATTGTGGCAATTTTTCCATTAAACATTAAACCTTAAAGTAGGAATTTGCCAATTCGTGGGTTTGTTGTGACCATTTGTAAGCAAAATTTAACCTCTGAGAAAAGAATGATGTTGGACTCTTCGAAATCATGACAATGTATCAGTTGGTAAAAAGTATTTTATTTGTGCACTTGGCTGGGATGTGCGCAGTTTAAGGGCGCTAGAAATTCATCTGTAACCAAACCCTTGAGGAAACAAGAACAAAGGTGTCGATGGGATCCCAAAAATCTAATATTTGATTCAGACGATCGGGTCTTGTCTTCGCCAGATCCAGTCTTGAACAGGCTAATCATCAGAGAAAACCAAGTTCAGATATACCTCTATAAGCCATATCTATTTTGACGATACTGACCGAGACTTCCTGCCGATTTCCGACCGAACTACTAGTCCAGCAAAAAAAAATCAGAAACAAAACCAGCGTTTCTCCTTATCCCTGTAAAGAACATCTAATCAACTTTGAATAAAAGTTTGACTTAAAAAAAAATCCGGTTGCAACCGGATTCCGGAATAATTATATGTCCGGGTAAAAAACCATTGTCATATACCGACTCAGCCTCTCTTCTTACCTCTTAAACTGTCATCTAATCGAACTTTTGCTTTTTACAAATTTTCCGGTTTTTATTCAAACAATGTTTACAACGGATACGTCAGCTATGATTTTTCATCAGCGATATTTCGGCCCTTCTCGGCAAGGGTCCTCGTCAGGCTGTCAATCCTCTAGATCAACTGCGGGGAAGGAATCAAACCTGTAATAAATCAATTTATTACATTCCTTCCCCGCAGTTGATCTAGAGGATTGACAGCCTGACGAGGACCCTTGCCAAGAAGGGCCAAAATATCGCTGATGAAAAATCATAGCTGACGTATCCGTTGTAAACATCGTTTGAATAAATGTTTCAAAGTCAGCTTGGGCTCAAAGAATATTTATTTTTCCGGTTTTGGCGGATTCCGGGCGAACTAGTTGTCCCGCGAGAAAATGATTTTCACCATCGTGTTCGGCATGTCTTTTTACCCATAATTTCCGGTTTTGGCGGATTCCGGGCGAACTAGTTGTCCCGCGAGAAAAATGATTTTCACCATCGTGTTCGGCATGTCTTTTTACCAGTTAATCAAACATTTAATCAACTTCAAATTAAACTTTTACTTTTAACCAACTTTCCGGTTTTCGCCGGATTTCGGACTAACTACATGTTGGGCGAGAAAATTGTCTTCACCATCGTGTTCAGCATGTCTTCTTACCCCTAAATCGACCATTTAATCAACTTCAAATAAAACTTTTACTTTTAACCAATTTTCCGGTTTTTTACAAATTCCGGGCGAACTACTTGTCCGGCGTGAAAATGGTTTTCACTATCGTGCTCAGCATGCCTTCTTACTCCATAATCGACTATCACATTAGCTATTTAAAAATATTTTGTTTGTCCCTTAATTTGAACCCCCTCCCCACCCCTAAATATGGAGCTACATAGCCCATCTACGAACTTGGCCTTACCCTTTACCCAATGAATCCTCACACCAAGTTTCATCAAAATATCTCATTGCCTTCGAGAGTTACCGTGCTTACAGACGGACAGACGGACATTTTTGCGATGTCATAAGTATCCCTCCACTTACGTTTTGGGATCCCAAAAATGATCCTGGGCCCTTTAGGATCATGAACATACATGGTTCGATAAAGTATTTTTTTTTTACTTTTCGGTTAAGATGAGCACTTTAAGGGTCTTCGAAATTAATTTCTAAGCAAAACCCTTGAGGCAAAGATGATCATGGGCTCATTAGGATTCTAAAAGTGTAGATTTCGCTTAAAAGTATTTCTTGTACTTTGTGGTTAAGATGAGAACTCAAAGGGATGGTCGAATCTGGGAGTGACAATGTCTAAGCCAATCATGTCAAGTCCCTCCTGTTCAAGCCAAGTTTCATCGTCCTAGCAAAGTTGGACATACCTAATGATTCCGGATTCCCCCTCCTCCACTCGCCGACGATGATCAATTCGGAGAAACGACTGTTCCCTGATACGCCTGTTCAAGTTACATCGTCCTAGCATATGTATAAGGATCTTTACTCGGGATCACCGGAACTCCGGAACCCTCCGTCCTGCTTCCCCAATAGTGCTGGGATCCGGTCCGATCTTGTCAGCTATGTATCTAGGGCCTGTGCTTGTTCTTCCCACCAAGTTTCATCGCGATCCGTCCACTTTGAATATGTCACACGATTCCCCCCCCCCCTCCAGCTCCCCCCCCCCCAGGTCACCGGATCCATTCCCGACTTTAAGTGTGACATCTGAGACACGAGGTCTTTCCAAATATCAAGTTTCATTAAGATCCGGTTCCCGGTTCAAAAGTATGTTTTTAATACTCCAGGTTCCTCACTTAACTCCCCCCACCGCGGTCGGATCGAGGAAGTGACTATTTCCAGGTTAGTGTTGTCGGGTCTCTAATACGCCTGCCAAGTTTCATCGCCCTAGCGCTTCTGGAAGTACCCTAACTCGACAAAAGTGTCCTAACAGACCGACAGACCGAAAAGTGATCGGTGTATGGCACCTTTAAAAAGCCAGAAGACTGCAGGGAATACAGCATTCGTCTATATGGCACAAACCTCGTTCTACGTTATTCGGTTCCTGCATTGAAAATCCTTTCGTATTAATCAATTGTTTCGAATTTTAATGTTCAGGATAGTATAAATACACTCTTTCGTTCGCATTCAAATCTATTTACCCTCCACAAACATCCTGCCCCTCAGCCCCCTTGTATTTTTAAACTATTTGAAAAGAATGTAGTTATATTTATTGACATTATTTTGTTTAGTGTCTTAATATGAGTAGTTTATTTTGTGTATTTTACTAGAACTCCGCTGTTGGTCCAAAACGCGGGTCATAAATAAAAAAAAAAAAAAAAAAACTGATTCGGTCGAAAACCGGAACTTTTTATTTCTTTAGCTCGAGGTAATCAAAGTTCTGGTGAGTACCTGAACAGGGGTTACAGAGATTGGTTAGAAATTACAAAGACGTGAGCTAATGAAGTTTTACGGGAATCCGACGGTTCTAACGATCATATCTTCTGGTGCTAAATCGATCGCAATTCTTATTTTTCAATGGCCCTGGAGAGGACCGTTGCCAAGAACGGACGAAATAACTCAGAAACAAAATCTCAGACGATGATCAATTTAGCAACAACAAACCATATACTAACCCGATTCCTGGTATAGATTTTAGTATTTTGTTTAGTGCGTGTATATATTTTCTTTAGTTTCTTTTCTTTTTCTTTATGTATTCCGCTTTTTCCCTTTTGTAAGCGGGCAAAAAAATATATATATCTATATAAACATGATTTGCCGTCAGCCTGGGGTGAAGGAATACTTGGGTTTTGTAAAATAAGATCCGTGCTTCAGCAGCAGAAATCGACCAGAGAAATCGACCTGAAGAAGAGTTTCCTGCAGATGAGCTACACCGCCGAAGATTCCAAAGGTCGAGTCATACGTAGTATATTACTAATGACTAGGTCATTGGGCTTTTTTTATTTATTTATTTATCACCTATTATTTCAAAAAGAACAAGGACAGAGTACAAAAACGAAAAGAAAAGCAAAACCGAAAAACAAGAGCTACGAGCTCATATGGCACTTGTTACGAGTAGGCACGGCTCGGTTATGTCAATGATGTATCTAGTGTTTGCTAGGTGTCTTCCCACCAAGTTTCATCTCGATCCTTCCACTCATAGCGTTTTCCCACATTTCCGGTTGCCCACTCCAGCTCCCCCCAAAAGTCACCGGATCCGGTCCGGATTTTAAGTGGGTCGTCTGAGGCATGAGGTTTTTCCAAATATAAAGTTCATCGAGATCCGGTCACCCGTTCGAAAGTTATAAATACCTCAAGATTCCAGATTCCCCCTCCCTCCACTCCCCCCACAGTGCCCGAATCGGCTCGGTCATGTCAATGATGTATCTAGTGTTTGTTAGGTTTCTTCCCACCAAGTTTGATCTCGATCCCTCCACTCATAACGTTTCCCAAGATTTCCGGTTGCCCCATCCAGCTCCCCCCAAAAGTCACCGGATCCGGTCCGGATTTTAAGTGGGTCGTCTGAGGCATCCGGTTGCCCCATCCAGCTCCCCCCCCCCCAAAAAAAGTCACCGGATCCGGTCCGGATTTTAAGTGGGTCGTCTGAGGCATGAGGTCTTTCCAAATATCAAGTTCCATCGAGATCCGATCACCCGTTCAAAAGTTATAAATACATCAAGATTCCGGATTCCCCTCCCTCCACTCCCCCCACAGTGCCCGAATCGGCTCGGTTATGTCAATGATGTATATAGTGTTTGCTAGGTTGCTTCCCACCAAGTTTCATCTCGATCCCTCCACTCATAGCGTTTCCCAAGATTTCCGGTTGCCCCCTCCAGCTCCCCCCCTAAAGTCACCGGATCCGGTCCGGATTTTAAGTGGGTCATCTGAGGCATGAGGTCTTTCCAAATATCAAGTTCCATCGAGATCCGATCACCCGTTCAAAAGTTATAAATACCTCAAGATTCCGGATTCCCCCTCCCTCCACTTCCCCACAGTACCCGAATCGGCTCGGTTATATCAATGATGTATCTAGTGTTTGCTAGGTGTCTTCCCACCAAGTTTCATCTTGATCCCTCCACTCATAGCGTTTTCCAAAATTGCCGGTGCCCCCTCCAGCCCCCCCCCCCCAAAAAAGTCACTGGATCCGGTCCGGATTTTAAGTGGGTTGTCTGAGGCATGAGGTCTTTCCAAATATCAAGTTTCATCGAGATCCGATCACCCGTTCAAAAGTTATAAATACCTCAAGATTCCGGATTCCCCCTCCCTCCACTTCCCCACAGTGCCCGAATCGGCTCGGTTATATCAATGATGTATCTAGTGTTTGCTAGGTGTCTTCCCACCAAATTTCATCTCGATCCCTCCACTCATAGCGTTTCCCAAGATTTCCGGTGCCCCCTCCAGCCCCCCCCCCCCCCCCAAAAAAAGTCACTGGATCCGGTCCGGATTATAAGTGGATTGTCTGAGGCCCGAGGTCTTTCCAAATATCAAGTTTCATCGAGATCCGATCACCCGTTCAAAAGTTATAAATACCTCGAGATTCCGGATTCCCCCTCCCTCCACTCCCCCCACGGTGCTCGGATGGGGGAAGTGACTATTTCCAACTTAATCATTTGGGGTCCCTGAGACGCCTGCCAAGTTTTGTCGTCCTAGCTTATGTGGAAGTGCCCGAACTAGCAAAACCTGGACAGACCGACGGACGGACAGAAATTGCGATCGCTATATGGCACTTGGCCGAAGGGCAAGTGCCATAAAAACATAACTATTTCATAGGAAAAAAAATCAACAAATACAACTGAAAAACTCTCTAATTGACAATTGAACACGACTACATACATGCACACTTTTGTAATATAAGATTCATGCTTCAGCAGCCGAAATCGACCAGAGTAGTCTGAAGAAGAGTTTCCTACAAAGAGAAGAGCTCGAACACGAGACAAATGTCGAGTCAGTGTAATGGCAAGCAGTCGGGCGCATCAATACTTGTTCGCAACAACTGAGGTCACATCACGACAGCGAGAAAGATTGTAATTATACTGACCGGAACATTCTTAGCAGTTGGGTAGTTTCGCAAACTTACCTGCTCATAGTAATAACAAAATGTGAATTTGTCCTTGTAGTAGAAATCCTGTAATGGTTGGGGCAGACATCTGACTCGTAAATCCCAGCGCCAGCCACTCGGGCTGTCAAACTTCTGAACGAGCTGAAACACAAAATGTGTGATCAGTAACTTTCGATTGTCTGAGATCCACAAATATCTTTCATTCAAATTCAAATTCGATATTTCCATGATATCTTTTAACAAAAATAGTGGTGGATCGTCATACATGGTCGACATAGTCATAAATAATCACATATTATATGTTACAATTTAAAAAATTTGAAACCCAATCCGATAACAAACATATTTACAGAACATGTCAGTTTAAAATTCATAATTCCGTCCATTAAAAAACTTCACAAAATAGGGAACAAATTACTTGCGATAACGCTCCGTAGATTTTACGTGCAGTCTCGTCGGTTGTATCTTTGGTGCGTCTGTGCTACGGGTTGCCTTAACTTGCAGATTTGCAGTCAGGGGGGGTAAAATGAACCGGTGCACATCCGAGGCCAGACATTTTTTGCCAAATTTCACTAGGAGCCCGTGTCTCCTATCAGAGAGGGTTTGCAGAAGCAATGTCTTTAGGCTTTCTTCATAGGACTCGTATTTCTGTCCAAGAATGATCCAGCAAGCTCTCTTCTGAATCCGTTCCAACTACTCGCTTTGCTGAACTGTGATTCCAGCGTGCCATACGGCACAGGCGAACTCCATCACAGGTCGGACGTAAGTTTTAAGTTTAGTAAGTTTTTCCTTCAGACTCGACTTATGTCCCACTTATAGTATCTTATGAAAAATGCTAAATGCGCTATGTTGGTGGGCATCCCAAAAGGCCCATGTTTTAAATACCAAAGGGACGCGTCGTTGGCTCCAAGAATGGCTGCTTTGCAAAAAAATAACTAAAAGTGACTAAGTAAATTGCTAATCATCCTTACATCATCCTCTACTATCCAGAGACGAGTTCTTTATTCTTTTCCTTGCACTAGACGCTTCCATTCTTTTCGTCCATAATAAAAACATAAATTCACTATACTTACGGTGTAACTTACTTACTATTATGAATATAGATAAATGGAACAGATGGAGTGCAAACAAAAAATACTAACGAATACAGGATAAACTAGTGAATTAAATAACCGACTCTACAAAAAAGCTGCGGATAATTATGAACGGGAAGCAGTGACTCTTTAAATTTAACCCTACAATTCAGATCTTATTCAGATACATTTCAGATCTTCGACACAGTGACCTTATTTTTTTTTTTTTCTTTACTAAACAGTATCCATTATTACCCTGTAGTTTTCTATTTTATGCACTCAGTACTTCTTGATGTATACTACTACCCTTTGTACGCTACATTCATAAATCATGTCTCACTTCTTTTCAGGGCACTGACCGAGGCACAGCTCTTTTATTTTAAAGGTTGATATTTTGTAAGTTATTCAATTCACTACTTTATTTATTATTTTGAACCATAGCTCCGATTATGCGTGTTTACTAGAGCCCTTTGAAGTGGGCTGGCCTATGGTGTATGATGGGAGCCTGATAGCCTGTCGTGTGTTTTGTCTTCGAACCATAGTGTGGATCTACCACCGGTCTTTGTTACGGACCCGTGGAGCTCTGCATGTGCAGTAGACTGTGATGGAAGCATCGCGCCATCCTTACAATAGTTGCGTGTCTGCAGATACCATGGTATATGTTACCACGGTAAGTGAATCTACAATTAGTTACCGTGGTATCTGATACACGGTTGCTCTGCAAAAACGACAATTGCCGAAATTGCATTTTTCGAAGTCATCTCAAAAGATTAACTGGTATCCAGTTACACCACTAAGTGCTAAACCTCTTTCTCACCAATTTGATAAAATTTGATGAAAGTGAAATGCCTTTTCAGATACCACGATCAGTTACCACAGTCGGTCAGTGGTATCTAAATATCAGATACCACGACAACTGGCCAGATACCACGATAACTGCAAAAACGCCTTCTAACCGTGGTATCGTGGTATCAGATACTACGATAACTGCGAAAACGACTTTAGACCGTGGTATCAGATACCATGGTATGTGCAAAAAGACAACTAATGATGACGATATAGCTCAAGTTTGGAAGTCTGCCATCTTTGAATCGTTCTCGATTAATAGCATGGTATTGCCTGCGACCTCGCCTGGGACGGTGAATCCTATCCCATCGCCATCTATGGGAAACACCAGGACAAGAGCTGGTAGGACTAGTGTCCGCTAGATAGCATTAAGCATAATCGATTACGCTTCCGAGGAAGAATGGAAGGAAGAAATTCTATTCTTCAATCTGCAAGTCCGATCCGACGCGCAATTCTTGTACATAACTGCTCAATCAGCTCTGGATTCCTTCCGAACGACCCTTGCAAAGCTTAAATAAACAATAACTTTTATACAGATATTTTTCATAACCTGCCTCGCCTTTGGCTAAGACAGGTTATTTTCAATGGCCGTCTCGTTCTTGTAATCCGATATCAACCTCTATGTCAGAAGTTAAAGGACCCCTCGCACTATTTACTATTCAACTTACAGTATTTTAAAATATTTGGATACTTTAAAACACAGGTATCTGATACCACGGTCTAAGTCGTTTTCGCAGTTACCGTGGTATCTGATACCGCGGTTAAAAGGCGTTTTTGCCGTAATCGCGGTATCTGGCCAGTCATCGTGGTATCTGATATTCAGATACCACGGTCTGACCGCGGTAACTGATCGTAGTATCTGAAAAAGTCATCTCACTTTCATCATAACCAACAACAGAGCCTAGGATTTTGTCAAATTGGTGGGAAAGAAGTTTGGCACTTAGTGATGTGACTGTATATCAGTTTTTCCTTTGGGATGACTTCGAAAAGCACAATTTCGGCAACTGACATTTTTGCAGAGCAACCGCGGTATCAGATCCCCCGGTAACTGCAAAAACGACTAATTGTAGATCCAATTACCGTGGTAACAGATACCATGATATCCGCAAAAACGGATAATCGGACAACCGTTTTCCTACTATCAACAAAGTCGGTTAGGATCTATAGTTCATATTCGTCAAATACATTCACTCCATCAAATAGATACAGCGTGTAGACGAACCAGCTTTCAACCAAGTAATTTGCCTCAGATTTTTTGCGAAAACAGATTCGCAAAAAAGACTCGGCAAATTTTACTCATCCGCCACTCATCAGGTCGTCGATCTCAGCCTGCAAAAATATGACGAGGGTGCAAAAAGCTCCGCAGTGAAATTTGCATATTCCCATAACTCAATTCGATCGTTATGAGCAGAAGAAATTTCGCAGTGGTGACCCCCTGCAGCCAGCTAAAATTAACGATGTATGATGTGTCTTTGCGCTCTCTAACAAGAGCTGAAAGCTCATAGCACTTGCAAGAATAGGCAAAATGTTGGCGGGAGTTTTCTGTTTGGGAGTTTTGTACAGAGTCGAATATTATTTTATTATACACTAGTAGGTAAATAGCACTGTAAAAGGTCAATGGTCTTCAATACGGTTTCGACATTTATATCAAGTACGTTTCTTCTTTGAATTGTTGCTGCGTAATTTCCCGTTCCCAGGAGACGGACCTCTGCTTCGTCTAGGGTTTCCCCTGCTAGTAGCTAGAAGGTATCGTTTGATAAAAAGGACTTTTCGATATTGCGGTGATAATTCGCACTTTACAGGAGCTAGAGCCTCATTTATAACCAAAACCCTTGAGGCAAAAATGGTAATGGGCTCATGTGGATCATGAAAATGCATATTTTTCTTTAAAGTATTTTTCTTAATTTGCGGTCATGATTGGTACTTTAAGGAATGGTCGGATTTGGAAAGTGGCAACTTCTAAGCCAATCTTGTCGAATTTCTAACACTCTAGCCAAGTTTCATCGTCCTAGTACACCTGGAAGTACCTTGACTCGCGACCACCGGAATTCGGGACTCCCCCTAAGTTCCCCCACAGTCACCTGAGCCAATCCGGTTCTGTAAATGATTTATCCAGAGTATCTGTTAGTTATTCCCACAAAGTTCTATCCCGATCTCTTCAGTCTAAGCAGGTCTAGTATTCCCCCCCCCCCAGTTGTCGTCGGATCCGGTCCGGACATGAAAAAGATCACCAGAGACATGTCCTCTGTTCCATTACAAAAATTTCACTCACATCCGACCACCGTTCCAAAGTTACGCACGACTCAATATTCCGAATTCCCCCTTCCTTTACTCCCCCACGACTATCGGATCGAGTAAATTTGTATTTACAAGTCAGTTTGGTAGGGTCCCCGATACGCCTCCCAAATTTCGTCGTGAAAACCCCCAGAACCGCTATCACCGGAATTCCGGGAAACGCCCCCCCCCCCACCCCTTCTACCAAAGTGTCCGGATCCAGTCCAAATGTGTAAACGATTTATCTGGAGCAGACGCTTATTCCAGCAAGTTTCACTCCGATCACTCCATTCTAACCCTTTCTCGGGATTTCCGGCCCCCCCCCCCCCCCCAACTCCTACATAGCTGTCGAGTCCGGTTCGGACTTCAAATGGAACATCAGAGATATGTCATTTATTCAGGCATTAAGTTTCATTTCAATTCCGATCACCCGTTTGAAAGCTACAAACCACTCAATTTTCCAGATTCCCCCCCTCCACTCCCCCCCCCCCAGATGGTCGGATCGGGAAACTGATTATTTACAGGTTGGTTTGGTCGGGTCCCTGATACGCCTGCCAAGTTTCATCATCCTAGTACCCCCTAATCTATATCAACCCCTACTAAGGTTCAACAACATAATTTACCAACCACTTCGACCTTCGATTGCTCTAGCTCTCTCCTAACGAACTTAAGCAAAGAATGACTCATCCACGAGCAGAGGAATAATATACTAGTGTGAAGAACGAATGACTCATCCCCCCCCCCCAGCCAAAGGATCCCATCCGAATTTGACAAAGAATATCCAAGACACTTGTTCTTGACACCTGTCAAGTTTAATGCACGCCCGATTATCCGTTCCAAAGTTATGAACGTTACTAATTTCCGGATTCCCCACCTTGCTACACCCCCACTGATGGTCGGATTGAGGAAGTGATTATTTCCAAGTTAATCCGCTTGGGTCCCTGATATGCGTTCCAAGTTTTATTGTCCTAGGTCATGTGGAAGTGCCCAAACTAGCCAAATGCGGACAGACCGACAGACAGACAGACATTATGATCGCCATGTGGCACTTAAGTAAGCTCAAGTGCCATAAAAATGCGCTCGGTCTTGCATTTCTTCGCGTATCGTCAGATACCGAACTCAAATACCAAGTTCTGGTGTTTTGAAGAAAATTCCACAAATAACACAAATTGGTCTTCCAAAAACAGCGTTATTCCTGGCGGGAGTACTACGGGCCGGGGTACAACACTTCTGTCACTGGCCAGCAGAGGCGGGGGGGGAGGAGACATTTACAGACTGGCTGGTAATTTTTACCGACTGTTTTTGCAGAAAAAAACGACAGTTTTCAAGAACAAGAGCTACGAGCTCATATGGCACTTGTACGAGTAGGCTGTACAAGAAAGTAGATGAAAACGTCACAAAATACACCCGCCATCCAAAAAGGCGGTTCGGAAATAGAAATAGGATATTTAGTTTCACTCATTTCTGAGCAGTTCCGGCATCGTCTCGATTGCAAATGCACATGACTGTTCAAACTTTCATCCCAATAAATCCATTTGTTTGATCCCTAGACGTGCTACACGATTTCCGGTACTCACTCTATTTCCACCTACCGTGGCCGAATCTGGTTCGGAATAACAAAAAAAATCGACCACCTAAAGCATCTTCGTTTATACCATCTACCAAGTTTCACTCGAATCTGAGCATTTTTGGAAAGTTCCGGTACCCCCCCCCCCCCCTTCCCACCAACGTTGTCGGAGCCGGTTCGGGCCCAATCTCTTAATTCCCTCATCAAGTTTGACTGAAATTGGAGCATAGCCTATCTGCAAGTTTCCAGTAACCCCCCCCCCCCCCCTACCTTGGCCGAATCCGGCCCAGACACCAAATAACAAATCTAGGCCGCATAAACTCGGCACTGTCGAATTGCATCTCATTCGGTCCATCCGTTTGGTTTTTGTGCATGTCAAAAGTCCCCACCCCCAATTCCCCTAATCGTGGTCGCATATGGTTCGAACGCATGTTTTACATGTCGAGGCCATCGATTCGTATCACCCATGAAGTTTCACTCGAATCAGACCACTCGTTCGCAATTTATAGAAGTCCATATTTCTCTTCTCTTGCTCCCCCAAAAATGCTCGGATCTAGGAACGGAAGTTTCCGGGGGTATGTTGTGTCAGGTTTTTAAGTCAAGATAATTCGGGTCGCTAATATGCCTGCAAAGTTTCGTTGTCGTTTTACATCTGGAACTATTCTAACTCAAGACTACCGGAATTCCAGGAAGCCCCCTCCAACTCCCCCCACAGAGCCCCGAAACCATCTGGCTCCGTCAATTTCATCTAGGCCTAATGCTTGTTCCATCCATTAAGTTTCGTCCCAATCCCTCTGCTTTTAGAGTTTCTTGAGTTTTCCAACCCCCCCCCCCCATCCCCACAGGTATCGGACCCGACCCGGACGTGACACTGAATGTCCGAGGCGATAGCTCACCAGACAAGTTTCATTCAAATCCGATCACCCGTTCAAAAGTTATGCACGCCACTAGATTCCGGACTCCCCATCCACCCACTCCCCCCACGATGGTCGGGTCGGGGAAACGGCTGTTCTCAAGTCAATCTGTTCGGATCCCTGACATACCTGCCAAGTTTCATCGCCCTAGGACATCAGGAAGTATGCCGAACTCGCGGGATCGCTAGAAATCCGGACCCCCACCCCAACTCCCCCACAGTGCCCTGATCCGGTCCGGTTATGTCAATGACGTGTCTAGGACCTGTGCTTGTTTTTCCCACCAAGTTTCATCCCGATCCCTCCACTTTAAGCGTTTCTCAAAATTTCCGGTTCCCCATCCCAACTCCCCCACAGTGCCCTGATCCGGTCCGGTTATGTCAATGACGTTTCTAGGACCTGTGCTTGTTTTTCCCACCAAGTTTCATCCCGATCCCTCCACTTTAAGCGTTTCTCAAAATTTCCGGTTCCCTCCTCCAACTCCCCCCAGTGTCATCGGATCCGGCCCGGATTTAAAGTGAGGTGTCTGAGACACAAGGTCATCCTAAATATCAATTTTCATCAAGATCCGATCACCCGTTCGCAAGCTAAAACTACCTGAAATTTTGGCTTCACCCTCCCTCCACTCCCCCCCCCCCAGATGGTTGAATCGGGGAATTGATGATTTCCTATTTAAGCTGGTCGGGTCCCAGACATGCCTGTCAATTTCCATCGTCCCAGCACATCAGGAAGCACGGAACTCGCGGGATCACTACAAATTCGGACTTCTCCCCCCCCCCCCCTCCAACTCCCCCAAAGTGAGCGGATCCGTTCCGGTTATATCAGTCACGTATCTAGGACTTTTGCTTGTACTTTCCACCAAGTTTCATTCGGATCCCTCCACTCTAAGTGTTTTCCAAGATTTCCGGTTTCCCCCTCTAACTCCCCCCAGTGTCACCGGATCCGGTCTGGATTTAAAATGGAGGGTCTGAGACACGAAGTCCTTCCATGTATTAAGTTTCATTAAGATCCGATCACCCGTTCGTAAGCTAAAAATATCTCATTTTTCCTATTTTTTCCGGATTCCCCCTCCCTCCACTCCCCTCCAGATGGTCGGATCGAGGAAGCGACAATTTCTAATTTAATCTGGTCCAGTTCCTGATATGCTTGCCAAGTTTCATCGTCCTAGCTTATCTGGAAGTGCCCGAACTAGCAAAACCGGGACCGACAGACGGACAGACCGACAGACCGACTGACGGACAGAAATTACAATCGCTATATGGCACTTGAGTAAGCTCAAGTGCCATAAAAAACGACTGTTTCCAAGGAAAAATACGACAGTTTTGTAAAAAATAAAAAAAAATAAGCGACTGATTTTCTGAAAAAAAAACGACTGTTTTGACAAAATTCAACAATTTTCATGAAAAAAGTCAGCTGTTTGCTGCTGTTGCTTCGGGCTGACTCGGTTATTTTTTACAGACTGGCCGACAACATTAGGGGGGGGAAGTCCCCCCCCCTCCCCCAGTCGTGACGCCCCTGCTGGCCACAGAGATGACAAGAAGCTTGTTTTCGGCGAATTTCTTCCCCTTCTAAGTTCCCCGGGTTTCCGCTAGATTACGAGCGACTACTACAAAAATTAGGTGGCGCTCTTCGCAATATTTTGGGCAGATGACACATTGGTCCGGTTTTGCTGAAAACAAAGCAGACTTCTATGCCTGAAGTGCTTTATACCACATGACGAAAAAGGGGACTTTCAGCGACATTCTAGGCAGCGGACAGGAGTCCCGTAAATATCGTTACATTAAAGGACAAGTAGTGGAAGAACAACTTTGCTACCTTTCAACAATACACTGTAAAATCTTGGTAGAAGCAAGGACGAGAGAGCCTCTGAGTAAAATAGCATTACCCCCCGAATTTGGGTGCAACTATGTAGGCTGGATCGAGGAAACGTTGCCTTGGTCGATATCAATATACCAGAGAAGTATACCAGAGAAGAGCAACCCTCCGCCAAACTAATCCGGTACACGAGACTCCTGGCACTGCCCTAGGAGGTGGGCAACAGTGTCCTCTCCAGTAAGACAAATCGGACATCTGTAATTATCACTGATTACCCCATCCCTATTTTTCCTCCTCTCAAATACCTTTTTTCTGAACGAGTGGTAATGAGTTTGTTCGGAGTTGGAACCAAACTCTTAAAGTTCAGTGGGCACATCAAACTACCCCAATCCCACTCTGTAACAACCAAGGAACAATGCTTACCCCCTAGATCAGCAGCTTTTCCAACAGTTTCCTCTCTGTGATATTTCAAAGCGTAATTTTTGGGCCAATACATGTTCAATTTACTAGCTTGGACAAAGATAAAATTGATGTTTCTTATAATACTTAGTAGATCTTAATTTTATGCATAAATCAGCTTGTATAATTCAGGTTTGAATAGGTTATTTGTTTTTGAATGATTTTTGTAGCTATGTTATTTTTTATAAGCTTATTTCATATTCTGGTACATTTTTTAAAGCAAGCTAGTCGGGCTTCACAACACTATTCCACAAAAAAAAACTTTGAATAGGCACTTTAAGCCATGGAACTTCTGATGAAACACTAGAACAATCGGGTAAACTGCATCTGCGAAACATTCTGTCAAGCATTGCTGGGAGTTTTTGAATTTCCTGCCACGATATTTCAGCTCCTAAGATTTGGATCGCACAAATGCCAGAGAGGTAAAGACAAGGGATAACAAGAAAACGGCCGATTTTCGTAGCCCCTTCTCAAGGAAGTCGGAAATGTTTATTTGTGAAGCATTTAATACAAAGTAAAGCTTTAGAAGTGTCCACTGTGCTTTAAAGGAAATAAAGCACCCATGGCGAGTTTGCGGATCCTTATCCAAGCACTTGACAGCCCGCGCTGCGACTCGCTTTTCGACAATCTCACACTTTATGCTCGGGAATATTTTAGCTTTTTGGGATCCCAAAACGTAAGTGGAGGGATACCTATGACATCGCAAAAGTTGTCCGTCTGTCCGTCCGTCCGTCCGTCCGTCCGTCTGTCCGTCCGTCCGTCCGTCCGTCCGTCCGTCCGTCCGTCCGTCCGTCCGTCTGTAAGCACGATAACTCTCGAAATGAATGAGAAATTTTGATGAAACTTGGTGTGAGGGTTCGTTGGGTCGTCGGACCAGTCAAGTTCGTAGATGGGCTTTGTAGCTCTACATTTAGGGGTGGGGGAGGGGATTCAAATTAAGGGACAAACAAAATATTTTGAAACATCTAATGTGATAGTCGATTATGGTGTAAGAAGACATGCTGAACACGATGGTGAAAACCATTTTGTCATCGGACAAGTAGTTCGCCCGGAATCCGGCCAAAACCGGAAAGTTTGTTGAAAGTAAAAGTTTTATTTGAAGTTGATTAGATGTTCGATTTAGGGGTAGGAAGACATGCTGGAGACGATGGTGAAAATTATTTTCTCGACGGACAAGTATTTCGCCCGGAATCCGGCCCAAACCGGAAAGTTTGTTGAAAGTAAAAGTTTTATTTGAAGTTGATTAAATGTTCGATTTAGACGTAGGGAGACATGCTGAAGACGATGGTGAAAACTATTTTCTCGACGGACAAGTATTTCGACCGGAATCCGGCCCAAACCGGAAAGTTTGTCAAAATTAAAAGTTTTATTTGGAGTTGATTAGATGTTCGATTTAGGGCAAGAAGACATGCTGAACACTTATGTGAAAACAAGTTTTTACCCGGACATTTAGTTCGTCCGGAATCCGGCCCAAACCGGAAAGTTTGTTGAAAGTATAAGTTTTATTTGAAGTTGATTAAATGTTCGATTTAGAGGTAGGGAGACATGCTGAAGACGATGGTGAAAACTATTTTCTCGACGGACAAGTATTTCGACCGGAATCCGGCCCAAACCGGAAAGTTTGTCAAAATTAAAAGTTTAATTTGGAGTTGATTAGATGTTCGATTTAGGGCAAGAAGACATGCTGAACACTTATTTGAAAACAAGTTTTTACCCGGACATTTAGTTCGTCCGGAATCCGGCCAAAACCGGAAAACTGTTGGAAGTCAAAGTTTTATTTCTAGTTGATTAGATAAGCGATTTAGGGGTAAGAAGAGATGCTGAGTCCCTGTGTGAAAATCGTATTGTACCCGGACATATAGTTCGACCGGAATCCGGCTGGAATCTGAAAATTTGTTATAAGCTAAATTTCTATTTGAAGTTGATTAGATGTTCATTACTGGGGAAAGAAGATACCCTGATTTCGTCTTTGAGCTTTCTTTTTTCGCCGGACAAGTAGTGGAGTTTGGCCGGAACCGGGAAATTGGCAGAAGTGGCAGGAAGTTTTTGTCAAAACAGATATGACTTATATGGGTAAACACACATGCTGAATCCAAATCTGAACTTGGTTTTCTCAGGTGATTAGCCATTTGGCCTTAATCTGTTTCTGAATTTTAATTGTTAAAATGTTCAAGGAGTCTGGCGAAGACTGGGACAAGACCCAGTTGTCTGGATCAGATATTGAATTTTTGGGATCCCGTCGAAACCTTTGGTCTTGTTTGAACAGCTCAGAAACAAATGAAAATTAAATTCGCATTACTCTCCCTGCAAATTGACAGGGTAACGTACGTAGGCTTGATAATGTGGCTCGGCCATAGCAGGAAATGTTGGATCTCAATAGAGCACGAGTTTTCTTTAAAGGACCTCTTTTACCTGTAATATTATCGCAACCTACTTCCATAATCACTCCATGTATTTCTAAACCCGGACACCCTAATTTCGTGCGGTACATTCTAACCCCTCTAAACAAATCACGCTGATTTTCTCACTTGCCGTGTTTTGCTACCTTCGTGTGTATCAAGCTGTCGACGGCTGTCTGCGAGAAGTTTTTCCATCAGAAAAAACGAATATGTAAATTGTTTCCCTGTTTTCGCTATAAGTCAACGGGTCTCGGAAAAGGCTTAAAACAGCCAAAACGGGCGGGTTATTTGTTGAAAGCACAGCATAGTTTTAAAGTATCAAATATATTAAAATACTATAAGTTGAAGAGTAAATAGTGCGAGGGGTCCTTTAAATGGTAACGAGCTAAGAGCTATCAACCCTACTCAAACTGTTGGCGACAACATTGCCATCTATGTTGGCTAATCCATCCTCAGCCATTTTCCAACACTTATCTGGAGAGCTTCAAATTTCGACTCAGTTCTGAAAGATTCAGGAAAAGTTGAGATTTCTGTGGTCCGGGTTTCTAACTAACGCCTAGCTACCAACGCCTAGCTACCAACGATTCATCTTCAATTATTTGAAGGCAAAGTAAAACGAAAACCACAATCAAACTTTTTTACCTGAACAATGGGTGCATCCGAATTGAGCCATTCATCGGGGCTGGACCCTTTCGAAACCTTCATTCCATATAAATAGGCGTAGGACTTCGATAAGCCAGACAGCCTTGAAACAACCGACGATATGATTTCCTAACGAAAACAATAGCCATGTGGAAAAAGTTTAACTGTCTGAAGAAACGTGACCAGAACTTGGTCAGTGTGTGGGGGGGGGGGGGGGGGGGCACTGGAACTTAGGCGGCTCACTGTCTCATCGTTTCCATCCCGGAAAGTAAGTAGTCTGCTCGCCGTAAGCTTTACAAAGTCACCTGCTTGGCACTCTTGGGGTACTGAGAGAGATTAATAAAAAAAAAAAAAAAAAAAGACCACTTGATATCAACAGCTCTGCTTGGCACGTATATACACCCATCAAACTCATAGACATTCTTACCAATAACATTGACAGAAAAGATGGATACCCCTAATTTTCGAATTCCACTTGAATTAAGCAATGAAATTAAGCATCATAATTGGGGTCACGACAACGCAGTAAAAGAGCTTTATTTTGATTTCAAAGGATGCCATCAAACAATTTACAAACGTAAACAAGCAGCCGTTCGTGCGTAGATGACTTAGGGTGCGTGACTTGCAAAATTAAAGATCAAAAGGCTACTAAGGTAACTACAGCGGGTCCAGGACTTCGGAAGGTCAGTTTGGAAACCACAGTTAGCGATAGAGGGATGATGGCCGAAATTATAAATGAATCTATGCATCTCGCTGCGCATGCAATCTTCGATTCACCAGAAACAGGTTATAAAGAAAGACCATGCATACCTCCCTCCTAGAGCATATCGAAATTGGCAGAAAGCGAAAAGATTTTTCAGCTGGATTTAGGGAGTTAGGGCTCCTGGATAAAAATCATTACTCTTGATTTTTACTGCTGTAACTGCAGTAAATTGGAATTTCTGAACAATCCCAACGGACATTTCTACAACAATATCAACGGTAGGCTACTACCACTGAGTAGGCCTACCATGTGAGTAGCCAAACACCAAAATAGAATACAGCACACGCGGAAATTAAGGAAATTCCTTACCACTATATTGAACCTTTATTTAACTTCAGATAAAACTTTTACTTCTATCAACTTTCCTTTCTTCCCGGATTCCGGGCGAAATAATTGTCCGGTGAGAAAATGAAGTTCAGATCTAGATTCTGTACTCCTGTTGTCCGACGGATGAACGAACGGACAGACATTATGAAGTCATAGGTATCCCGTCACTAACGTTTTGGGATCCCAAAAACCATCAATCTCGTTAGGACAGAACCGACGTCGCACGAAATCAAAGTTTCGGGGAAATGATGCACAAGTTAGAATGCACTGTCACAGGCCCGGCATGTCCTTTATTTCCCACGAGTATCTGTCATTTAACGTGCGGTGGAAGTAGCAGCAACGAAGCAACAGACCGGTTTTAAAAGGATTTTCGAACGTCCAGGACAGAATTAGAACGGTGTAATAATGTTATCTATTTGGAGGATAAATATTCATTCAGCCTAAGCTGACTACAAATCATATTTGATAGCGCAAATATGATACGTCAGCTGAATTTTATTAGAGCTATATTTCCGCCCTTCTTGGCAAGGGTCCTCTTCAGGCTCAAAACCCTTGCCAAGAAGGGCCGAAATATTGCTCTAATAAAATTCAGCTGACGTATCCGTTTTGCACTATCAAATATGTTATCTATTAGTTTATCAAAATGCAAATCAAACCTCCTTACCCTAACCGTCGTCGTTTCTCCGTACTTGATCAAGCTGGATCCCCCATTCCTATGAATCTTAATGTGATCCGAAATTTGCCCATCACTTCCCACAGAGTGTTGCCTTTTCACAACAGGTGGCAAGCCTGCACTGACCTCACCCAGCCTATCCAGCGATGAGCCAATAGGAGGAGAGAAGGCGGACGGGAGGTCAACCGATGACCGGGATCCGAGGGTAGCCATTGTGTCACTTACAGCTCGTCGATAGAATGTGTAGTCATTACTTCTAAAAAAGATACTCTACAGTTAGGCCTGAACCAAGAACAATGCAACTAATATGAAGCAATCTGATTATTTTCAACGGCACAAATACGACCCATCTCCAAGACATATCAAACTGTGTATTTCGAATTGGTACACTGAGTACTGAAAGGATATATATGATGGCGCGCCGTGGATTGTATACTCATCACACGCGTCATGGAGACAATTAATTATATTTTGTTTAACTTGACAGTCCTATGTTATCATGTTGTGACGTTGTCATGTTGTCAGGAATAAAAACGATGATTAAAAAAAAAAAAAAAAAAAGCAATTCTACTAATAGTGTCCTACTGATACCTTGATGTGTACTGTCTAAATTATTGTAATTTTTTAAGACCGGTCCTTAAAGCTGAAACCCCAACAATTTTGGTTATTTTTAATGCTTCAGTATCCAAGGTTTCGCCCAATAAGAGTCGTTCCTGAATCCAATCCACATTTCATGCTCTTTCTCTGAAACCAGGCGTGTCAGTTATTGTAGGACGGACAAAGTCACACCATAAGTTACCGCACCCTGTCGATGATGTTTCAGTTTACTTATTTGTTTCAGTTTTATTGGACTTCAAACATAAAAACAATCCACAATTAACTTTCTTGCCAGGAAAAAACAAAAGGAGTGCTTGGCTATACGGTAGGGAAATAACAACAACAAACAGAACCAACTAACTGAATACGGTGCTCTATACAAATAAAAAAGGAGGAGACGAAAAAAATAACCAATGGTTTCAACTTATGAAAAAGAGAGAAAAATTAGAGAAACAAGGAACGAGAAAGAAAAAAAACAAAAAAACAAAAAAAACAGGGGAGGAGTCCAAAGGAGGATGACACTAACCAATTTTCCTGTAATGACCATTCGCTGCTCGCTTGAAGGAAATAAGTTCATTCGAATTCCGGATATCTAACGGTAGTAGATTCCAAAGAGTCGGCGCAAAAAAAATCGAAGTAAAAAGAAGCTATTTTTGTTGAGATGGAAGGAGGGTTTTCTACAAAAAATAAAAATAACTGCACTGATGCGGTTTCTCTAGGTAAGGAGTTTAAAGTCTCGGGTAAACTGAAAGAAGACAATTTTACTGTGCACTTTGTACTCTCACGAAACGATCGCACCAGTTGGTTTATGTTGAAGCCCTGCAGACTCTTCTGTTCTAACAAAGTATTCTCAAGTTTTTTTACTGCTTAGTGCTTAGGATTAAAATAACGGCACTAATGTGATTTATATTGGCCAGTCGGGTTTTCTGAGGAGTTTAAAGCCTCGGTTGCAGTGTATGGTCCATTTATTCCCCCTCCCCTCCCGTCTTCCGTGCGTCGGTCAGAGACGAATACTGGCAATCAGTTTTCTCCATATCCTGCTAAATCTTCTGTCCGATTTGTACGTAGTTTCATCCCATCATTTATATCTTGTAAGTATATTAGTTAATTTGTTTCGTCTCTGTGTGTTTCGTAAATATTTTAATCCTTTTCTAGCTTTAAGCTATTTGGATAATAACCTGATTGCTTGATTGATTGGTTAACCAGAAGAAGAATGGTGGACTAGAAGATTAATGATTTATACTCCCTGTTTATTTTACAAGTCTGCAGCCTGTTCCAACAAAGTAAACTCTTACTCAAATGTAGCCTACCGTATTTCCTAATTCATAGTTCATGTCCGGACTTGAAACTTTCCGCAGAGCTTTCCAATAACCTTCCGAAAATACATTCCAGGAAAGATGGTTTCTTCAAAGGTAGTTAAAATCATCAAGGAAAGCTCTGCAACTTTCCGCAGCAGTGCGGAAACAAAGGGAAAGTAATTCCGCTGCTGCTTTCCTGTTCGCAAAATTCTTTCTGTAAAGGGCGATTCTGGAGACATCTTGGATTCGCTTTCCGAAAAGCAAAGCGAGAATCCGCCGACCGCAAGAACAAACGGGAAGTCCTTTCGCCTCAGTTGCTCTTTTACAACTTCTCGATGACTTGCCGGAATAACTTTCCACTCGCGAGTGGATTCGCTTTCCAAGTGCTGGCGGAACTAGCGGAGCACGAGAACTGCTCTGGAAAGCGAAGCGAGTTTTAGCACAAGTCACAAAAACAGTGGCGCATAAGCTCGCGGAGCTTTCCAGACCGCCAGAATCACCCTTAATCCAAAATCCCCAATTATCCCTGGTTCGAAATAAAAACAATACCTTAGGAGTGGAAGTCGCTCAAAATAAGGAAAACCATACAACTCTTCGTGGGAGTTTCTAAAAATAAAAGAGTCCGAACACGACAATGCATCGTACTCCGGCTCCGATTTGCGGAAACAGAGCATCTTGGACCTGGCCGACGTCTCACTGCAGCCAAAACTTTATAAAACAACAGGCTTCCAAAAAGAGGGCAGAAGTGCAAGTAAAAAGCACATTTAATTCAGTCTTTCGGAACCGCAGCATCTTGAAATATGGTGACACGATAACAAGTCTCTCTGCATGCACGGGTCGCAAAGGTCATTTTGAAAATAACTGTCACAGATCAGTTACGGCGACGCAATAGCAAGTCCTGCTGCAAACACGAAACTTCACAGCACAATGGGGACTCTTGTAACTACAATCCAGGCTTGCAAGTACTGTAAAAACAGAACTTGGCTGTCAAAGTAGCTAGTTGCAGGCAAAAGGGCTTGAATGCTCCGACAGAAAGGTTTCGACAAACCTGCACTTCACCATAAAATGGGTAAGCAAGACTTTCCTGGGAGCAAGACCATCAAACCCACACTAGCTAAAGACCTGAAGTGTCTTAGTCGCCAACAAGATTGACAGCGCCAAGGGGTCCAAGGAAGTCCTTATCAAGAGGACTGATACAATGCCGAACACAGTTTGAAACAGCACAAAGTAATGTTCCAGTTTCGTATCGGTACTGAAAACTCTTCAGGCTGGGTCACTCACTCACTGTTGCTCGACTGGAATGAGACAAAACTTTCCGTCAGGCTTTCCACAGAAGATCCCACTGCACTTCATCAGTAAGAGCACCAACTGAACATTACTCTTCCACTTGACGCTTAACCAGTCATTACACACGATTCTTCGTTCTGACCAAACACCAAATGAGACCCGTCACAACAACGGACAACTCCTTACTCCACACTAGGCTTCCCCGATTCGCAAAATAGCACAGTTCTGCATTAGTACAGGGGCGGTCAACAACTGAATTCGCTTCCTACTCCTTTTGACTTCCGATCAAAAACCCGACACGACAACCCTTCGACTACCTCCTGTAATCATTTCGTAATCAAGATGTTACACTAGCAAGAAAAAAAAAGGCAGGATGCACTCTCTTTCCGCTACCACAAGAAAACAAGCAAGGGACCAGTCAGTCCTACGCTTATTGTTCACCGTTTATTGATTTTACATACTACGTCTTCTAGAGTGCAAATACACAGTAGGTCTAAGCTGAGGCGTTATTAGCCATGTTTGCGGGGAGGGGAGGGGGGCAAGGTGTTTACCGACTGGCTGGTAATTTTTACTGACTGTTTTTGCAGAAAAAACTACTGTTTTCAATAAAAACTACAACTTTGCCGAAAAATCGTCTATTTTTTTGAAAAAATCGACTGTTTTGATGAAAAAATTGTTATTATGAAAAAAAGAGGCGCTTCGCGCCGACTCGGTTATTTCTCACCGACTGGTCAGCGACATTAGGGGCGGGCATCCCCCCCCCCCCCCCGTATGTGACACCCCTGGGCCTAAGCTGTAAAACATCAATTTGTTCCTTTCCATGGCAAACATACAGATCTAGCCTACACCATGTATAAAACAGACCACGGTATTTGCAATACTAAGAATATATGACGTATTTGTTCACAGTTGTTCACAAGGCCCTTCCAATAGCACGACTTATCAGCGACGCCGCCCCCTTATCAGCTTTCTTGGAGCTACGGTGAAGAAAAGTATTTGGTACCCTGTGAGCTCTATTTCGATAGACACAAAATTTAGTTAGTCTTGTTAAAAACGAAACAAACTGGACCTGTATGGTTGGAATATTTTAACCTATTGTTCTATTACGACTTTCTAATGACACGTCTTAACGACTTACCACTTTTGATGATGATAAGTAAATAATTCAATGAAAATAAAACGGGAAGAAGATAGCTTTATTACAAGGACAGTTAATGGTGAATAAATGACTTACAGACAACTTATTACAGGCCCTTGGAAATAGCAAATTCTTTTCTGAGACGGGTTTGTATATTTGTATTTTCTCGCGGAAAGGAAAATCTCAAATTTCAGTAGCCTCTTGCGGGTAATATTCAGGAAGCCGTACCAAAGACAAGTAGAAACAAAGAACCGGAACTTAAAACAGGGTCAGTGATAGAGGCGTAAGTTTCGCGACGGGGGTAGACGATAGTTATGTCACAAATAGGGAAATATCTCAGTAGGTGTTAAAAATATGACACGCCTTCAGAACGACTCATATTGGATATTCACAAACAAACTGAGTATCGTACCGCATTGTGTGTAGTAAAAGGTAAGTAGGATATACCATCGACTGAGATTAAAGGACGGTCACTGCATTATCTTGAGACCGGTCGTAGTACAGGCTAGGCCAACAGTGCATCTCTGTTCACAAAAACTTCATTGCAAATTATCAAATAAAACGAATTCGAAGACGAGCACCTCTTATTGTATCTACTTGGACGCTAGAGACGCCCCGTGAAGCATAGATGTTATGCTGGTATTCCATTAAAATTCGCGGAATCTTCTGCATGGGAATCCGTGCTCGAGTCCGTGCTAATTGACGTGTGGTGCGTCATAACGAGAAACATTTGAGAATCAGGATTTTGCTCTCAAGGTGTGTAGAAGTAAATCTAATCAATCTGCGGTTTACGCGCAACAAGCAGTGTTTGCGTGAATCTCCTAGGTGCGGGTGGAATCACTTTAGGAAAATAGACGGATACAAGTTTCTATTTCAGTCGCAAAGCCTCTGCAACTAAACCGAAACCGATGTTTAGAAATTTTTAAAGAAATGCAATGAAACAAACAAGAAAATATCCACGACGACATTTTGATCAAGGTTGAAAAGCACGACACACAAATAAAACTTTTTTTCAAGTTTTTAAAAGCTCGGGGGTCATAACTCTTAGAACATATGGAAATCTTCCAACTCCCACTTGACAACCACTATGTTACACTCGAACATGTTTCACGGAAAAGGGAAGCCAGAAGTAGGAGAAAGACAGGTTCGGACCGTCGAACAAAGAAATAAACCTAGTCCCCCTATTTAAGCCGACCAATCAATAGAAGAGACGTGAATATTTTTTGCCAATTAATAATTTTGGAATATTCTAGCGACTGAAAGATTTAGGGTATTTGCCTTCAGGGGCCTTGTCGGAAAGTGATAGCACACCAGGATAGAAAAACCATGGGAAAGTGCAAGAATTTACTTTTCTCGCAAAAGTTGACACCCGTATCTTTCTCGGCAATAGCGGAAATACTTGCCCACTCTCGATTTTTGTGTACACCGAGTGTCCGGTGAAGCGGTGCCCGGCCGATGCCGGCACCGGCTGAAAGCAGCTGGCACCGGTTGCGGCGTGTTAGAACATAGAAATTACCGTGTTAGAAGGGTGAATCGCCTAAGTTATGGCTGGTAATGCTGTTGTCGACTGGTGCCGGGAAAGGGTGTACAGGAGACAGGTGCGTCACGACCGGGGGGAGCCCCCCCCCCCCCCACCCCCCAATGTTGTCGGCCAGTCGGTGAAAAATATCCGAGTCTTCGCGAAGCGCCACGATTGTTCGCTCAAACAGTTCATTTTTTTAATGAAAACAGTCAATTTTTCTGAAAATCAGTCGATTTCTCGTCAAAACAGTCGTTTTTTTTTAAATCGTCTATTTTTTTTAAACTTTCGTTTTTGTTCTTGAAAACAGTCGTTTTTCTGCAAAAACCAGTCGTTAAAATTTACCAGCCAGTCGGTAAGTTCCTCCCCCCCCCCCAAAAAAAAAAAAAACTTTGGCTAGTAACGCCTCTGACAACAGGTGGCGCAAAATAAAAATCAGTCAGATGTCGCTATGACCGATCGAATACATCATGCGAAACCAAAACCCTGCGGGAAAATAGACTTAACACTTTCACCACTTAGTTTTGCTGCGTTTTACTATTTACAGTGGTAATAGACGTGGACAATCGAGCCTATTTTACAGTTGCTAACATAACTATTGCAATTCCTACTGGTATTGAGATTTTTAGTTGAATTGGAGATTTTTTTTCACCACTTTCATCTGACCCTTACAAGAAACCCGCAGAGGATTTTAAGGTGCGGTACAGTTTACAAAAAAAATGGTAATGGCATGAAACGTCAATTGTATATGACATAAAACTTCAATTGCATATTTCATAAAAAGTCAATGGCGTGTGGCATAAAACGTCAATGGCATGTGGCATAAAAAGTCAATGGCGTGTGGAATAAAACGTCAATGGCATATGGCATAAAACGTCAACGGCACAGATAAATGACGCTTTGTTAATTAACTAACTGATTTCTTACATGAAACAACAAAACCCTACGTCGGTATGTGACGAAACCTCATGAACATTTGACAGAAGATATACTGAATGCTCCAAAGGAACCTTCACCGATGCTCGGAAACCAAAACCTTAAAAAGATACAGAAAATTGGCTAATGCCAAAATTTCACTCACTTCCGGTTTTCAGACAAAATCCCAAGTCTCTAGCCGAGCTGACACACTACCACAATACGATTAGCCAACAAATGCATGAATCGAATGTGCGAGAGGACCTCCCCAGATCTGAAAGAAACACCATCAGCCTTTGGCATCATTTGAAGTCATTAAGGCGTCCAAAAGACGAGCAATAACTGACTCATACTTGTCCTCCGCCCTTCGCCCATAACTGGAAATATTTAACATAAGCAGTGACACCCAACAAGAGAAGAAGCAGAAGAAGCACTCGTATCATATAAATTGTGATTTCCAAACCTGCCATGGTCATTTCCCGAGTGTACGAATTGGACTTTTATTTGTGAGAATTTCACGAAAAAGGAACAATCTGACGCTTTAGTTTCGCAAACTAATCATAACGAGGAAGCAATTGGACGAGTCACGATTTGCAGCGTAGCAATTAGCTCGAATAAGGCCTAGAAACACTACAGTAGAAAGCTACAGAAATCATCGATTATGCATGGTAGCGCTGGATTTCCCTATGATTTACCGCAAGGCTACTGCATAAGAAAGCAAGGTTTTAAATCAAACGAAAAAGTGGGCTCGAACATTGTAGATAGCCTACAACCGTTGGACTGAGAACTATCAATGTTTCACCACTTTAGTCTTTATTTCATCTTTTTTAAGCAGTCGTTCCCCAGCGAGTCCGACCACCCAGCCCCAAGTCCCAACTCCCAACTGTTCATAGACTGTCGTGAAGACTGAAGTAAGTGACAAACGGGTCAGACGGCATCTACGGAGTTCAGCGGTTTCGGAGCCGAATGGACAGAAAGGTACGTTAACCAGAATGAAAGAAAAATAAACTCGTGAGAGAAAAGCTGAAGTGGACTTTAATGCAGGACACTCAGAAACTGGATGGGGCAATCATGTTCCAAAACATTCAGAACGCACCTCCTATGCCTAAGCTGTTCCGGTACGTAGACACGTGAGCTAACGAACTCCATCTAAAATTTCCTGCTGTCCCACAATTGACAAAATATGTTCTTGGTTCGGCCAAACAAGCTGGAAGAAAGTGTATCGTGGCGGCCTGACAGGGGCACACGGTTATTCTTTTCTATATCATATTCTCGTGTTTTTTTAGGTCCTACTAAATATTCTGTTTGATTTGAATTTTTTTTAGTGACCTTTCTGGCGGAACGAAACTCTGACTAAAGAAATTCGCTTTCGATCCGATCCGAAGCCGAGGTTAGCAAACTTTTTCGCCAACGGAGGTGGCAATTTTTCCGTACTGAAACGGGGTTCATTGGGATGAATGAAATTCGCACTCACTTGATCTAACGTATGCTTAGTTTTTAGGCGCAAAAAAAAAAACCAAAGGCTTCGATGGGATCCCAAAAATTTAATATTTGATCCAGACAATTAAATATTTATATTTTTAAAATTAGAAAACAGGTCAAGGCTTGCAATGGGGCTTGAAACACCTTCGAAACTTAAAAAAACAATCGTTGTTTTTTACATTTTCAAAAGACAGTACAAAAACTGGTAGATCTGAGAAAACCAAGTTCAGATGTGGATTCAGCATGTGTGTTTACCCCTAAAAGTCATATCTATTTTGATGTAACCGATCGAAACTTCCTGCCTTACTTCTGCCAATTTTCCGGTTTCGGCAGAATTTCCAAACTGCTTGTCCGGTGACAAACAATAGCTCAAAAACCAATTCAACCTAGCTCCGGGCGAGCTACTTGTCCGGCGATACAGACCCAAAAACCATGTAATCTTACTAATAATTTTCAGCTGCAGAGGAGGACCATGCAAATTGGAGAGAAGATCATCAGTGATCACTTGAGTCTCCTTACTACTAACCAGCAGGGTTGCCCCATTAAAAATAGTTAGAGTGATTTTGGCCCAAAACAGAGAGTGAATTAGGAGTTAAATTTATTTTCATGAAATTTTTACTTTTGGTCGGAATCGCCGGAATCGGAATCACCTTGAAATAGTCTATTATGGTGGGAATCTCTGCTGCAAAAATGACACATTTGTGCATTTTCTGAAACAGAGGGATTTTTATGTGCTACGTAGGACAAGAGTGACAAAAAGAAAATAGAGTGATAATTCACACTATCGTGTGACATGTGGCAACCCTGCTAACCAGACACGGCTTCGAACTAATGCCCCTACCTTCCAAGGACAGGGCTCGACGATACCTTCCTCATAAGCGGTAAGCTCCTCCTTCTAGGAGGCCTCGGCGGAAGGGTAAGTACACTGACATCATCATCATCGTCAATTACACTGTACACTGCACACGCTCTATCATTCACGTTGTTCTGGGAAAGAACCGGGACAAGGGAGCTAGTCCGGAAGAGCTTGCGCGCCTCGCCACCGTACGGCCTGCCATACACACACTCACAGCAGGCGAATCCGTGGCAAGGCATGAACACAACAGAATTGCACGACTCGAACCGGTAAATATGCTCGTGAGGGATGTTCAGACGTAAGAAGAAGTTTACGAGTCGCGTGGTGGTCGCTAGGAACCAACTGTTGCTTTCCCGGAGGTCCTCAGCTGGCATTGGGGACAATCTCGTCGAGCGTCAACCAGATATGTCGGGGATAAAAATAATCGGAGGTCATTCAAATTTTACAGGGAGGGCGGGGAGAATTTTGTGCCTGTAGCCAACGATTCATTGTTTTGATTCGCTCTCGTGAGTCAGGGGCTAACACAAAATTTATCAGGCGATCTACAAATGCTTTGCGTTTAACTATTACAGCAGCGTGTGACCGTCAACAGGAAAGAAAATGTTCGTATCCCAACCGCGCATAGGCTGCTGTTAATCCAAGGAAAACGAAATCAGCACTAAGTTACGTCAAAGTAAGGGCTATAAGCCTAGCCTTGCGCACGGCACTGCGAGAAATAACGGGGTTATCTCTAGGCTACTTTCGCGCAAGGCCTCACTGGCTATTGCACAACTGGCACAGACAAATGAGAGCAAGATACCAAAATGAACGATGTCCTTCTTGCTGATTTGATTGGATGAGACCGACTGCTCCTTCTTGAGAGGTTTTCAAGCGATCACTTTCACACACAATAGGTGTCACATGAGCCCGTTAAGTGCTCCTCTTCTCGGCCCTTTGTTTATCACTTTTCTTGGAGCCGAACACACTACCAGAACCGAGAGGACGATTTAGACAACAAGGTGGGCAAAATAGAAGGAACAATAAGACCAGTTCTATACGTTGCCATCGGACACAGACTTCTTCATCCTACTCAACTTGATCTGGGGCGCGATTCTTCTGATACACAGTTTAGTATCCAAGACAGGCTCACACTCCCATGCCAACCTCACCGTCAAAATATTGACCTTCTAACTTTTTCCAAGCAACCCTCAGTTTCGAAACAGTAAGCTATGGTAACTATTACAAGCCAACCTAGCATTTCAAAGAGTTAATCAGAGCAATCATCATTTCAACTGACCGAGCCTTCACCACTAGCCACCGGCAGACTATGCGAACTGACCGGGAAGCGTGGCTCAGACAATCCAGGATAAACAAAAATAGCTCGGGACCAGCACTGAACCAAAGATTCTCAATCGTTTGGCACAACAAGAGGAAACACACAATGACAGAAGTGTGAAAGACTAGATATTGTGGGGTCCAACTGTAGCCAAATTGTAGCCGTCCAACCCAGCCCTCACCCAATGAGAGTTCCTCCTCCCTCGTATCGGAAGAGAGGACAACGACCTGGCAGGGATACACCAAGTCAGCAATCTTGTGTGTGAAACAGTTGTCACCAGACGTTGAAAATTCTGGCAAACTTTGCGTTGCGTAAAGGGCAAAATTCGGCACGGACGAAAATGCCCTAAAAATTCGTAGGCACAAAACGGAACAAGACCAAAGGTTTCGATGGGATCCCAAAAATTCATATCTAATTCAGACAACTGGGTCTTGTCTTAGCCAGATCCAGTCATCGCCAAACAGATTAAGGCCAAATAGCTAATAATCTGAGAAAACCAAGTTCAGATATGGATTCAGCATGTGTGTTTACCCCTATACGTCACATCTGTTTTGACGAAAACTTCCTGCCACTTCTGCCAATATCCCGGTTTCGGACGAACTCCAGAACTACTTGTCCGGCGAAAAAAGAAAGCTGAAAAACGAACTCAGGGTATCTTCTTTCCCAAATACTGAACATCTAATCAACTTCAAATAAAAATTTAACTTATAACAAATTTTCCAACTCCAGCCGGATTCCGGTCGAACTATATGTCCGGGTAAAATATGACTGTCATACACGGATTCAGCATCTCTTCTTACCCCTAAATCGGTTATCTAATCAACTATAAATAAAACTATAACTTCTAACAATTTTCCGGTTCTGGCCTTTTGCGATGTCATAGGTATCCTCCACTTACGTTTTGGGATCCCAAAAACGGAAAAAGGTTGAGCCATGAAGCTTAGACTGAAATTTGGACAAAAGTTTTTCCCTCCTTTTGTGCAAAAAGAAACGGCTTAGGAGGAAAAAAGATTTTCAGATTCTTACTTTTAATTTTGAAGACCTACAGGACGTAGCAGGCATCATTGGACAATGATCAATGACAAAATTCAGTATGATGGGGGATCCAGATTTGAGCGTTTTCGGTATTTTTGATGGTAATACATGATATTGGATGGTAAGACAGTCTAACACACATCCCTAAATGAAACAGTACAGAAGAGCCACAAAAGCCACTGAAAGGCTTTCCAGCCTGTCATATCGTCCACAGCAGATCAAAGTGAAGCTATCAAATCTGAGCCAAAGAAGAAAGAATGGCGATTTACCAAAGGTTTTCAGAGAGGTTTTCAACTCAAACACCTTTCCAATCGTTTGATAGCTGACCTGCAACTGCACAGCAGGAGTGCTCGAACTTCGAACGCTACAACAGAAGTTTTTCCGGACTGTGGTACCGCAAAATTCCTTCTCCAACTGACTAACACCCTCATTGATTGCTTTACTTAGAAGCCACTGATGGGAAGACCAGCATAGCAACCAAATACTTCATGAAGCAGCTCAACAAAAATTGAGAATTTATGATAGACTGGGATAATACTCTGAGCGTGTTCCATCCTACTTACCGTAGTTACTACGCATGACGTCACGAATTCTGGCTTTATACCGTCAAGGTTGGAACAACTTTTCTATTTTCCAGCAGAATATCATGCCACGCGGGAATCCGACCAATCACGTTACAGAGATCCGTAGTTACTAAGCTTACTACGCTCCCGAGCGTGGTAAGCAAATAGTTACTATTGGTTACTATTTCGATAAGTAGTTACTATTTCGATAAGGTTGGAACGGTCGGATAGTAGGCTAACTAATAGTTGATATCTGTAGAAGGGTGGAACACGGTCTCTGCGAATACATGAACAAAGAATGGTACTGATTAGCCAAAGATTAGCTCTAGGCTCGCCTAACCCATGTCACAGCCAAGTTTGCCAAACCTAAACCCAAACAATCGAAAACCAAGAAAATGCAACAGACACCGAACTTCCGTCCTCACTAAGAGGTGCCGGACCTTATTGGAACTCATCATCAAGTCCTCCCATCAGCAGTCCTCTCCCTACAGATGGGCTCAAGGGCCACCAAACATTTGTAGATATAACCTAGAGCATGAATTTGACCACTGATTGTCATTTAGCAAATGGGCTCATAAAGATACCATACATCATGATATCTTAATGTATTTGACCATCATTAGTAGAATATGGTTCTTTGAATACTACTCAGACTTTCTGGCAACCTCGCTTTATTTTCACGTATGAAACAGTCAAATGGAAAGGCAAAAAACAAACCCCATATCAGCTAACAGCAAACTGTTTCCACTTTCTTTTGGAATAAAACAATGAGTAGTTTTTTTCAAACTTTGTACGGATTTTCAAACATGTTCTTTCTTCAGCAGGGATGGGTTACTTTTGGCAAAGGAAACTTTCTGACATACTTCAGAAAGTATGCTGGTTTGGTCTCAATTCCATCTGCTCACAAAATTGTGAGACTGTTTACATTCTGGTGTTAATGTCTAGAGAGTCTGCTAGGATTTGTACATCAGCATCTGTGGCAAAGTTTGTAACAATTTGTGGGACACATCATCAGACAGTGCAGAATGAAAGGAGAAGCACAAGTAAATAATGGCTCATGTTTCAAAATCCAGCTGACATCTAGCAAATTCAGCCTAAAACAAACAAAAATTCTGCAAGCGCTTCGCAGTAACAGTTGGCTGGTGTTGGTTTTAGTGTTATCTGATGACCATTCAAAGTCTAGCGACATTCAAAGTACCATAAAGAAGAGGTATGCTTATTTTTATGTTGAAAGACAACTGAAGAAAACTGAAGACACCTGGTAGCCTATAAAACCCATAGGCTACCAGGCAACTTAGGCTTAAACTGCGAAATACTGGCAATAAACATATTGGTCATAGAGAAAGGGGTTTCCTAATATTGCACTTAATTTTCTTTAGGTTCTTCTTCTCAGTGTTGCACCATGTCATGCAAATCATGAAACCTGCCAGTTCCAAATTAAAGCACTATTGGCAATGTGTGAGACTGACCACTCCCTTTAAACGGACACAACTGAAACTAATTTCAAACATGAACCCATTGAACATCTTCTAAAAAAACTTCCCATTCAGAAATTTTTCAAAACGCCAAAATTCTTGCAATCTCTTTGAGAAACTGTTGAGCAGAGTATTTAGTGGGTTTTTTTATTTAATACTTTTACATGCTAAACTACATGAACACATTTTTTGTAACCCTCTTAACACTTTGACATACTAAACTACGGACACAGCTTTTGTAACCCTCTTAACATCCTTTATACATATAGCTGATACCTATGACTGCAGTAAAAAAAAAAAAACTTCACTTTACATTAATTTTCACATACTTTTTCAATAAAGAGAAGAAATTGAAAGAGGAAGAACAAAGATAAATGAAGCAAGAAAGCAAAGAAATAAAGGAAAACAACAACAGTCAACAATAAGTGGGAAACCATGCCATCATACCAAAATCAACCAATCAACTAAACAATGGAGTAAAATTTTATCAATGGTGGTATGTCAAGAAATGTTTCTTTAGTCAGTCCTGAAGGAAAACCAAAAAAACTTGGAAAACCTAGAGACGAAAATCAAGGAGGCATAAACCAAACACAGGCACAATAAGAGCTATAAGGAGCGTGTTCCACCCTACTTATCGTATTTAGTAAAGGCCCATTCGCAAGGGTTTTAGCTAATACCGGAACCTTAGCGGAACCTGCCAGTTCCGGAAATCACTCTGAGACTAAGAATTAGCTGGGTTTCTGCTGTTTGCAACAGATATTGGTGCCAGTTTCGGGTACCAGCTAGTCTCGCACCCAAGTTGAAATCAGTTCAACTTTTCAGGGATTATCCAATCACAGAGGGGAATGCTCAGAAATGTTCCGATTGGCTAATGCTGAACCATGTCTGTTGGGCTTGGTTCGAAACTAGCCAATCAGAATTCCTCAATATTCCCCAAAATCATCTGATTGGCTAATACCATCAAAAGTTGAAATGATTTCAACTTGGGAGCAAGACTAGCTGGTATCCGAAACTGGCACCAATATCAATTGCGAACGGCAGAAACCCAGCTAATTCTCGGTCGCAGATCGATTTCCAGATTTACAGAGGTATTAGCTAAAACCCCTTGTGAATGGGCCTTAAGCATGACATCACAGATTCTAGCATCCTGGGTCAAGGCTGGAACGCATTTTTCTATTTCCCACAAAAATATCATGCCACGACCTAATCCAGCCAATCATGTGAGGGAAATTCATATTTACCACACTTACTATGCTCCCAAGTGTGGTAAGCAAATAGTTAGTTACTATTCTGAAAAGGTTGGAACGGTCAGCGTAGCCTAGTAACTTTTCAAGAGGTTGGAACGAAAATAATAGGTACAAGAGGGGTATCCAACCCAGTCATACACAAATCCTAGATTTCTGCGCATAGTGCCCCAACGTCTGGACATGCCTAGAAGCATGGGCATGGTCCTCACACGTTGGGGAACCATGCCCTGGAGCATGGGCATGGTACCCCTGTGACATTTGGTTAAACTGAGACTGGCTACACATCTAAATAGGGTTGTCTTCCTGTCCTAGATCAAAAGACACCTGATTTTACTTTCTGTCCAGCCTCATCTTCCAATTTTCAAAATGTTAGAGCACTTCCAAGATACATAGGTATGTGGAGTAGGTAGGTAGTTGCCACTAGGTTACCGTACTCAATCCTTTTCCAGGCTGTTGCTGCTAGGTTACTCTATCCTTCTCAGGTAGTCACTACTAGGTAGTGTGGATGAGATAAGCTTTTAAATTTTCATCTTTTAGGAATTAAATTTCGGATATCCACTATTCAGCTAAAGTAAAATTTAGTGTATGTAGCTGATCATACTATACTACCAAAAGTTTGTAGCCAGTTAGTTGGCTACTCCTGGTGTGCCCTATACAAACACTCTCAGTAGCCATCTAGTTGGCTACACATGTCCCCTCAGAAACACTCTTAGTAGCCAACTAGTTGGCTACACTTGTCCCCCCAGGAACACTCAGTAGCCAGTTAGTTGGCTACACATGTCCCCCCAGAAAGACTTTCAGTAGCCAGTTAGTTGGCTACACACGTCCCCCCAGAAACACTCTCAGTAGCTAACTAGTTGGCTACACATGTCCCCCCAGAAACACTCTCAGTAGCCAGTTAGTTGGCTACACATGTCCCCCCAGAAACACTCTCAGTAGCCTACACATGTCCCCCCAGAAACACTCTCAGTAGCCAGTTAGTTGAGCCAGTTAGTTGGCTACACATGTCCCCCCAGAAACACTCTCAGCAGCTAACTAGTTGGCGACACATGTCCCCCCAGAAACACTCTCAGTAGCCAGTTAGTTGGCTACACATGTCCCCCCAGAAACACTCTCAGTAGCTAACTAGTTGGCTACACATGTCCCCCCAGAAACACTCTCAGTAGCCAGTTAGTTGGCTACACATGTCCCCCCAGAAACACTCTCAGTAGCCTACACATGTCCCCCCAGAAACACTCTCAGTAGCCAGTTAGTTGAGCCAGTTAGTTGGCTACACATGTCCCCCCAGAAACACTCTCAGCAGCTAACTAGTTGGCGACACATGTCCCCCCAGAAACACTCTCGGTAGCCAACTAGTTGGCTACACATGTCCCCTCAGAAACACTCTAAGTAGCCAACTAGTTGGCGACACATGTCCCCTCAGAAACACTCTCAGCAGCTAACTAGTTGGCGACACATGTCCCCCCAGAAACACTCTTTTCCTTCCTTTCAAATTCCTTTAGATTGTTTGCCTTTTATTGTATTTCTTTTGAGTTTAGTGAATTTCCATAATAACTGCTAACATAGCCAAACAAAAAATCACTCAAAAGAAACAATAAAAGGCAAACAATCTAAAGAAAATATTTGCTCCAGTGAACAGATTGAAAAGCTTACCACATCCATGCTACCTAGCAGCAATTTTCTGAAAAAGGGAGGAATAAACCCACTAGAAGAGAAATGGCCTCCAAAAACTCCAGGTACCTAACGTGGAAGTGCTCTAACATTTTGAAAATTTGAAAATGAGGTTGGATAGAAAGTAAAATCAGGTAGGCTATTTTTTGATCTAGGACAGGCTGAGGACAGGAAGACAACTCTATTTAGGTATGTAACTAGTCACAGTTCTGTCACAGTTTTAACCAAATTTCACAGGGGTATCATGCCCATGCTCCAGGCAAGCTCCAGGGCATGGTGCCCCAACCACCCAACGTATGGGCGTATGAGCGCCAAACCTGATCTAAAAAGGTTGGAATTTTCAGTCCAGTCCTAAAAAGGTCATAACTGTACAAGAAGGGAACTCTTAGTTACCCAGGATCTGTTTCGGACTTCATACAAATCTCCTTGTAAGGTTTTCAGGCTAAGTCAGAGGTCGTATAAATTCGAGGTTGGACTTGGATACCTCTCCTATACTATATTTAGAAGGGTGGAACATGCTCAAGGCTAGTGCAGTCTAGTACACTAGCCCCATTTCAGGCATGGTGCTCAACTGCTCAAACGTCTAGCACCATGCCTGGGTGCTAGACGTTCAAGCACTGTACCTTGGATTTCATGTATGGTGCATGGATTTCAGTATACAGTGCATACAGAAAAAACACAGTTTCTGTCATCACAACTGAGCACCATCTCTGACAGGGCTGAAATTACTACTATGAATTAGAGAAATCAAAGACAATCCTTTACATATTTTTCACAACAAAAACAAAAGGGCTCTAATGATGATGGAGAAGAAAAACCTAACAGCACCCTATCTATTTTCCATGTATTTTCCCTATCTATTCCCGAAGAGCCAATATTCTGGTTGGCTGCTAGGTAGAAAAAGCTGAGGCTCAGGACACTTTGCATGCAAAACCCTTGACTCTGTAGAAAATGAAATGAGGTTTTTCACATCTGTCATCAGCCGAGCCCTTTTGTTTTTGTTGTGAAAAATATATAAAGGATTGTCTTTGATTTCTCTAATTCATGGTAGTAATTTCAGCCCTGTTCGAGCTGGTGCTCAGTTGTCATGACAGAAACTGTGTTTTTGATGTATGCACTGTATACTGAAATCCATGCACCATACATGAAATCCAAGGTACAGTGCTTGAACGTCTAGCACCCAGGCATGGTGCTAGACGTTTGAGCACTGTGCCTGAAAAGGGGCTAGTGTACTAGACTGGGCTAGTGGCCATAAATCAAAACTAATTGCGAAATAATACACCCACCTCTCCTATCAATGAATCTTGAATTCAGCAGCTGAAACTGAAAAACCAGACTTCAAAATCTTGAACTTTGAACTTTTGTAGGTTGGCTTCTAGCGAGAAGAAAATAGTACGCAACCTCTGTTAAAGACAAGTCAGTCCACCAGCACCATACAACGAAAAAAATTAACATTAGGAAGTATAGGACTTTCAACTTTGAAATTAAATTATCGGCGTTTTGTCATCCTTCTGAGTCAGGGACTTGCAGGAAATATTAATTGGGCTATTGCTTAACCGTATATTTCTATTTTTGCAAAAGAGTTTCCATGTCTGACTTAATCCCGTCTGACTTAATAAAAGTCAGACGGAGAAACTAGAGGGGGTACAGAAGCGGGCTTGCAAGATTATCCTTGGGCAAGGTTATTCCACATATGAAGATAGCCTCACAAAACTTAGTCTTCCTACTCTGGCGTGCCGTAGACACAAGCTCACCATGGATTTTGGACTGAAATGTCTATCTTCTGATAATCATAGATCCATTCTACCAGATTACCAATCGCCTAACCACAATCAGCCCATCACTCGACTAAAAACTGAAAAAAAAGATCGGCTTCAAATTACCCCGCCCCTAGTTGACTCGTCTGACCGATATTTATCATCATTCGTACCTTATTTTATTTCTCATTTTAACTCTTGATACTTGATTATTTCCCATTTTAGTTCTTGTTGTGTGACATGTATTATAATGTGTAGGCCTATCCATTATTATCATGTACTGTATATATCGTCCATCAATGTTTTGACATGTGCTACGTCATGACGATCCTCTGCTAGCCATACTATGTTGTGCTATGGAAATAAAGGTCATATTATTATTATTATATTATTATGGAAGTAAGAATTTGAAGGCGTCAAAGTTTGTAAACCAGCACCGAGCCTCGTCCTAGTGGTCAATTATGACACATTTTTGGGATCCCAAAACGTAAGTGGCGGGATACCTATGACATCGCAAAAGTTGTCCGTCTGTCCGTCCGTCCGTCTGTCCGTCTGTAAGCACCATAACTCTCGAATGGAATGAGATATTTTGATGAAACTTGGTGTGAGGATTCATTGGGTCAAGAGTAAGGTCGAGTTCGTAGATGGGCTCTGTAGCCCCACATTTGGGGGTGGGGGAGGGGGTTTTAATTAAGGGACAAACAAAATATTTTTAAACATCTAATATGATAGTCGATTATGGGGTAAGAAGGCATGCTGAGCACGATAATGAAAACCATTTTCTCGCCGGACAAGTAGTTCGTCCGGAATCCGGCAAAAACCGGAAAGTTGGTTAAAAGTAAAGTTTAATTTTAAGTTGATTAAATGTTCGATTTACAGGTAAAAAGATATGCTGCACGATGGTGTAAATCATTTTCTCGCCGGACAACTAGTTCGCCCGGAATCCGGCCAAAACCGGAAAATTTGTTAAAAGCAGAAGTTCAATTAGATGACAGACTAAGGGCTAAGAACAGAGGCTGAGTAGGTATATGACAATCGTTTTTTACCCCGACATATAATTAATCCGGAATCCGGTTGTAACCGGATTTTCTTTTAAGTCAAACTTTTATTCAAAGTTGATTAGATGTTCTTTATAGGGATAATGAGATATGTTGGATTTGTTTCTGATTTTTCTTTTTTTGCTGGACTAGTAGTTCGCTCGGAAATCGGGCGAAACCGGAAACTTAGCAGAAGTAAAGCAGGAAGTCTCGGTCAGTATCGTCAAAATAGATATGGCTTATAGAGGTGTATCTGAACTTGGTTTTCTCTGACGATTAAGACAAGACCCGATTGTCTGAATCAAATATTAGGTTTTCGGGATCCCATCGACGCCTTTGGTCTTGTTTTAAATCTGCGTCATCGTCGACCAATAGGATTCGAGACTCCGTTTTTGTGTTCAAACTTTGGATCCTTCAAGCTCTTATTTCCATGGAAACTCTTTTGCAAAAATAGAATCATACGGTTAAGGAATAGCCCAATTAACATTTCCAGCAAGTCCCTGGCTCAGAATGATAATAAGACGCCAATAATTTAATTTCAAAGTTGAAAGTCCTATACTTCCTAATGTTAAATTTTTTTGTTACGATCCCGTCCGTTTTCGTCGTGTATGGTGCAATCTCTCTTGGGATAGAGAAAGGAGAACGGGTTGTTTACAAAAAACGCGGCAATGTATTGATATGCAGTAGTACAGAATTCTTTAATTTAATGTGGCTCACCCTGGGCAGTGAATATTAGATGATATTACATGATTACAGGTTTGTTTCCTTCCCCGAAGTTGAACAAGAGGATTGACAGCCTGACGAGGACCCTTGCCAAGAAGGGCCGAAATATCGCTGATGAAGAATCGTAGCTGACGTAGCCGTTGTAAACATTGTTTGAATAAATGTTTCAAAGTCAGCTTGGGCTCAAAGAATATTTAGGGGGAACCGGAAATCTTGGGAAACGCTTGGAGTGGAGGGTTCGGGATGAAACTTGGTGGGAAGAACAAGCACAAACCCTACATTCATGAATGACATAACCGGGATGGATCCACTGTGGGGGGACTTTGGAGGGGGGGGTCCGAGTTTCTAGTGATCCCACGTTCGGTATTTCCTGATGTGCTAGGACGATGAAAGTCGGCAGGCTTGTCAGGTACCCGAACAGATTGACTTAAGAGTGTTGGGGGTCCGAGTTTCTAGTGATCGCGTGAGTTCGGTACTTCCGTATGTGCTAGGATGATGAAACTTGGTAGGTATGTCAAGGACCCGAACAGACTTGAGAATAGCCATTTCCCCGATCCGACCATCGTGGGGGGAGTGGAGGGATGGGGAATCTGGAATCTATTGGCATATTGTAGCTATTGCAGCAGCTATTGTACGGGTGATCGGATTTAAATGAAACTTGATATTTAGCCAGACCTCGTGCCTCAGACGTCCCATTTTACATTTGGATCGGATCCGGTGACATTGGGAGGAGTCGGAGGCGTGGAGCCGGAAATCTCTGGAAACGCTTAAAGTGGAGGGATCGGGACGAAACTTGGTAGGCATGTCAGGGACACGAATAGATTGACATGAGAATAGTGGTTTCCTCGATCCGACCATGGTGGGAGCAGTGGAGGGATTGGGAATCCGCAATCTAGTGGCACGGGCAGTTTTTGAACCGGTGACTGGGCAAGTGGAAAGATCTATCGTCCCAGATGTTCCATGTAAGGTTTGGGGAAGAGTGAAGGAAGGGGATATCCCGAATCTTGAAGTATTTATAACCTTCCAACGGGAGACCGGATCTTAATGAAAGTTGATATTTGGAAAGACGCCGTGTCTCAGACGACCCAGTTGAAACCTGGATCGGATCCGGTGACCTTGGCGGGAGCCGGAGGGGGGAACCGGAAATCTTGGGAATCGCTTAGATTGGAGTGATCGGTATGAAACTTGGTGGGAAGAACAAGCGCAAATCCTAGACACATCGTTGACATAAGCGGACTAGATTCGGACAGTGTGGGGGAGTTGGGGGGGGGGGGGGGGGGCTTAATTCTGGCTTCGCAAGTTCTGAACTTCCTGATGTTCTACGACGATAAAACTTGGAAGACGCATTGGAGACCCGAACACACTGACTTGAGAATAGTCATTTCCCCGATCCGACCATTATGGGGGTCGCGTAGAGGTTTTGACAATCATACAATCTAAACGGATATGCAAAATAGGATGCACATTGGATAGTGTCGAGTTTTAATTATGCAACCTTGATTTGTTATTTGGCGTCCGGACAGTATCCGGCCAAAGGTGAGTGGGAGCGGGACTCGGATATTTGCAGATAGGCTCTGCTCCGATTCCAGTCAAACTTGATGGACGGGAAGAGGGTAAGTCAGAAATGCGACATTTATGTTTCTGAGTCATATTCATTCCACGGTGGGCGGAGTAGGAAGGGGAGTCCCGGAAATTTTGTGGCTCGCAAAAGTTTTGATCTGAATGAAACTTGGAAGGCACAGAGATAATAAAATAACTTCTTGTAAAGATAGTACCCGACCGTCTTTAGCTAACTTTGACTTTCCAAGATCCGTCTTGAGAAGTGAACTCGGGGCAGCAAAGTGAGACAAATGTGTTATTACTAAAAGTAAACAGGATATCATTGTGTGATTTTCTGCTGTACTTGGCCTTTAGCTTCTCGTCAAATGTGATTCGCTGATTAACCCAAACAAAAATAAATCAAAGTCAACCTCGTTGACTTTTTTCCGGTAGGTCTGGTGACTTGATTGGGACTGTGGTTTCTGAATGAATTTCAAATGCCTGTAATTCAGATGGCAATTTTTGCACTATAATTTATTAAATTTTAAAATGAAACTTTAATAATATATATTAAATTTCTCAGAGTTATTTAGAGACGAAATACTGTAGGAGAAGAAGCTAAAAATTATACTTAATGAACCTTGTTAACCACCTCTGACATCATTGTGTTCTAGATTCTAGAATCTTGGGCGTTTCATTCCTGACAAGGACTAAACATTGTGCTAAAATTTTGCATGTGAATAAAAAAGACTGTTGCGATTCCGGCTAGGAAACAATTAAATGAGAATATAAGGATTTAACGACCAAAAAGACACAACCGAAATATAGACAAAGAATAAACTGGCTAGTCAATGTCACGGCTCCATTTACGACCCTGAAGCATTAGTTGCGATTTTGATCCAAATTCTCCTCGCGATTCTCCTCCGAATTCTCCTATTTCGCGTTCTTGGACTATTCAGATGAAGTGAATTCTCCTTTTCTTGTGTTTTGGTCAGAATCGAGAACGGGGAAAGCCTCGCGATTCTGCAGAATCGAGAAGTTGCTCCGATGGCGAATTCTCGATTCGTCATGTTGAAGTTTTATTTGGTTTTACTTTTTTTCGTGTGCGCTCGAGCGCTGCTGTCAGAAGCGGAAAGCGTTAAAGGTACATTTGTTTTGTCAATAAAGATAACCTTGAACCTTAGCGGAGATATGTCATGGTTTGAAAGTTGCAGAATCTGCCGCTGTTCCCGTTGGGAAACTAAGGAGTTTAAAGGGGTTATTAACCTCGCTAAAATTGCGAGGTTAATCCGATCCTGACCTAACAAACTTCTGTTAAAATTCTGGTTTTTCGTGTGGAAAATATGTGACCGGTCACGATTGGGCGTTATTAACTCGTTACGAGTGTACACGAAGCAAAAGTGTCCAAAAAGCTGTCAGGAAGGACAAGTGCAAAGTAAATGCGGGGTCTGCTAGGCGAAAACGTTAATAATTCACCTTCAATATGGAGATTACGTGAAATAGATCCAAAAGTATGATACCCCGAAAAAGTTGAGACTGAAGTATGGCAAGCCAAGTTACTAACGAATTCTCTGCGCCAGACGTTTCAGTGTCTTCACCATTTGCGGCCTCGCTGGAAAGTATTCTCGTAGATACCCCCCGCCCCCCCTCTAATTCTGTTATATCGCGGAACAAAGTCATTGAATATATTTTGAAACTAAGCAAGAAATGATAGAGTCGTGCAGATGGTATTCGGTCTTCCATCTTAACTTGAACCTTTTTACTGTTTGATCTGTATCCAATGATTTTATGCACGGTTACTATCCTACGATTCATTTTGTGTCGGTATGACCACCCCCGTCCAGCAGAAAGGCAAACCAGAGAAATCGTCCTCGTCTTATCGCCCCATTACTCTTTCGTCAACTTTCTGCAAGAGTTTACAGCGTCTGGTATCGGACAGTATTCGTAAGCTCTGTTGGATGCCTGAATTCCAATCTGGTTCATGAAAGGTTTAGGTTGTTATCACTCGTGTTTATTGCTTTCTATCGAGGAACTATACAATTAAAGTACGATGCCGCAAAAACTCAGTAAACCATCATCAAATACAATAGTCCTAATATCAATTTAATAACTTTTTCCGAGGACAATTAGGTCAGGGGGATGGGGGTCCCGCATTTAGCCACCTCCCGACGAAAATTTGTTGAGAATTCGTCGTATGGAGTTATACGAAAAAGTAGCATGCAGTAGTAACTGTTGCCGCTGCATGTTACTACTAGCAAACTGGCTGCTAGAACAGCAAGATTGGATGCTATCGGATACTATTATTTAATATTAACGCTTAACACCACTCACACTTTCTGAATATTTTGCTAATTCACGGCTAAAAGTGACTCAACTGACACCTGGTTTGCTTTTTATAATTTGAAAAGTTTGCAACGAGGAGCACCTTCAGTGAGAGATGGCGGTCCGAACCTGCAGATGCCTTCAAAAGAAAAAGGACCTTTTAAGCAAATATAAAAATCAAAGAAAGTTAATTGAATTTCTACTTTAAGTTTGTGCCAGGACAACCCTGAAATAGTTGGCTGTTAGCTGATATCAAGTTTGTTATTTTTCTTTTCCATTTTACTTTTCATCTGCAAGTAACAAAGCCAAGGTAGTGGAACAGTTAAAAAAGTGTTCAAATAAGCATACCTCTACTGTATTCAATACTGCTACGAAACTAATACATGCCAACTTTTTCGTACAACTACCATCATCAAAGAATTTTTCATCGGGATCAGTGACGCCCCTGTCTCTCCTACCCTAAACATTAGTAAAACCGAGATGCGTTAGATATGAGAATGCTTGCTTTGTTTTTCTGACGTTCTTTTCTCTTGCGTTCCGCTGAATCTGCAACACTGCTGAGCAAAGTATCTTCCGTTTTTACTGGGTTGTCACAATCAAGCCTTGCACGCTTCACTTTTGGGGTCGTAAGTTTCTTCTGGGCAACAGGCAACTCAGCTTCGCGTAATTTGTTGGCGAGCAGCTCGAACTTATTCACAGAATCCTCTAGGGTCGCCTTAACTTCTTGGAGCGTATGTTCATCTTCAACAAGATAAGTTAGAGCTTCCAGTTTCTTTAATAGAATCCTTATGTCGTTCTTTCCTGCTTTCACACTTTCTTCGGGATAGCATGTTGCTATGGGGTCGTCAAGCTGAATCTCATAAGAAACTTCATCCGGTAGCTCTTCATGGGTTACCTCAACAGTTTCAATGCAGTCAAATTCAATTGAATCTATAATTCCTCCTTTCTGAACGTTTCTCATGTAACTATTCACAATGTTATAGATCGTTTTTTTGCATGGATTGAACCTCCGCCGATTAAAATCTGGAGTTTCGTCTTGTGTGGTAAACACATTCAGAACGAAATTTCTCACGTTCCTCTGAATTTGGGCCGCACTTCGTTCTCCAACTGAGGCTAGACAGTGTATAAACTCTACTATCTTGGGGTGTACGCGCTCTCGCATGTAGTTTTGCTGGAAAGCAAAGATTTACTATTAACAGGCTACTAATACTAGTAATAGGCTATTAATACTATATGACTAATTCCAAAACACGCCAGTGAGACTCGGGAAGAACAAAAAACGTTGCGCGAACGATTAACTCAAATCTTGTGCCGTTCTTTGGGGACATGTGTGGTGACACTTCTGGATCTTTCGCTAGGTACAGGGCGATTCTTCTTCGGCACGTAGAGTTAGTCATCAAGAGTATTGCAGTATTGGCTCGCAGATAAAAGGTATCAAATGGCAATACAGCAAAACAAGGTTACTACTGAATAGTAGTAGTGTGTAAAACGTTCTTACACGACACACTTACACGTGTTCCTTGTCCATGATCAAGTTTGGGAGATAGGTAACTAGGTAACTATAGGTAACCAAGGCAACTCAGTCTTTGCACAATGGATTTTCAGCCGCACTACTAAGCTGCCATCAGCAAGTAAAGTAATATACCAAAAATACGCATGTCTTCCCGGGAAATCTTACCCAGACAATGCAATGCCCTCAAATTTAGTAAAATTCGCGAATCGGTGTTATTACACGATGCTATGCCATACTTGGAATACGGTAAAAGTTTCGATCAATGATATTATGATAGGATTATCATACCTTCTAACTTACCTCTTTCATAAGATGATCAGCATCATGCGCTTCTTCCTTAGGAAACCACGCATAGAACATGATTTCAGCACCGGTGGTCTCATGCAAATGCTCAACCTGCAAGTTAAAAACAATTCATTACTAACAGAACGACAGCGTCCGGCTGCGAGGACCTGTCAGGTCCTCGCAAAGATTTTCCTACTATTTATTTATATTTATTTAACTTCGACTACGGCTTCTAGAGCCATTATACATATTAGCGGTTGGTCATAAGCTCCTCCACCATCCTGTTCTATCCGATATCCTTCCCCCTCCTTATGAAAACACAAGAAACCGACAGGAGAGGGTCGCAAGTTCAAAGGTTCCAAAGTTGTCCCCCGTACCTGCAACACATACGCGGTACCAAAAAAGCTTCGTTCCGAGTTTCACAAAACTTTATAATGATGGTGGTATCTGTCTGTGATATTATTCCAACGTCCCTGCTCTGTTTTTGGTTTTTATTTATATACTATAATAGGTCTGTGATGACGAATTGGTGATTAACTGTATAGATTATAAAATGTGCATTATACTTGACGTAATACCCAAATTTGGCATTGCCATGATAGTGGTTTTTTGAAATAAATTCGTTACTTACTTACTTACGCTTAAAAACAACAAAATACATTTAAAGATTGCGAGCCTTCTACGCAGCACGCGTAAAGTTCGCGGTTCCAAACTAACTACACAGGCAACGTCAGTCTCATATGGGGACTCGAAAGAATCACGAGCATGGGGTTTCGGGAGCAAAGAATTCGGGTCTAGAGAGAAAAGATAGCCCGACGCCGAAGTTCCCCGAAAGAAGGAAGGCCCTCACCCACGAACATGCCAGAGGCACTACAGTTCCATGCAAGTCCGTGTAGCCACCGGAAAGAGTTGTTATATAGAACCCGAAATGTATCTAGACACTTAACTCTCGTGTTACACCAGGGGAAAACAGTACAGCGAAGTACAGTAAGCTGTGAAAAGAAAGGTCTTAACAGAAGCCCCGCATCTACCAAACCTCCGAATTAATATATTAGCACTCACAGACAGTGAGTGATCTGGAGAGCGCAGCAACATGAGGCTCATCAGACATAGAAGGTATAAAAGTTTAAGCCCAAATACTTGAAAGTTTGCACAAAAACTAGTACCTCACCAGACAAAATAACATCGGGGATGTAACGTAGTTGAAGACTTTTCGGGATAAGCGCCATACAAACCGTCTTTTTCGTGTTGAAAAGAATATCATTTGCTGTCGCAAATTCATCACACACTTGAAGAAGCTTATTGAGCGCGAATACTGTGGGGGCTAGTATGGCTAGGTCATCAGTGTAGCTTAAGTTGTTGAAACACACACCTTGTACGAAACAGCCCACTCCAAGGCTAGCCGACCGCTAGCCAACCAACTACCGCTACTGTCAACTACCAATATCAAAGATGCATTTCTTCCAAATGTTGTATGAAGTCATCTTAGTAACCGGCTCTCCTTATGCCTAAATTTTACCTGTCCGGAAACAAGAGTATTCGACTTCTTCTGTAAATTGTAATATGTATCTTCTTCTTAAGATGCTATATTATTCAATTGCACTAGTTTATACTTCTAGTTATTCGTTATCCAAGAAACTGTACTCCAAATATAGCCTTTAGAGAGCAGTAAATTTTAGAAGTAAGTCAGAAAGTTTATGTGAACTTTAGTTGCGTTTTTGCTGATACCATGGTATCTGTTATCACGGTAACTGGATCTACAATTAGTCGTTTTTGCAGTTATCGTGGTATCTGATACACGGTGCTCTGCAAAAACGACTATTGCCGAAATTGCGCTTTTCGAAGTCATCCCAAAAGAAAAACAGATATCCAGTTCCATCACTAAGTGCTAAACTTCTTTCTCACCAATCTAACAAAATTTGATGAAAGTGAAATGAATTTCAGATACCATGACCAGTTACCACAGTCGGACCGTAATATCTGAATATCTGATACCACGATAACTGGCCAGATACCACGCTAACTGCAAACACGCCTTTTGACCGTGGTATCAGATACCACGATAACTGCAAAAAACACTTTAGACCGTGTAACAGATACCATGGTATCAGCAAAAACTCAACTAATCATACAGCGGCCGCTGCATGGAAACGAATCAAATGGGGTCGCTGATCACACAGTGGCCGCTGCATGGAAAAGATATTGGACAAGGGTCGCTAATCATGCAGCGGCCGCTGTATGGAAACGGAATCAAAAGGGGTCGCTGATCACGCAGTGGTCGCTGCAATGGAAACGACATCAAACGGGGTCGCTGATCACATTAGAAACATCCTGCCCTCTCAGCCCACGAAATTATTAGCCAGTTTTTCATTCCTGAACCCGATTAATGTGCTTGTCACTGTGTACAAATTTTAAGTCTGTTTAGTGTGTTTTTTATTTATATGAAAAGAATGTTGTCGTGTTTATTTACATTGTTTTGTTTAAGTGTTTTAATATGTATATTTTACTTTTGTATTTTATTCATACTCCGCTGTTGCGCAAAAAGCGGGTCATAAATAAATAAATAAATAAAGTGGCCGCTGCATGGAAAAGAAATTGGACAAGGGTCACTAATCATGCAGCGGCCGCTGCATGGTAACGAAATCAAATGGGGTCGCTGATCACGCAGTGGCCGCTGTATGGAAACGACATCAAACTGGGTCGCTGATCACACAGTGGCCGCTGCATGAAAAAGATATTGGACAAGGGTCGCTAATCATGCAGCGGCCGCTGTATGGAAAGGAAATCAAATGGGGTAGCTGATCACGCATTGGCCGTTGCATGGAAACGACATCAAACGGGGTCGCTGATCACACAGTGGCCGCTGCATGGAAAAGAAATTGGACAAGGGTCACTAACCATGCAGCGGCCGCTGTATGGAAACGAAATCAAATGGGGTCGCTGATCACGCAGTGGCCGCTGCATGGAAACGACATCAAACGGGGTCGCTGACCACGCAGTGGCCGCTGCATAGAAACGACATCAAACGGGGTCACTGATCACACAGTGGCCGCTGCATGGAAAAGAAATTGGACAAGGGTCACTAATCATGCAGCGGCCGCTGTATGGAAACGAAATCAAATGGGGTCGCTGATCACGCAGTGGCCGCTGCATGGAAACGACATCAAACGGGGTCGCTGATCACACAGTGGCCGCTGCATAGAAACGACACCAAACGGGGTCACTGATCACACAGTGGCCGCTGTATGGAAAAGAAATTGGACAAGGGTCACTAATCATGCAGCGGCCGCTGTATGGAAACGAAATCAAATGGGGTCGCTGATCACGCAGTGGCCGCTGCATGGAAACGACATCAAACGGGGTCGCTGATCACGCAGTGGCCGCTGCATGGAAAAGAAATTGGACAAGGGTCACTAATCATGCAGCGGCCGCTGTATGGAAACGAAATCAAATGGGGTCGCTGATCACGCAGTGGCCGCTGCATGGAAACGACATCAAACGGGGTCGCTGATCACACAGTGGCCGTTGCATGGAAAAGAAATTGGACAAGGGTCACTAATCATGCAGCGGCCGCTGTATGGAAACGAAATCAAATGGGGTCGCTGATCACACAGTGGCCGCTGCATGGAAACGACATCAAACGGGGCTCGCTGATCACACAGTGGCCGCTGCATGGAAAAGAAATTGGACAAGGGTCACTGATCATGCAGCGGCCGTTGCATGGAAACGAAATCAAATGGGGTCGCTGATCACGCAGTGGCCGCTGCATAGAAACGAAATCAGACGGACTGTTGCAGTTAGGCGACGGGCCTCCCCCACAAGGAGACGGCAGTCACACATGGTAGAAGGCCCGAGTAAAGTCGATTAGCACCGCGAACTTCGGAAAAAAGCTAGGAGACAATAGCCTAAAGAATTAAAGACTATTCAGAAGCGAGAAAAGTTGAAGTGAACTCAGACGCAAAACACAATCTTACACTCTGGTTGCCAGATGACCATTCTTCCAGAAGTGAACACAGCTTCGTTCGACCTCTACGCTGGGCCCGTTGAGTATCAGCCTCGACAACGATCTTCCTGAAGACGAGTAGCTGACGGACTGAAATGCGACAGGAACATCTCATCTTTTTTGATGCCTTTGATACATTCCGTTTACGTTTGGAACCACCATCTTCGTTCTGAAAAATTGCGAGATCTGACCAGAGAGCATCACTAATTATCACGAGGTGTAAGAAAAGAATGTGGAAGAATGAAAAATTAAAGAAGTGTCAACTTCCGTAGGGTCAGTTACTGCTACCGTCGGGCCAACCAGTGGGAAACATATATTCAAACCATGCATTGCAGGTTCGTTCCTTCCCTAAAGAGTTGCCAAAATATCGCTGCGAAAGCATCGTAGCTGGCGTCTCCGTTTTCTACATTGTCTGACCATTACTGGGCCCGGTTGCCCTCTGAACCGGAGGGATATTGGGAGGGAGAGGGCGAACCCCAAAATACTAACCTGGACCCTAACATCCTCAAGTAAACCAAATGTAAATTTGGGACCTGTCAAAGGTTCATGAACTTAACTTATGGCAAATCTGTGCCATGTTGCGTTCAGACTCCACGTCTGAGCGCTTGCGCACTGTTGTGATATTGAGAAAGATACCGGCAGAGGCATCCGCGGAAGATGTTAAAGCACTGAAGCCGTACGGACGTATGGACAGAAAAAAAAAGTTAGTTGCTTTTACCAGATTGAATAAAAGGGGTGCGAGCTGGATCGATCGGATTTATTGTACAGATGTAATGATGGAGAAAGTGGTGGATATAAAGAACAACTGCGTCGTTCTCTAATCATGCAGCATTAATAATGGACATGAAATTGGACAAAGACCACACAACCGGTCTCAGAAACAGCCAATGGGACCACAGATTGTGGAAAATGGATCCAAGAAGTAAGGTAAAGGTAAAGGTACCAGCACTAGCCTTGACAGGCCAAGCTGGCGGTGCTGATCTCCGTCTCTCGGCCCTCAGCCAGGAAGTGCAATGGGGGGTTGGGGGCCAGCCATCCTGTGCTTTCACACACCCTTCCTGTCACCTTCCCCGGATTTCTCCAGGTACCCATTTGAAGCTGGGTGGACTTTGGCTTGTCTTACAGGGTTACGCCACTAACCCCCGTCCCAAACCAAAGAGTGGGCACTACTGAGACTCGAACAAGCGACCCTTCACTTGCGAGTCCGGCGCGCTAACCGCTAACCATTCTAAAGAAGTGAGGGAAAGATAATTTTGCAAGCTAAAATACAAGAATACCTGTCGATGTATAAAGAAGAGATGGATTTAATTGACTATTGGTTGAAGTTCAAGAAGATGTTATCACTCTAGAAAAGGAAGAGGCGAAAAATCGTGCTCTTTTAAACGGCACCTATACCGAACCCTGAGCGACCTAAAGACGAATATGACCACGGTTATGAGGTATGGACAGAATATAATGAAGTTAAAATCCATCTAAGAAAAGTCGAAGAAGAAGATACTGTAAGTGGAAACTAAGGAACAGGCAATCGGAGCTTGACGATTCAGTGCAAGTAAATTTGTCATCAAAAGTAAAAGTAAAGATAAATAAGGATCAAAATTTGATCAGTAAACTGAACGGGAAAAATGTAGAAGTGATACAAGTAGAAAAACTGATAAAAGAAAGAGTGGCGGAATTTTATGACGGCATGTACCAGAAAAAGGAAAATATTAGGGATGAATTATGGGGGAATTTTAGAGTGAAAAGATGATGATAAACAAACAGGTGATAAACAAAGAAGACAAAGAAAAATCCTGTCGGTAAATGTGTGGCTCTTGTAACTAATATTAGGGTTAGGCGCGAAACCAGTTTTCGTGTCCTATACAATAACTCTTTTCGTTGGTTGCATGGGTTAAAGTGGAACTGTAGTGCGTCATCAATGTTTGTTGGTGAAGGCCTTCCCTCTTTCCCAGAAATTAGACGCTTTTCTGCCCTTTCCCTGCAGAAGCGTATTCTTGAGTCCCAGAATCCGTTGCTGGCTGTCCTGGCTGGGCCGCACATGAGGCTGACGCTGCCAATATGGTTGTCGTGGGGGAAGTTGCTCTTCTGCAATTTCTCTCCTTCAGTGAATTAGTGTTTTGTCCTTAATTTTGTTTTGTTTTGTTGGTGTTTGTAGATGTATATGGCCCTTGTTGGCCGTCCATTTAGTGAAATAAATAAATCGGCAGTGTTTGTCGGTGCGAAGCACCGACAAACGCTTTTATCATTCCGTTTCTGATACCGATAAAAGCTCTGTCGGTAAAACAGGAAACTTCCTGTTGGGAAGTATGCAGCGTTTGTCGGTTAGCACGCTTTAGCATTCCGCTTCTGATACCGTCAAAAGCTCTGTCGGTAAAACAGGAAACTTCCTGTTGGGAAGTAGGCAGCGTTTACTGGTTGGCACGCTTTAGCATTCCGTTTCTGATACCGACAAAAGCTCTGCCGGTAAGCCAGGAAAATTCTTGCTGGGAAATCTGCAGCGTTTCTCGGTGCGGAGACGGTGCTCGGATTCGGTTTTCGTCTGATTTCGTCTTTAAGCTTTCTTTTTTGCCGGACAAGTAGTTCTGGAGTTCGGCCGGAACCGGAAAATTGGCAGAAGTGGCAGGAAGTTTTCGTCAAAACAGATATGACTTATAGGGGTAAACACACATGCTGAATCCATATCTGAACTTGGTTTTCTCAGGTGATTAGCTATTTGGCCTTAATCTGTTTCTGAATTTGAATTGTAAAAATGTTCAAGGAGTCTGGCGATGACTGGATCTGGCTAAGGCAAGACCCAGTTGTCTGGATCAGATATTGAATTCTTGGGATCCCATCGAAACCTTTGGTCTTGTTAAAAGTTTGTCAAAATTAAAAGTTTTATTTGGAGTTGATTATATGTTCGATTTAGGGCAAGAAGACATGCTGAACACTTATGTGAAAACAATTTTCTACCCGGACATGTAGTTCGCCCGGAATCCGGCCAAAACCGGAAAACTGTTGGAAGTTAAAGTTTTATTTCTAGTTGGTTAGATAAGCGATTTAGGGGCAAGAAGAGATGCTGAGTCCCTGTATGACAATCATATTTTACCCGGACATATAGTTCGACCGGAATCCGGCTGGAATTGGAAAATTTGTTATAAGCTAAATTTTTATTTGAAGTTGATTATACGTTCTTTACTGGGGAAAGAAGATACCCTGATTTCGTCTTTAAGCTTTCTTTTTTCGCCGGACAAGTAGTTCTGGAGTTCGACCGGAACCGGGAAATTGGCAGAAGTGGACGGAAGTTTTCGTCAAAACAGATATGACTTATAGAGGTAAACACACATGCTGAATCCATATCTGAACTTGGTTTTCTCAGATGATTAGCTATTTGGCCTTAATCTTTTTCTGAATTTGAATTGTAAAAATCCTTTAAGTTGATTAGAAGTTCGATTAAGGGGTAAGAAGACATGCTGAACCCTTATGGGAACAGTATTTTCTACCAGGACAACTTGTTCGGCCGGAATCAGGCCAAACGGAAAATTTGTTAAAAGCAAAAGTTTTATTTGAAGTTGATTAGATGACAGATTTAGGGGTAAGAAAACACGCTGAATCTGTATATGACAATCTTGTTGTTTTACCTGGACCTATAGTTCGTTTGGAATCCGGTTGAAACCGGATTTTTTTTTTATAAGTTGAACTTTTACTTGAAGTTGATTAGATGTTCTTTATACGGATAAGGTGATACGCTGAACAGTGCTTCCACATGCTCCACTTCGAAAATCCTGCCGGGAACCCCAAAAATCCTGAAAAATCCTGCTCGGAAAGTTCAAAAATCCTGCAAGAAGTCCTGCCGAAAAAAATAAATGTGTCCGTACTAATTAAAGGGATAGTTGTTAAGACTATATATAGCTGGAGGATTTGAGCAAACGTATCTGAATTTTTCGTCTCTATCGTTTGGGAGGACTAGAACGTTTTTGCCGTAAGAACTAAATGAATGTTAAACGACTAAATACAAACACCAGGGTAACGACTGGGGAGTGGGACACCTCCGTCCCCAATGTCCCCAACGATTTTTCGTCAAAACAGTTGATTTTTTTCAAGGGAACAGTCGGTTTTTCTGAAAATCAGTCGACTTTTTTTCAAAACGGTCGACTTTTTTTCAAAACGGTCGTTTTTTTCTTGAAAATAGTCGTTTTTTCTACAAAAACCGCCGGTAAAAATTACTAGCCAGTCGGTAAATGCCTTGCCCTCTCCCCCCCCCCCCCAAACATTTTGGCTAGTAACGCCTCTGACCAACACTACCATTAAAGAGGGCGTCTCTAGACGGGACTTGAAATGTACATACAACAGAAGCAGCGGCAACGTCTGTACCCAGGACAAATTATACTAAGCGCCGCAGGCAAAAGTTTTTAAACACGCCTTTTTTCTGGGAAAATTTAACTTAAATTCTAGCTTTTAGTGTGGTTTATACTCACAAATATTCCAAGCCTTCAACGCCTACTATAAATGACGCACCCTTCTTCTAAATAGGGAATATAAACTACAAAATGCGCCGCACGCGAAATTTTGTGAAAACACTGATGATCAAAGTGTCTTTTTGCTATCCGAAATGAAGACACGATCAGACGATTAAAACGAAAGAAATAAGCCGCATCCCTTCGTTTTTGTAGCTAAAATAGATTTATGGTTGCGTTTTCTCAAACATCCCTAACTCTTACTGCAGTCTGTTAAAAATATCAGCAAATTCCTGATAAATCCTGAATAAGTCCGGAAATCCTGTAAAATCCTGGAATCTCAAAAATCCTGCAGGGTCCCAAAAATCCTGAATTTCAGGATAAATCCTGCAAAGTGGAAGCACTGACGCTGAATTCGCTTCTGACCTTTTTTTCTGGACAAGTATGGTAGTTCGTTCGCAATTGTCTGGATCAAATATTAGATTTTTGGGATCCCATCGAAACCTTTGGTCTTGTTTATTCAAACAATGTTTACAACGGATACGTCAGCTATGATTTTTCATCAGCGATATTTCGGCCCTTCTTGGCAAGGGTCCTCGTCAGGCAGTCAATTTTCTGGTTCAACTTCGGGGAAGGAAACAAACCTGTAATAAATAACTGAAGCTTCTACCGACTATAAATATCTTATTAAAGTAAATTATCTTCAAATACCACTATAGTGAAAAAACTAGTCCTGAGATTTAATTTTTGACAACGACGCTGTTTTTGCTGCACGATTGGGGCGATGACAGGAAAGGGTTTTTTCTGCATTTTGATCAACTTCGGTTTTTTCTGGCTGAAAACTTAAATATTATTTTATTAATGACCTCGTTCTACGTTTCTATTATGAGTACTTGCCTGAATCTATTACTTTGAATAATCACTTCACGGAAAAACAAGTGCTGAGATTTAATTTTTGACACGGCTGCTGTTTTTGCTGCACGATTGGGGCGACGGCAGGAAATATTTTTTTCTGCATTTTGATCGACTTGCAAGAATTTGGGCTTTTTCAAAATATACTGAATGGACAAAATAACAAAATATACCCATCCCATTCAGTATATTTTGAAAAAGCCCAAATTCTTGCAACGTGCACCGGACTCCATCAAACCATTCGAGAAGCCATTGAGATAAAGAAAAACCGAACAGGCATTAACCGAGATACAGGCGAGTACTCTTTACCGGAAACGTGGAACGGGGTTATTAAGGAAAGAAAATTTAAGCCTCAGCCCCTTATTAACAACAAAACCGAAGTCGATCAAAATGCAGAAAAAAATATTTCCTGCCGTCGCCCCAATCGTGCAGCAAAAACAGCAGCCGTGTCAAAAATTAAATCTCAGCACTAGTTTTTCCGTGAAGTGATTATTCAAAGTAATAGATTCAGGCAAGTACTCATAATAGAAACGTAGAACGAGGTCATTAATAAAATAATATTTAAGTTTTCAGCCCCTTATTAATGAAAAAACCGAAGTTGATCAAAATGCAGAAAAAACCCTTTCCTGTCATCGCCCCAATCGTGCAGCAAAAACAGCGTCGTTGTCAAAAATTAAATCTCAGGACTAGTTTTTTCACTATAGTGGTATTTGAAGATAATTTACTTTAATAAGATATTTATAGTCGGTAGAAGCTTCAGTTATTTATTACAGGTTTGTTTCCTTCCCCGAAGTTGAACCAGAAGATTGACAGCCTGACGAGAACCCTTGCCAAGAAGGGCCGAAATATCGCTGATGAAAAATCATAGCTGACGTATCCGTTGTAAACATTGTTTGAATAAATGTTTCAAAGTCAGCTTGGGCTCAAAGAATATTTATCTTTGGTCTTGTTTAATCATGAAGGTGGTGACAACGCAGCAAAAACGTTTTTGTTTCTCGGTTATCAAATTCCAGAACGGCGCCATACAGAACATGCGACAGTGCGACAGCGTTACACATGATCGCGAGATACTTTCGGCATAATAGGAGTCTACTTGCGACGATAGTACCATACGGTACGAAGCTTTCTCTCGACGTGTTTAACGATTAGTACACGAGTTTCTTTAAGGTTGCGGCCTATCGGCAGACTAAGGTATACGACGTGAGAAGAAACGGTAATGGACTCGCTACCCAGTTGAAGGTCTTGAGAGGAATTGTCTTTAAAAGACAGTACTGCAGATTTAGATCTGTTGAAGGCGAGGCCGATATTTCGATATTCATCTCGTAGGATCGCAAAATTCGATTGCAGACCACTAGTAATAGGTCGTCCGCGTACGTAAGTAGCGACACATCTATACTCTTGGCTATACATCAAACATTGACACTTGCATTGGCATTTAAAACTCTGTTACTGTACAAACTAGGAGATATTAATGAACCCTGACGAACACCCTTCTCTACCGGAACAACCACTGAAGTGACGCGGTTTCCTATCTTTATACGCGCTTTCAAACGGCAAGACATATGGTGCAGTACACGGGTGAAGCGGAGGTTTACACCTTAATGGTAAGAAGCTGAGCATGAATCGACGAATCAAACGCTTTACCAACATCAAAAGCACCGATCACTACGAGGTCACCAGATTTAGCGGCCAGACTGAAAAGAGAGTGAGCGCATCCTAGTCCTGGAGAAACCGAACTGGTGGTCAGGCATTCGGCCCGAATGCTGAATTTCTTTTAAAACTAAAAGCTCAAGAACTTTGCAAAGTACTGGAGCAACGGTGATAGGCCTATACGAAGAGCACTGATCCGCGGGTTTAGCTTTTCCAAGGATAGGTGACAACAAAAAAAGAAGCAGGTACTATACCAGTGGTGAAGATAATCTGGAACAGTAGCGTCAGATGCTCCACAAGCGAAGTGGTAGGCTACCGTGTAACAGATTTAGCGCGCACAGATTGTCTTCACCACGGGAATATTTTTTCTTCAGCTTTATAACAGTATCAGATACGTTTCCGTACGTAACAACAAACTCTGGCTCACACTGGTTGGATAGTAACTATTCTAGCCTATGTACGAAGGGATTAGAAAAATTTGGCTCGGGGGCACTGAATTCTTTGGAAAAATACGATTTTGTTAATGGAATCATGGGGTTTTCCGGCAGGGGATTCACTTAACCGTGCTTCCCAGATTAGAGTTGGGTCACTTATAATACTGGAGGAGTAATCTTTTAGTTTGGTAAGGTGAGCTTTCAGTTGCTTGTCAAATTTTCGTTTCGTCCATAGACGGAGTGAGTTAACAGGGCCGGACTGTAGATTTGGAAAGGTTTTTTGGAAGAGGGAGTGCGTTTTTAAGAGAATACTTGATGGAAAAATAAAAAGTCTGAAAAGAGAAGTTAAATTTAGAGTTGATAAAGTATAAAAAGATAATAAGTTTAAGACGAAAGTGTAAGCGACGTTAAAGTATGGTAAACTGTTAGGTAAATTGTGTATTAACATCACCGAGTTGGAGGTGGAGACGTAGCCACTTGTTCTAGTTCAATCTAAAGCAAGAACAAATGAAAAAGAAGCTACGCAGAAAAAAAAACAAACAAAAAAAAAACAGTAAAATTATAAACTACGCTGAAGGAACGTCTATCACTTTGGGTCAAAGTTATGGGCATTGGTAATGACCATTCGGAGATGCTACGGTTCGCATCTGATGAAAATTAAAAATGGCTAAACTTAAACGGAGGAAGGAGGAACCGACGACACATCAGGCCTAGAATAACAATTAATTTCTCAACAAGATCCAACTTCAAAAGTCCATTATTAGGAACTGGGCAGGATCCTGAGGCGTCAGGAAACTAAGCATACAAGTCTCCGCCTGCCCTTACAACTCCAGGGTCTATAGCCTTAAAGAATAACTCTAAAGATGCCGAAACATAATACAGTGCTCGTCCTGGCCCGAGTAGTGAAACCTCTCATTCCCTTGGGTCTCTGAAGTAGTGGCTTTCAAAAGAAAGGGGGGGGGGCAGAATACTGCACTTGCATTGCTTGCACTATGATAAACCAATAGTGTTGCATCTGCAAAGAGCCATTACTGCTTGCTTGCTTGTTGTATAGATTGCTTGATAAATATTCCTTGGGCCCAAGCTGACTTTGAAACATATATTCAAACAATGTATACAACGAATACGTCAGCTCAGATGCTTCATCGGCGATTAAGAAGCATCGTAGCCGACGTATCCGTTGCATACATTATTTGAATATAGATTGCTTGGTTTAAAAATAAACAATCAACATCAACACAGCCTTTTCCATCTTGGCATCAAGGCAACGCAAAGTGTGCCACCATTCCAGTTTTCTGCTATTCACATACACTGTAAACATTTTCTCCGAGTAAGGATTAAAGTTAACTGAAGTATTTGCTACTGGGATTAATCTTATATCTACTGGGATAAGATTAATCCGAACTATAAGAAATCTTACCTCAGTAGAGACAAGATTAATCCCAGTAGCAAATACTGCAATGTTGTTTTTTTTACAGTGTAGGCTAGATGAAAGAACTTACTAATTTCATAGCTCTTTTCTCTGACCACTGCTTATTTCCAAACTCGCACGAATAGGTTGGGTCTCCCAGAACTATGTAAGGAGATCCAAGGAATTCAACTGGAAATACTGTCTTCGATGAATAGGCAAACCTTTGCTGCTTGGCAATCGCATTTCCTGTAAAAGAGTACCCCATTAAAGACAGAAATGGAAAAAGAACGATAGCCGAATCCCAATCAATCGATTCCCCCTTACATACGAACAAGCCCTTCTTAGTTTCTTTTATTTTGCTTGATTTTACTGGAAAAAGAAATATGTTTAGATAGTCTAAGCATTTCTTAGTTTCTTTGATTTTACCAAATGCTACCTTTAATTGCAGTTGCAAGCAATGAGCATGTATTTCCCGATGAGTAGATGTAGTGTCACCATGAGTTGTGAAAAACAAAAACATAAAAACAAAACAACAGCTGGAAGCTCATGTGGCACTTGCAAGACTTGGTAAATAAGAATGACGATGGTCCCTTGGAAATCACGAGAATGTATCGTTTGGCAAAAAATAATTGTGTGCACTTGGCTGTGATGATGCGTAATTTAAGGACGCTAGAAACTGATCTGTCACCAAAACCCTTGTGGCAAAGATGATCATGGGCTCATTGGATCATGAAAATGTAAGTTTTGTGTAAAAGTATTTTTGTACTTTGCGGTTAAGATGAGTACTTTAAGCGATGGTCGGATCTGGAAAGTGACAATGTCTAAGCCAATCTTGTCAAGTCTCTAATGTTCAAACCAGGCTTCACCGTCGTAGCACATCTGGAAAATAGTCTACCTTAAACTGCGGTTACCGGAATTCTGGACCCCCTCCAACTCCCCCAGAGTGACCGAATCCGGTACGGTTCTATTACTGATGTATCTAGGGCTTACGCTTGCTCTTCCCGCCAAGCTTATTCCAATCGCTATATTCTAAGCGTGTCACAAAATTTCCGCTCCCAACCCTGACTCCCCCACATTGATCGGATCCTGTTCGCACTTGAAATGGGATATCTGAGACACGAGGTCTTTCAAAATATCAATTTTATTAAGATCCGACTCCCACTTCAAAAGTTATAAATACGTCAATATTTCGGGTTCCCGCTCCCTCCACCCCCCAAGGTGGTCGAATCGGTTCCGACGCGATCCGACCCGATATGGGGTCCCTAATATGCCTGCTAAGTTGCATCGTCCTAGCACATGTGCAAGCCTCTTAAGTCGGGATCACCGGAATTCCGGAACCCTCCCTCCAGCTCCCCCCAAATTGCTCAGATCCTGTCCGGTCTTGTCAGTTATGTCTCTAGGGCTTGTGCTTGTTCTTCCCACCAAGTTTCATCGCGATCCGTCCACTCTAAGCATGTCCTAAGATTTCCAGTTCCCCCTCCAACTCCCCCCAAAGTCACCGGATCCATTGTAGACTTAAAGTGCGACAGTTGAAACACGAGTTTTTTTCAAATATCAAGTTTCATTAAAATCTGATTCCCCGTTGAAAAGTTATAAATACGTCAATATTCCGAATTCCTTCCTCCACTCCCCCCCCCCCCCCCACGGTGGTCGGATCGGGGAAGTGACTGTTTACAAGTTAGTTTGGGTCTCTAATATGCCTGCCAAGTCTCATCGTCCTAGCACATGTGTAAGCGTCTTAAGTCGGGATCACTGGAATTCCGAAACCCTCCCTCCAACTCCCCCGACAGTGCTCGGATCCGATCTGGTCTTGTCAACTATGTATCTGGGTCTTGTGCTTGTTCTTCCAACCAAGTTTCATCCCGATCCATCCACTCTCAGCATGTCACACGATTTCCGGTCCCCCACCCCCATCCAACTCCCCCCAAAGTCACCGGATCCCTTCATGACTTGAAGTGTGACATCTGAGACAGGAGGCCTTTCCAAATATCAAGTTTCATTAAGATCCGATTCCCCATTCAAAACTAAAAAATACGTCAATATTCCGGATTCCTCATCCCTCTACTCCCCCCATGGTGGTCGAATCGGGAAAGTGACTATTTCCAAGTTGGTTTGGTAGGATCCCTAATATGCCTGCCAAGTTTCATCGTCCTAGCACTTCTGGAAGTACCCTAACTCGAGATGAGTGGCCTGACCGACCGACAGACCGAAAAGTGATCGGTATATGGCACTTGAGCGGAGCTGCAAGTGCCATACAAAAAACACAGAAACTGCAAAACCAAAAAATTAAGTAAAAGTAATTGACAACACAAAACGGATACGCCAGCTATATTTTAGTAGCTATATTTCGGCCCTTCTTGATAAGGCTTCTCTTCAGGCTCAAGCTTGGGCTAGCTTGAGCCTGAAGAGGACCCTTGCCAAGAAGGGCCAAAATATGGCTCTAATAAAATGTAGTTGACCTATCCGTTTTGCATCGTCAAACATAATTTGCAGTCAGCTTGGGGTGAAGGATATTTAATTAAAAGTTTGATAACTCTGCTGAACCTACTCAAACCATTGTGAAACACAAAGGTTCAAGTGTCAACTAAATAAACTGAAACAGGAGCTACCACACCGCTCGTGAAGTCCTTCTTCATCCAGAACCAGAGCTTCGATTTAATGCAGTAATCTCGGTAATACAAGACTGGGCACTGCAGTACCACTTGGGTGTTTTTTTAATCTCATTTTCACCCCCTTTTAATTATTTCCTGATAATGCCAGATGTTTCAACTCTGAGAATAGGCTAATATTTTATTACTTAATTACCCTGTTTATTTTAGCAAACATACATCAAGTTCCAAAAACATGTAAAGCATATTTTTTTCAACACAACAAAATTTTTCAACTGTTCATCCCCACCCTGTCACCTAGCCTTAAGGCATGTTCTCGCCGTTCCCCAAGGACTCCTCGGGGAATCAAGGGGAGTCACTCAACGCGGACTACGCGTAAAAAAAAAACCCAACGGAAATGCTTTGAAAATGGAATTTGTTCTAAAAAGAATATGCAGTTGACGGAATTAGTCGAGATTCACTTTAGTTTTGGTTTTGTTTATTCTGACTCTTTTTAACTAATTTTACATTGGTAATACTTACAAACAAAAAACCGTAACTACAACGAAAAAGATGCCTTTTTCTCAAATCAGTTTTAAACCATAACCAAACTACTGAAATTATGATCAGAAATTCTTATCTATCATCTCTAATATAAAAAAAAAAACAAGAACACCGGCAACTTCCAAAATTGATTCCCTTCCAAATCTGAAAGGGAGTCTTTTTTATGATGGTGATGATAATCAGAGACGTTCCCTGTCTGTGGGGACTCAGAAGAATACGGGGAGTGATTCTCTGGGACAAGCAAAAATGCAAGGGCTTCTCAAAACGAGTCCTCAGGGAACGCTGAGAATACACCTTTAGTCTCTTATCACCCTCCATTAACCTATTCTATGTCCATAAAATCAGCCAGCACAGAATCTATGACCCCTCCCTTGAAAAGTGGTAAGTGAACAAACCACTTCGGAAGTAAAACGGAATGGTAGTCAATAACCCTGCTCTGAAGTGATGGCTCCAGGATGGCTGTGGTTCTTGTACTGACTGAATCTGATTTGGCTACACAGAGCATGTTCCACCCTTCTAACAATAGTAACTATTAGTTGCTATTTTCGGTCCGATCTCATGAAAAGTTACTATGCTGAGAGTTCCAACCTTCTCAATATAGTAACTACAGGAGGAGTATCCAACCTCGAACCTGGCCTCAGTCCTAACAAGGTCCTAACTGTCAAGAAGGAAACCTTAAGTGACCTAGGACCTGTTTTGCACTAGATCGAAATTTCCTTGTAAGGTTTTCAGGCTAAATTTGAGGTCATATAAATTTGAGGTTGGATACCCCTTCTGTAGTAGTACAGGGGACTTGACCTCGCTTTTACACTACCTCGAATGTTGCTGCAAAAATGTTAAAATGAAATGTACATGATGTCCTGACAGTCATACATATGAATTTTTTTCAACAGTCATGTGTGCGGAAATACCTAAATTGTGTGCCTTTCTTTGTTTTGGCTGCTTTGAAAAGGGATTTTCTGGCTACTGACTTTGGTAACTCTACCTTTTCATCATTCTGTAAGTCATGGGGAGGAATTCGAGCTAAGCTTAGAATGAGGTGATTTTGTTTGAAAAGAAAAATATATTTAACTAAAATATTGAAGCAAAATTTGTTTTATCCAATACGTAAACCATTAAATTAGCTTCAATCTAGTTTGTTTGTCATATTTGTTGGTTCCTTTTTAAGGTGGGCAGATTATTTTGATGGAAAGACTTCTCTGGAAATTCAAAATCTTGTCTGAGGTTGGATACCACTCCTGTAACTATTTGCTTACTACGCTCTGGAAAAAAAAGTAGTGCTGTAACTACAATCTCTGTGGCCTGATTGGCCCGACCAGCCCACTGCACTCCATTTTGACAAAAAAAAATGCATTTCAGCCCTGGTGACATCATGCATAGGCTAGTAACTAAAGTAAGTAGGGTGAATAAAATCAAAATCAAACAAACCATCGCACAGACGATATCATAAGTCAACTATGGAGTGAATACTACGGAAGAAGTCCTGCTTTTGCTCCAAGCTGCAATTTAAGGTAGCCTAGTTCAAGGAAACACACAAACAATATTCAAACCTCTTACCGTGCTTCAACAGATATTGCTCCAGACTAAACGATAGCTCTTTATAGCCACGAGAACATATAAAAGATACACCATCTCTTTCTTCCACAGCTGCCTTTTCAGAAAGAAGACTTTCGAAAGTCAAAAAAGTTTTCTTTTCATAATGTTCAATATTCACATTAAGCTTACTCGGAGTTGCCTTCTGTTGTTGGTTTTCAAAGCCCAGGTCGTCCATTTCTTTCTTTCAGTGAGAAGACCTCAGTGATCAGTCCAATCCAAGGAGTTTGTTTACAGTTTAGGTTAGGCTAGCCAAGTTCCACTTTTTATTGCACCTTGAGAGCAGCAGTAGAGGAGCATGTCCCAACTAGAACTGATGAATTATTTACAAAGTTCATCACCGGTAGCGATCTCCGTCCATTATCATCAACTGCAATAACTGTCTCACCAACTACACAAACCATACAACCGTTTAACAAATTTGAATTTGTTGCTTTAGCTCCTTGATCAGTGTTGCCACTCGACACCGCTTGACGGTACCGGCCTTGTCAAAAAGCGGCATTCCCGCGGTATCCTTCAACCAAAATGGGGTAAAATTCTTGGCATGCCCAAAATTCTCAAAGGACTCGATTTTTTCTATCTTGAGTAGAAAAAGGGTCAAACATTTCATGTGGTGGACAGAGGCGCTACTAGGTGACAAGGTATTTACCGACTGGGTGGTCATTTTTACCGACCAAATCGACTATTCTGACGAATATCTACTGATTTTTAGAAAATCAGACTGTAAAAAAAGTCTAAACTGTAAGCCTGCCAAGTTTCATCGTCCTAGCACATCAGGAAGTATCCTAACTCGAAAAAAGTGTGACAAACTGCCCTAAATTTCCCAGATTCCCCTGCCCTCCACTCCCCCATAGATGGTCGAAGCGGGAAACTGATTAGTTCCAGGTTAGTTTGCTCTGGTCCCTGATACGCCTGCCAATTTTGATCGTCCTAGCACATCTGGAAGTACCTTAAATCGAAAAAGTGTCACAAAAATACCGGACCGACTGACAGACGGAAGTGCGATCGGTATATGGCACTTGAGTCAGAGGCTCGAAGTGCCATAAAAACAAATTAGCCTTGTTTCGACATGATGTAGAAAGTTGCCGGGAGAGCCTCGAAACAAACAACAAGTTTGAAGATATATTCGAGGTCTCTCGTCAAGTGAATGACGTGTGACAGAAGAGTATTCTAAACTTTCAGCAGAGATTGTCACTACGGAGAATTTCCGGCAAAATCTCGAAGGACTCCGGTAAAACCTCGAAAAATTCCGGTGAAGTTCTGAAGCTGCACCCCCCCCCCCCCCCCCCGATCAGGAAGGTCTCGGGACGCCCCTGATTGCCCTAGACAGTGTCGAGATAAAAATTAACACGCTTACAGAGTCAGTAGAATGTCTGGGTCACGAAGTCCAATAAATATTTTATTTTCCAGATCCCATCGAAACCTTTGGTCTTGATATACGTGTGCCCCGAAGCAGGGGTGGCCCGAAGCACTCAGACCAGGGGGGGGGGGGTAAGACCCCTCATTTCAACGACTCCCGGGATCGTAATAGACGACTCGCACGTACCAACAAAAATGACGTGTTGCGACTACATGGTAATGGCGCACGTTCCCCACCAACAAATAATAGAGCCGGTTAAAACTAGCTGCAGTGTATCAGATGGAACTATTAGTGTAATCAACATTCTTGTACACATACCTTCATAGCCTCAGCTTTACATTTCAGCTTTCGCTAAAGAGGAAAGCTTTCAACGCTTGTCCCCGGAAAAATTAAAGCAAGCGCCGCAGGCGAAATTTTTTTAATCTGTCTTTGTCTAGAAAGATTCTAGCCAGCCTCTAATGTGTTTCAGATCTAAAAAGTTCTAAGCCTAATCGCCAATTAAATGACACACCGTTCCTCTAAATAGAGAATACTATGGAATGCGCCGCAAGCGAGATTTTGTAAAACGCCGAGGAACAGACCGTTTTTTTGCGATCCCATTGAAAAGGAAATAATAGCTTTGAAATCACAAATCTGACCGTCGACGAAAAAGTGAGAAAGTAGTTGCAATAGAAAACAAAATAGACACAAAGTAGATTTGTTCCAAATTAAAGCAAAAACTAGACCTACGTTGCCCGGGCAACGTGAAGTGTTGCGGCAACCTTTGTCCGGCTTCGCCGACTAAAGTGTTGCGAGAGCAACACTTTGGGTTTTTTTCTTCGCTGTCGGTTAAATGCTGAAATGGTCAACTTATCGAAGCTTTGAAAACGGTATGTTCTAAAAAGAATAATCACATGATCAAAAGCTGTTCTTGAGCTTTGTAAAATCAACAACAAAACAATATCGGAAGAAGGGACTAAATTGACTTTGCGGAAAGTTAAACTTTGTCCTTTTCAATCGTAGATATCGTAACGGATGAAAACTTGGAACAATATCTTATATAATCTAGTTGGTATTATAAAGCTATCCGTAAAGTTTCAGGATTAAAATACCATAGATGACACTATTAATTATTACAAAACTACCTTATTGTTTTACATTACCGTATCGTTTGTACCCGTTGCGTAAGCAGTTAATCCTAGGTTATAGCGATAGACCATCGAAACAAACTTTTTTACTGTCATATTTACAGAAATCGAATATAATGTGCACCAATTTTCAAAAATTTCTAGCCCCTCGTGAACCGATTCTTACTTACAAGTCTCTCTCCCGTGATTGACATAAAATTCACCGGAAACAAATAATGGATACAACAAATTATAGCATAAAAGCCGATTATTACTTACAAGTCCCATGCGTGTCTTACAATTGGGAACAAAATTGTTCTTACCATCGAATACACCTGAAACAAATAACAGGTATACCAACTAGCAAAAGCTGCAAACTCCTCATTGCCGAAGATGATTATGAGCTAACAGTCGACTGTTGCGTACAAGTCCCTTACATGTCTCACAACTGGTATCGCCTATTTTTGGATTCAGTGTGTACCTTACTCCTGAAGTTGTCAACCCCTTGAAAATTTCAAACTGGTTTATCTCATGAAGGATTTTTGTTCAAAAAAATGGATGACATATACCTTGCTCAGCTCATCAAGGGCTATCGATTGCCCTAACCACAACAAAATAATATCGGAAAAAGGGGACTTTGCTGTCAGTTGAACTTTATCCTTTTCAATCGTAGACATCGTGACGGCTGAAAACTTGGAACAATATCCTATATAATCTAGTTGGTATTGTAAAGCTATCCGTAACTTTTCAGGATTAAAATACCATAGATGACACTATTAATTATTACGAAACTACCTTGTTTTACATTATCGTTTGAACCCGTTGCGTAAACCTACGTAAATCCTAGGTTACAGCGACAGACCATCGATACAAAGTTTCTTACCGTCAGATTTATATAAATCGAATACAATGTGCAACAGTTTGCACAAATTTCTAGCCCCTCGTGCACCGATTCTACTGACAAGTCCCTTTCCCGTGATAGACATCAAGTTCACCGGATAAAAATAATAGGTACACTGGCTAGCAAAAGTTGCAAACCCTCATCGCTGAAGATTTTTGTAGCATAACAGCCGATTATTATTTACAAGTCCCTTGCATGTCTTACAATTGGAAACCAAATTGTTCTTACCATCAAATGAAAGGTACGCCAACTAGCGAAAGCTGCAAACCCCTCATTGCCGAAGATGATTATGAGCTAACAGTCGACTGTCGCGTACAAGTCCCCTACATGTCTCACAACTGGTATCGCCTATTTTTGGTTTCAGTGTGTACCTTACTACTGAAGTTGTCAACCCCTTGAAACTTTCAAATTGGTGCATCTCATGAAGGAATCGGAAAAAGGGACTAAATTGACTTTGTAGTCAGTTGAACTTTATCCTTTTCAATCGTAGACATCGTGACGGGTGAAAACTTGGAACAATATCTTATATAATCTAGTTGGTATTATAAAGCTATACGTAACTTTTCAGAATAAAAATACCGTAGATGACACTATTAACTATTACGAAACTACCTCATTGTTCTACATTATCGTTTGTACCCGTTGCGTAAACAGTTAATCCTAGGCTACAGCGATAGACCATCGATACAAACTTTCTACCGTCAGGTTTATAGAAATCGAATACAATGTGAACCAATTAACAAAAGTTTTAGCCCCTCGTGAACCGATTCTTACTTACAACTCTCTCTCCCGTGATAGACATAAAGTTCACCGGATAAAAATAATGGGTACACCGGCGAGCAGAAGTTGTAAACCCCTCATCCCTGAAGATGATTGTAGCATAACAGCCGCTTATTACTTACAAGCCCCTTAAATGTCTTACAATTGGGAACCAAATTGTTCTTACCATCGAATACACCGGAAACAAATAACAGGTACACCAACTAGCAAAAGCTGCAAACCCCTCATTGCCGAAGATGATTATGAGCCAAGAGTTGAGTGTTGCATACATGTCCCCTACATGTCTCACAACTCATATCGCCTATTTTGATTTCAGTGTGTACGTTACTACTGAAGTTGTCAACCCCTTTAAACTTTCAAACTGGTTTTGTTTCTTCGCTGTCGGTTAATGCTGAAGTTGTCCACTTATCGAAGCTTTTTAAACGGGATGTTCTAAAAAAATTAATCATATGATCAAAAGGTATTCTTCAGCGTTGTAAAAACAACAACAAAATAATATAGGAAGAATGGACTAAATTAACTTTGCAGTCAGTTGAGCTTTATCCTTTTCAATCATAGACATCGTGACCTTTAGCGAACCTTTCGTTTCATCAAACCATGTTTCTGCTTTCGAGTGGAAAGCTCCGTTCTAGCACGCAAGCAGGCAGGCACCAGTTTCAAATTGAAGATGGACTAAAATCTATAAGTGTTAAATATATACGGCAGTTACTCGGCCCCATAGCCAACATATCTTCTTTGAGAGATAAATAGAAAAATCTACAGAGACAAAAAAGTGGCTTTTTCCCACGGGTCCGAAAGTGCTGCCATCTATTGTTTCTATCCATGTCTGCGACGACTTCAGCTGAGTTTATCATTTATTTTTTTTGCACTTGGGTTTGCGGTAGAGTAACAGTATCAGATGTGCCTCTTAAATTTTAAAAGTTCTCTCAGTGCTAAAGAAACTAGAGCTTGTCCTTTGCTCCTATCTAAGTCGTGACGTTAGAAAGTTGGCCTACGGCAAAAAAGTCAACTTTTGAACTAAGACAGGTAGAACTTTTTTTTCGACGGCAATTGATAGCCATTGATGAGCTGATCAAAGTATATGTCATCCATTTTTTTTACAGAAATTCCTTCATGAGATATACCAGTTTGAAAATTTCAAAGGGGTTGACAACTTTAGTAGTAAGGTACACTGATACCAAAAATAGGCGATACCAGTTATGAGACATGTAGGGGACTTTTAAGCAACAGTCGACTGTTAGCTCATAATCATATTCGGCAATGAGGGGTTTGCAGCTTTTGCTAGTTGGTTTACCTGTTATTTGTTTGCCCCTGGGACGCCCCTGTTTGCCCTAGACAGTGCCCGGATAAAAATTAACACGCTTATAAAGTCAGTAGAATGTCTGGGTCACAAAGTCCAATAAATATTTTATTTTCCAGATCCCATCGAAACCTTTGGTCTTGATATACGTGTGCCCCGAAACCCGAATCCAAACTGAACTAGACCTACGTTGCCCGGGCAACGTGAAGTGTTGCGGCAACCTTTGTCCGGCTTCGCCGACTAAAGTGTTGCAAGAGCAACACTGGTTTTGTTTCTTCGCCGTCGGTTAAATGCTGAAATGGTCAACTTATCGAAGCTTTTAAAACGGTATGTTCTAAAAAGAATAATCACATGATCAAAAGCTGTTCTTGAGCGTTTCAGGAGCAAAATACCATAGATGACACTATTAATTATTACAAAACTACCTTATTGTTTTACATTACCGTATCGTGTGTACCCGGTGCGTAAACAGTTAATCCTAGGTTATAGCGATAGACCATCGAAACAAACTTTCTTACCGTCATATTTACAGAAATCGAATACAATGTGCACCAATTTTCAAAAATTTCTAGCCCCTCGTGAACCGATTCTTACTTACAAGTCTCTCTCCCGTGATTGACATCAAATTCACCGGAAACAAATAATGGATACACCAGCTACCAAAAGCTGCAAACCCCTTATCGCTGAAGATGATTATAGCATGAAAGCCGATTATTATTTACAAGTCCCTTGCATGTCTTACAATTGGGAACCAAATTGTTCTTACAACCAAGTGACTGGTACGCCAACTAGCGAAAGCTGCAAACCCCTCATTGCCGAAGATGATTATGAGCTAACAGTCGACTGTCGCGTACAAGTCCCCTATATGTCTCACAACTGGTATCGCCTATTTTTGGTTTCAGTGTGTACCTTACTACTGAAGTTGTCAACCCCTTGAAACTTTCAAACTGGTGCATCTCATGAAGGAATCGGGAAAAGGCACTAAATTGACTTTGCAGTCAGTTGAACTTTATCTTTTTCAATCGCAGACATCGTGACGGATGAAAACTTGGAATAATATCTTATATAATCTAGTTGGTATTACAAAGCTATCCGTAACTTTTCAGGATTAAAATACCGTACATGACACTATTAACTATTACGAACTACCTCATTGTTCTACATTAGGTTTTGTACCCGTTGCGTAAACAGTTAATTCCTAGGTTACAGCGATAGACCATCGATACAAACTTTCTACCGTCAGGTTTATAGAAATTGAATACAATATGCACCAATTTACAAAAGTTCTAGCCCCTCGTGAACCTATTCTTACTTACAACTCTCTCTCCCGTGATAGAAATCAAGTTCACCGGATAAAAATAATGGGTACACCAGCGAGCAGAAGTTGTAAACCCCTCACCCCTGAAGATGATTGTAGCATAACCGCCGCTTATTACTTACAAGCCCCTTGCATGTCTTACAATTGGGAACAAAAATTGTTCTTACCATCGAATACACCGGAAACAAATAACAGGTACACCAACTAGCAAAAGCTGCAAATCCCTCATTGCCGAAGATGATTATGAGCCAACAGTTGACTGTTGTAAGTGTTGGGCGATATTTGGATTTTTCGATATATCGATATTTTCACTTTCGATATTCGATAATCGATATATCGATACCGATATTTCTTTAGTAATAGGATATGTCTTGTTTCGCCCAAATTTACTAAAGAAATGGTCATTAAATAGCATCTTGTATCATCTCAAACTCCGGATGAATAAGAAATGAATTACGGAAAACATATTGTTCCAATTTCGGGTATGTAAATGTAGGTTATGTTGGATTATATACAATAATTATGAGTGAAAAAATATTGTTTTCGATATCGATATTTACGTTTCGATATTCGATATCGATATTTGGTCCGATATATCGATATATCGTTATCGATATCGAATATCGCCCAACACTACTGTTGTATACATGTCCCCTACATGTCTCACACTCATATCGCCTATTTTTGGTTTCAGTGTGTACGTTACTACTGAAGTTGTCAACCCCTTTAAACTTTCAAAATGGTTTTGTTTCTTCGCTGTTGGTTAATGCTGATTGTCAACTTATCGAAGCTTTTTAAACGGGATGTTATAAAAAAAATTAATCATATGATCAAAAGGTATTCTTCAGCGTTGTGAATACAACAACAAAATAATATAGGAAGAAGGGACTTTAATTAACTTTGCAGTCAGTTGAACTTTATCCTTTTCAATCGTCGACATCGTGACGGATGAAAACTTGGAATAATATCCTATATAATCTAGTTGGTATTATAAAGCTATCCGTAACTTTTCAGGATTAAAATACCATAGATAACACTATTAATTATTATGAAACTACCTCATTGCTTAACATTTTCGTTTGTATCCGTTGTGTAAACAATTAGTCCTAGGTTACATTGATAGACCATCGACGCAAACTTTCTTACCGTCATATTTACAGAAATCGAATACAATGTGCACCCATTTGCGAAAATTCCTAGCCACTCGTGAACCGATTCCTACTTACAAGTCCCTCTCCCGTGATATACATTAAGTTAACCGAAAACAAATAATGGGTACACCACCTAGCAAAAGTTGCAAACCCATCATCGCAGAAGACGATTGAGGCATAACAGCCGATTATTACTTACAAGTCCCTTGCATATCTTACCATTGGGAACCAAATTGTTCTTACCATCGAATACACCGGAAACAAATAACAGGTACACCAACTAGCAAAAGCTGCAAACCCCTCATTGCCGAATATGATCATGAGCTAACAGTCGACTGTTGCTTAAAAGTCCCCTACATGTCTCATAACTGGTATCACCTATTGTTGGTTTCAGTGTACCTTACTACTAAAGTTGTCAACCCCTTTGAAATTTCAATTTGGTGTATCTCTTGAAGGAATTTTTGTACCGAAAAATGGATGACATATACTTTGATCAGCTCATCAATGGCTATCGATTGCCGTCGCAAAAAAAATTCTACCTGTCTTAGTTCAAACGTTGAACTTTTTGCCGTAGGCCAACTTTCTAACGTCACGACTTAGAAAGGAGCAAAGGATAAGCTCTAGTTTCTTTAGCAATGAGAGAACTTTTTAAGATTTAAGAGGCACATCTGATACTGTGACTCTACCGCAAACCCAAGTGCAAAAAAAATAAATGATAAATTAGCTGAAATTCTCGCAGACATGGATAGAAACAATAGATGGCAGCACTTTCGGACCCGTGGGAAAAAAACACTTTTCTGTCTCTGTAGATTTTTCTATTTATCACTCAAGGAAGATATGTTGGCTGTGGGGCCGGACAACTGCCGCATATATTTCACACTTATAGATTTTAGTCCATCTTCAATTTGAAACTGGTGCCTGCCTGCTTGCGTGCTAGAACGGCGCTTTCCACTCGAAAGCAGAAACATGGTTTGATGAAACGAAAGGTTCGCTACACAACTTCAGATAGTCCTCTCTGACATAGGCTATACAACTCCACTTCACTTCGCAAACCGTAGGCTCTGGCTCGAGGACAAGCAAAAACCATCCTTATTGGCCCCAGGCCAGAGTTCTACTGAGCTTTCCAAAATGTAATGTCATATTCATCAATCCGGCCTAAGGTCCACACGTTCCGTAAAAACCGCACTGGTTAGACCCTTCCCAGTTACCAGGAATAAAATGAAATCGGCGGCATAGGAAAAAAAAAAAAAAAACGAGGACAAAACCAAAGTGTTGCTCTCGCAACACAAAAAACCGGAGATCACCGGTGAGTACTCCGGATGTAGAAAAACGCAGCTACTGTTGGCATTGGCAACAGTGAAGCCCGGGTGTCGGATAGAAAGAAGTCGGACAAATATCTGGAACAGAAAGAAGACCATCAAAGCTTTCTTTTTAAGATATCTCTCTTACGTTTTGGACTATTCTGAGGTGAGGTAGAGGCAGGGGTGGCCCGAAGGGGGGGGTGAGTCACCCCCTTGCCTTTTCTTAAATCGCATCAGTCGTTTATTTTGGCCTTTTGTTAAGTCGTCTACTTTGGCCTCGTCCAGGCCTTGTCCTGGCCTCGTCGAGGTCACATGCATTCATTTTAATAAAAAAAAATCCGAGTCGTAAATTTTTTTTTTTAATGAATTTAGTTGTCAGCCAGTCCCTAAAGACAAGTCGAGTCGTTTAAACCATGTTTTGCAACCTCGGTAGGTCGGAGGCATGATTCATGGGGGCAGCAATGCGGCTAACAGTTCTACAGCAATTCTCCCATGGGATTTGGATCTGCCTCACTTAGGTCTTTCAGATTTTAGCCTGTCAAAATTACAATAAGTTAGTTGTTCAAGGGAACTCTGACCGGGTAACATGGATATACCTTATAGACAAAAAGGGAGAGAGGGCATTGATTGTTGGTCATCTTTTGCTATAAGTGAAAAAAGAAGGAATAACTTTTTTAAACAGAATGTAAAAGCCATCACAAATCGAATGACAGGAGACCCACGAAACAAGTGTGCCCAGAACAGATGGTAAAATGTTGATTACAAAGAGAAGTTGAGTGGGAACAACGCTTGAAAAGGACAAGGAAGATTTTAATATACACCCGAAATTCATCTCCCAGGACAGGAGGGGTTCTGCAGACGCTGGGCTAGCTCATTCTAGTCGGGAGGTACATTTTTGACCTCTATGTTAGCAGAGGCATTACTATCCAAAATGTTTGGTGGGGGAGAGGAGCAAAAATGTTCCTTCAGCCCAAGCTGACTGCGAATCATTTGTATTACTGCTTACTGCAAATCATAGCACTATCAAATATGGCAGGAGCAAGGTATCTACCGACTGGCTGGTAATTTTTACCGGCTTTTTGTTCCGGAAAAAAACACTTTATTGACGAGAAATCGACTGATTTAAAGAAAAAACAACCGTTTTTAAGAAAAACGACTTAAGAAAAACTGACTGTTTTGAAGAAAAATCAACTGTTTCCCAAAAACAAATCGACTGTTTTTACGAACAAATGTGATGCTACTTTTTTTTCAGCTCCTTTTTATAACGCTATTTTTTTATTTTTATTTTTTTTCTCGTTGTACGGCTTCTTCTGTCGCGTAGAATCAAATTCTGCTAATCAGTTTTAAGTTGTAATTCTTCAGATGTAGCTCACCGTAGCTTTACCTGCTCTAGTTTTCGACATGAAAATACAAGTGTGTCAAATGACAAATAAAACGGTACAGGTACGTTCATAATGAAACTAAAGTACACCAAACCCTCTCGGAAAATAACTCAGCTCAGGTTTTGTCAGCGAACCCGTGTTTTTTTCTATCTGTAAATTCAATCAGGCCAAGACCAAAAGTTTGTTACGTCCGTAAATCCGGATTTTATTTTTAATGCACTGGCAAACCTGTTTTCCTCGTTTCGTTTCTGAGGAAGTGTATTTTTAACATAAAAATTCCTTTTTTTGCTTTTAGTTTAGAGCAAATCTACTTCCTTTTCAATGGGCACTATTTTGTCACTTTTTTCGATGGACAGAGTCGTGATTTCCTAGCTATTCTTAACTTTTGATGGGATCGCAAAAAGAGGCTCTGCACCTTGGCGTTTACGTCCATAATCCAGATTTTTTTTTTCTTTCAATGCACTGGCAAACTTCCTCGTTTTGTTTCTGAATATGTGTGTCTTTAATGTGAAAATTATTCGTTTTGCTCTAATTCGGAACAAATCTACTTTGTGTCTACATTGTTATCTATGCCCACTATTTTGTCACTTTTTACGACGATCAGATTTGTGATTTCAAAGCTTTTTTTTTTTCTTTTCAATGGGATCGCCAAAAGACGGTCTGCTCCTGGCCATTTCAAAAAATTTTGCAAGTGGCGCATTTCATAGTATTCTCTATTTAGAGGAACGGTGTGTCATTTACTTGCCGATTAGGTTTGGAAATTTTTAGATTTGAAACACATGAAAGGCTGGCTAGAATCTTTCTAGACCAAGGCAGATTAAAAAATGTTTGCCTGCTGCGCTTGCTTTAATTTGTCCCGGGTACAGGCGTTGAAAGCTTCCCTGTTTAGCGAAAGTTGAAATGTAAAGCTGAGGCTATGAAGGTATGTAGGCTATAAAAAAAAATTTGTCTACAAGATTAATTTCAGCTGATGCATTGCAGCTAGTTTTACACTGGCTCTATTATTTGTTGGTCGGGAATATGCGCCATTGCCGCGTAGTCGCAACAGTTCATTTTTGTTGGTACGTGCGAGACGTATATCCCGATCCAGGAGTCTTTGAAATCAGGGGTCTCACCCCCCCCCCCCAGGCCTGAGTGAATCGGGCCACCCCTGGAATAGAGGCATTTGAAGCTAATCAGTTAGTAGATGGATAAAGCTGACAGCCAGGGTTGCCAAATGTTGCACAATAGTGTGAATTGTCACTGTATATTAGATTAGTTGCATTTTTGATCTGATTTCTCAGTTCTCGGTTCTGAGTTCTCAATACTCGTCCAAATTAACGTTTTTCCTCCTCTTGCTTCTCCATTCTCGCTTTTGACAAAAACACTAATTTGCCAACTCGTCTGCAACCCGGATATATGTTTATTCCAGGTCTATTCATATTGAACACCTGCATTCTGTTGACCAATCAGTGAGGAGAATTGATAGAGGAGAATCAAGAATTAGTTGAATTTTTGATCCGAATTCTCCGTTCGGAATTCTTGCTTCTGATTTATCGATTCTCGAACAAATTACCATTTTTGCTCCTCTGACTTCTCCATTCTCGCTTTTGACAAAAATACTAATTCTGCAGCTCGTCTGCAACCCGATATATGTTTTTATGCATATTGAGCAGCCACAGTCTGTTGACCAATCGGGGAGGAGAACGCAGAGAGAAGAATCGAGAATTCGCCATCAGAGCAAATTCTCGATTCTGCAGAATCGTGAGGCTTTCCCCGTTCTCGATTCTGAAAAAAACCGCAAGAAAAGGAGAATTCACTTGAATAGTCCAAAAACGCGAAATAGGAGAATTCGGAGGAGAATCGTGAGGAGAATTCCGATCAAAAACGCAACTGTTCACTAGGCTGTCCGAGTAACTATCCTAGTTCCCGAACATCCTGCCTCTTAGTGAGTTCGATGTTCTAAAAAAATAAATAAAAAACCTCCAGCTTCTGATTGCACTCTGGCACACTCTGGGATAAAACTTTGAACTTATCATCATTGAGTAATGGTGCATTTTTTACTTATGCATTATGTTCCTCTGTCAACTTGCACTAAAAAAGAAGAAAAGAATCCGAAAGTAAATCTGATAATTGGAAAGAGCTGTTCTGCAACTCGTTTGCTTCCATTTTGGTAAGTTTTAAATAATAAGTTTTGACAACATCCGAAAGAGCCATCTTCTCTACAAAACGTATGTAACGTTTTATTGATGTCGCTTCCTGTAACACATTTGTACAATTTTGGGAAAGGGCAGGGATGTCCTGCAGGGGGGGGGGGGGGGGGGCCCCCTCTACTTTTTTGTATTCGGTAAAAAATTAGGTTAAAACAGGCATTTTGGCAAAGCAGTGGTGCCCTTTTCACAAAATCGTTTGTCCCCGCATTTCGAAAATGGGTGATTCAACTTGTTTATTCGTTTCCCTTTCTCTGACGAACTCGATAATTCATCCAACTTTTGTTCACTCCGTATCATTTCACCACATTCGGTCTGTTTATTTTAACCTGTTTATTTGGTCTCATTCGTTAGCAAATTTGATAATTCACCGGACTTTTCTCAAGTCCGTATCTGTTCTGTCACATTCCGTCAGTCCATTTCATAATTCGGTCATTAATCAAATTCATTTGGTTCTGATTCGTGACCGAATTCGATAATTCATTCAAATATTGTTCAGTCCGCATGATTTCGCCGCACTCGGTCTGTCCTTGCGTAAATTCGGTGATTTAACCTGTTTATTTGGTCACATTCTTTACCGAATTCGGGAATTTGGTCGCATTCGGTCAGTCCATTTCATAATTCGGTCATTAATCAAATTCATTTGGTTCTGATTCGTGACCGAATTCGATAATTCATTCAACTTTTGTTCAGTCCGCATGATTTCGCCGCACTCGGTCTGTCCTTTCATGAATTCGATGATTTAATCTGCTTATTTGATTTCATTCTGTACCGAATTCGGTAATCGGTCGCATTCGGTCAGTCCATTTCATAATTAAATTCGGTGATATTCATTTGGTTCTGATTCGTTACCGGATACGGTAATTCACTGGATTTTTCTTTAGTCTGTTTCTATTACTAGACCTGCCGAATTCAGTTGTTTTAGGTGGTTCTAACAAGGCTTTTATTCCATTACTATATTCGGTTGTAATACCGCTCTCGATCTGTTGCTTATTTTTTTAGTTAGATTTTCGGTATATTACGAATTCATTATTTGCTTCAACCCAGTTACTGAGTTCGGTAATTTAAGTGGCATTTATTTCTCGTTCTTTACCATATACGGTAGCTTCAGCTGGTTGCTGTTCATTTTTTTATTTCTTTCGATTACAGTACTTCAGGAATAAGCACGTCTCTTCGTGAGAACTAGCCTATTCTGTTTGCTGTAAATTCCGAACAAATGTACTTTGTATCGACTTTACCCTGGATCGGCCCTTGCGTTACCAGACAACTTTGGGTTGAATAAGTAATCTTGGGATCGCAGAAAGGCACTTTTATCATCAGTTTTTCCACAAAATTTCGCCTGCAGCGCATTTCGCAGTCTTCACTAGTTAGACAAAGGCTGTCTCATTGAGTTGGCGTTTGAGGCTTGGAATTTTGGGGGGCTTGAACTATGTTAAAAGCTAGAATTTGCATGGGAAGTAGTTAAATGCTGCCAGAAAAAAAGGCGGATACAAAAAATTTCACCTGCGGCGCCTTGATTAATCGGCACTGTCTAGGGAACCGGGAGTCGTACTTTATGTCCTACGGGCTACGGAACCGGTAGTTCTCACGGAAACCAAACCATATGAGCTGCGATTCCGGGATCTGACGTCATTAACTAACAGAAACTTGTATGTGCTGGCTCCCGTTCCGTTAGTAATTGTAAATAGCTCATGGAAACTTCATCGCAACTGTTTCTCGTCCGGTAGCCTCACGGAATTGTGTACTCAGAAGCTAGGGAGCCGGTAGTTGATACCGGAAACTGTATAATTGGAGCTTCTGTTCCGGTAGCGTCTACGTGGAATATAGAACTCACGGAATAGTTTGGATGAGAGCTAGGATCACTGACTTTCACTGACTTAAAGAAAATAACATGGGAAAAAATCGACTACCGGAACCCATATATTGACAGCTACCGGTAGCAACGACTATTTGCTTGAAAATGACCAGCTCACGGACACATATGGCTATGGGCTAGGGTTCCGGAAGTGACGAAAAAAAAATTGAACTCACGTACCCATGTCAGTGCAGACTAGGAAACCGGAAGCAAATAATTTTAACTAACGGAACCCAGCTTCTGCTGGCTGTGGTTCCGGTAGGGCAAAAAAAAAAAAGATTTTGAACTGGGTTCAGTGAGCTGTACCGTACTCAAAGTCCATCTTGACACGCGTCCGTGAGTTTGTTATTTAAATTTTTGGCACTACCGGAACCCCAGCCCGCAGGAGCTGGGTTCCGTGAGTCAAAAATATTCACTTCCGGTTTCTTAGTCTACATGCACTGACATGGGTCCGTGAGTTCAATTTTTTTTTTTTTTTTGTCACTACCGGAACCCTAGCCCATAGTCACCTGTGTCCGTGAGCTGGTCATTTTCAAGCAAATAGTAGTTGCTACCGGTACCTTAGCTCTCAATATATGGGTTCCTGGAGTGAATTTTTTCCCATGTTATTTTCTCTAAGTCGGTGAAAATCCCGGCATCCTAGCTCTCACCCAAACTATTCCGTGAGTTTTATATTCCATGGAGACACTACCGGAACAGAAGCTCCAATTATACAGTTTCCGGTATCAACTACCGGCTCCCTAGCTTCTGAGTACACAATTCCGTGAGGCTACCGGACGAGAAGCTGGTGCGATGAAGTTTCCGTGATTTATTTCCAATTACTACCGGAACGGTAGCCAGCACATACAGGTTTCCGTTAGTTAATGACGTCAGATCCCGGAATCGCAGCTCATATGGTTTGGTTTCCGTGAGAACTACCGGTTCCGTAGCCCGTAGGACATAAAGTACGACTCCCGGTTCCCTAGACAGTGCCTAATTAATCATGGGCACAGCCGTTAGCGAAGTTGTCGCTATGCAGCAAACTGTTTTAGCGATTATTTCAAGTCCTGTTTGCAAAACTGGAAAGGTCTTCCAATGGTAAAAGGCTAGTGATGGCGTAGCCTACCCATGGCAAAAAAAACACAGGCGGAAAAGCGTGAAAACGTGCCAATTTTTCTCTTTAGACTTGTTTGTATATACTCTGCAACTTTTTACGCTGTAGATTCGTGAAGGCAGCTCGCTTTGTTTTTACAATTTTTTTTTAAATATATTATTGAAGTTCTTGGAAATGTGGTTGTCCAGTACCTGAGCACGTGGTACTCAACACAAAATAAACATATTTCAAAATGTGTGGTGATTGCCATGGGGCCGCTAGTGGTTTGGAGTGAACCGCCCTCGAAAAAGGACAACTAACTTGTAGGAATTGCCTGGCGGGGAAGACATGACGTCCGAATTGCGAATGATGATCAAATAATTCATGGGTCCTACCTGACTGTCAAGCACTGTCCAAATTAAGACACACACGCCTGTTCAAATAAGAACCCAAAAGGCTCTTATCAATGCAGCGTTCGGTGTTGCCACGCGCATACAAATTTTCGATTTTCTGAAGATCAGAATAAGCGTTCTTAGTCGTCTACTACTTGAAGTACACGAGTACAATTTGACGCTCAGTATATTTTAAAGAGCTATTAAATCTACGGATGGACAGTATTGGTCCTCGAACTGACAATAAGCAGTCGTAACAGAAGAAAAGTTGTTTCTTCAGCTTCTAACAAAGTAGAACTGTAGTGCTTCCCGTGGCAACCCTGACGACGCTGCTCCTTTCCTCGGCCAGCTGGCCGAAAGCGATCTGATTGGCCCTGCATAAGCGAGAATAGAACGCGAATCTGTTCTCCTATCGCATTGTCCTAATTGGTGTAATATGGTGTATTACCGCGTATAAGACTTGTTACAGATTCCTCTTTTCTTCGAAGCGCGCTGTAACAAGGCGAATAAGGAAAATAGAGCTCGGCTCTATTCTTTCTTATGCAGAGCCAATCAGATCGCTCGGTTGGTTCCGCCAGCGGGCCGAGGATAGGCGCAGCGTCGTCAGGGTTGCCAAAGAAAGCACAACAGTTCTACTTTTTTGGAAGCTAAAGAAACAACTTTTCTTAAAAAAAAAACATGTTAGACGGCTTTTCATCAGTTCGAGGATCAATGCTGTCCATCCCTTATTTTAATAGCTTTTTTACAGTATAATTTGTGTTATATTGTACTCGTGTACTTCAAGTAGTACTAAGAACCTTTTCGGATATTTTTAGAGCTCGAAAAATTGCATTACCTTGGCAACACCGACCGCCGCATTGATAAGAACCTCTTGGGTTGTATTTGAACAGGCGTGTGTATTAAGACGCAAACATCGCGTATAGCGCTATTCACCTTATTACACCTATTAAGCATTGTCCTAATAGGTGTAATAAGGTGTATTACCGCGTATAAGACTTATTACAGATTCCTCTTTTCCTCGGAGCGCGCTGTAATAAGGTGAATAAGGAGAATAGACTAGCGTTCTATTCTGGCTTATGCACGGCCAATCAGATCGCTTGGTTGGTTCCGCCAGCGGGCCGAGGAGAGGCGCAGCGTCGTCAGGGTTGCCAAAGAAAGCACAACAGTTCTACTTTGTTGGATGATAAAGAAACAACTTTTCTTAACAAAAACACGTTTTTGTTCTATTACGACGGCTTTTCATCAGTTCGAGGATCAATGCTGTCCATCCGTTATTTTAATAGCTTTTTTACAGTATAGTTTGCGTTATATTGTACTTGTGTACTTCAAGTAGTACCAAGAACCTTTTCGGATATTTTTAGAGCTCAAATTGTATTACCTTGGCAACACCGGAAGCCGCATTGATAAGAACCTCTTGGGTTGTATTTGAACAGGCGTGTGTATTAAGACGTAAACATCGCGTATAGCGCTATTCACCTTATTACACCTATTAGGACAATGCTTTAGGACAATGCTTATTCACCTTATTACAGCGCGCTCTGATGAAAAGAGGAATCTGTAATAAGCCTTATACACTTTATAACCCCTATTTGAACAATGCATAAAGTCCCCACAGATTGTAAACCTTTTTTTTTCATAGACGTGGTGACCACAGCGTGAGCAGCGTCCGCAAGACATGAATTCTTCGTCTTCCGCTCAACTTGTTGAAAAAGGTGAAGTGAGCTTCTCGGAGAAGCAGACTGAAAATAAAGCATTTGAAAGAGGAGCAAGACCCAGGGTAAGTGATGTGAATATTTCTCAGCGCCATCCTTGTTTTTTATCGCTCAATCCTCTACTAAGTAAGTAAGTAATTTATTTTTGACCCGCCATTTTGGAAATGAAGAAAATAAACAAAACACATACAAACACAGAAAAAGACACTTAATTTTTAATGTTCGGTCAGAAAACAGTGGACGACGTCGTGCGCTGGTTGGGCCCTGTCGTCCATGAAGATACTGTATCTTCAGCCCGGTTGGAGTTTCTTTAACCGCCCAGTCGTTCACGTGCTGCAGCGTTGCCGGTTTGACCATACGCAAATGCATCTTTTCATCACGCCTTTTTTTTTCTTTTCTTTTAGAGCGGAGGTTACTTGCTAGGTGTCCCCTTTCTTGGGACCGGATGGTGGCTGTTATACGGTATACAGTGGTGTATGGCCGTGGTTAAGTTGTACTGTTTAATTTTATCTTCTGGCCATCGAGCCTGCTCTTTGCCATGAAGCTATGTTAAAGTACTTGTTTTCATTATTCGAAAATAAATGAACCTGAACCTGAACCATCACGGGAGCCAATCTGAGAGATCCGGTTCGACCTTTGTTTCTGGGACGGCGCCAGGACAGACATACAGCTCCCCCTTCATTCATGGCCACACGCCCCTTCGTTGAACTTTTTATGTCTTCTACCTGGCGCTTTTCCAAAGCTCCCGTTTATCAGTGGGCCATCTACTTCAAAAGATAATTAAGGCATGTCCTCTTCAAACTGTAGTCTTTTCTTTATTTGCGCGCATGTCGATAAAGAACCATTATCGCATCTCTCGAATACACCTGGCCCCGCGTTTGTTAGTGTTTACTAGGCATGCAGTGTAGCGCATCTGTGTGTTTTCTTTATTTTTGAATTTAGCTGGTATTTCGTGACGCAAAGCTCCAGGTGTGTTTATGGCAATTGCTTTCCGGCCAAGCGCCATATACCGATCACTTTTCCGCCGGTCGGTCGGTCGGTCAGTCCGGTTTTTGCGAGTTAGGGTACTTCCGGATGTGCCAGGACGATGAAACTTGGCAGGCATATTAGCGACCCGGCCAAACTAGCTTGGAAATAGTCACTTGCCCGATCTGACAATCGTGCGGGGAGGGAGAGGGGGAGGTGGCAGAATCTGGATAATAGGGGGCATTCATAACTTTCGAATGGGAGATCGGATCCCAGTGAAATTTTATATCTGGAAAGACCTCCTTTCTCAGATGTCTCATTTCAAGTCCGGACCAGATCCGATGAATCTGGGGGGGGGGGGAGTAGGAGGGTGAGGTCGGGAGTCGTGTGAAATTCTCAGAGGGGAGCGATCGGGATGAAACTTGGTGGAAAGAACAAGCACAAGCTGTAGATAAATAACTGACAGAACTGGACCGGATTCGGACACTGTGGGGTGAGTTGGAAGAGAGTTCCGGAATTCCGGCGATCCGTAGTTAATGTACTTCCCGGTGGGCTAGGACGTTAAAACTTGGCAGGCATGTCAGGGACCCGACCAGGTTAACTTGGAAACAGTCACTCGCCCAATCAGACCATCGTGGAGGGGGGAGGGGGAGACGTCGGAATCCGGAAATGAGAGAGACAAGAGAGAGAGAGACAAATAATGTAAGATATATTGGAATTTTACAAAAGAAAATTTTGATATCATAACAGACCTACCACGTGAAAATCTATACAGATTTGTTTGTGGCAGGACTAAATAATTTAATCACTTAGCCTAGTTATATTTTAAACAAAAAAGAAAAGGGAAAAAATAAATGCAGTACTATACATAAACAACTACATAAATACATTTTTTGTTCAATATTATATATAAACAAAAGACAATTAAACCTCGTGGCAATCCAGAACCGATTCATACCCAAGGTAACCCTCTCTCCTCACCCATCTTTACTCATCAAAAAACTTTTCATCTTATTTTTAAATGAATATACACTCTCGGCCATCCTAGTGCTTTCCGGCAGATTATTCCATACTGAAACACTCACATTTCTAAACACAAAACTAGACCGTGAAGTATGTCGTCTCTCATGTACAAGGTCCTCTGAATTCCTGGTTTCATATGAATGGTACGCAGAATTCGATGACAATATATTACAAAAATAATTAGGTGCTAGCTGATTTAGACACTGATAAACGAATACACCAATCTGATAATCTCTCATCTGCCCAACATTTAAAATATTAAAATGGCGATAACAGTCCAGCGTATGTTCACATTTTTCAAAATCACCGAGTATACGCAACGCTTTATTCTGTACAATTTGGATCCGCTTATAATTTACAACAAAATTACTCGCCCAAACAGAGCAACCGTATACAATGTAAGGATGAACAATAGAATTATATAAGACTTTCAGAACTGAAACAGGAAAAATATGTTTAAATCTACGGAGCAGACCTAAACCCCGCGCAACTTTAACCGATACAATTTCACTATGTTTTTTCCAATTTAAATTACAATCAACATGAAATCCTAAGTACCTTGTAGTAAATACCTGCTTAATCTCCATACCATTAAAACTAACTAAACCGAGAACATTTTCAATAATACCAGTACGGCTAAAAATCATGTAATTGGTTTTACTTGCGTTTACTGCTAAACAACTAAGACTAGTAAAAACATGCAGGTTATGTAACACTTTATTTGCTTTGAGAACAAGTTCACTCAAAGCCTTTCCAGCAATAGTAATGGCGGTGTCATCAGCGAACGATGTAATAGCGGCATCGGGAATGTAGAACCGTAATGTGTCGACGTAAATTAAATACAAAAGCGGACCTAATACCGACCCCTGCGGAACCCCACACTGTACAGGACGAGGCGAACTAACAATATCCCCCATTACTACACGCATTGACCTACCATATAAATAAGATCGAAACCAATCAATCCATTTACCTTGTATCCCTAAACGTGAAATCCTATCTAATAACAACTCAAAATCAACAGTATCAAAAGTGGCATGCATAACTTCCGAACGGGTTATCGGATCTTAATGAAACTTGGTATTTTGAAAGAACTCATGTCTCAGCTGTCCCATTTCAAGTCCGGCCAAATCCGATGAACCTGGGGGGGGGGGGGGGGGGAGGGGAGAACCGGAAATATTGTGACACGCATAGAGTGGGGCGGTCAGGATGAAACTTGGTGGGACGTACAGGCACAAGTCCTAAGTGCATCAGTGACAGAATTAGACCAGATTCGGGCACCGAGGGAGGGGGGACTTGAATTCCGGTGATCGTGAGTTAAGGTACTTCCAGATGTGCTAAGACGATAAAACTTTGCAAGAGCATTAGATTTGACATCATTGGGTTAGACATCTTCACTCTCCGATCCGACCATCCCTTAGAGAACTCATCTTAACCGCAAACTACAAAAAATACTTTTAAGCAGAAATTATTTTTCACGATTGCTGAGCTTTTTGCCCCAAGGATTTTGCTTAGAAATTCATTTTTAGCACCCGTAAAGTGCGTATCTTAACCGAAAAGTGAAAAAAAAACTTTTGACCATCAGTTCCATCCTCTGACCCAGCCTTGCAATGTTGGCACATCTTAACCAAAAAGTGAACAAAAAAATACTTTTGACCGTCACTTCCATCTACCCAGCCTTGCAAGTGCCACATGAGCTTCCAGCTCTTGTTTCTTATTAAACTGGAGCTGTGACGCAAAGCTCCCCTTGTTCTTATTTTCGTGATTTTACCGTATAGAAACATATGCGAAAGCGTAATGGCACAAGTCAGCGTGCCTGTTACAAGTACAAATAGCTGATGCGTTAAAGAACCTGCCTTACCTAGAATACTAACGCAACCTACTTCCCAAATCACTCCATAGATTTCTAAAGCCGGAGACCCCAATTTCGTACGGTACATCCTAACCCCTCTAACAAAACCACGCTGATGTTCTCACTTGCGGTGTTTTGCTACCTTCGATGTGTATCATGTTGTCAACGGTTGTCTGCGAGAAGTTATGTCATCAGAAAAACCGGTTATGTAAATTTTTCCCTGTTTTCGCTGTAAGTCAACGGGTCTCAGAAAAGTCTTAAAACAGCCAAAACTATGGGTTATTTGTTGAAAGCACAGCCTAGTTTTAAAGTATTCAACCATTTTAAAATACTGTAAGTTGAAGAGTAAATAGTTCGAGGGGTCCTTGAAGCTCGAGCCAGGGAGACCAGTACTACCCTTAGTCTCTATTTGATCGATCCTTTTTTGCTTTGACCACCGTAATATTAAATATATTTATTAGGAGATTAGGCTACCCTTTTCGTGTGGATTATTTTGTCAGTTCTACCCATGTCCAGTAAAAAAAATGTGTTATTTCGGTTTATCGGCAAGCAAAGAGAGTTATCTAAATTGGCCTAATTTAAGTTGTAATTTGCTCTGTTTGTTATGGCTTTCATGAACCAGATGATTCAGGATATTAGCAAGAGCCCAAAATAAGTTGTTAATACCTTAGTTCCTAACATCGCATCTTTAGCCCTAGATATTAGTCGTAGCCTATTGCTTGTGAACTTGATGGGGACAATGCCTGTCTAACACGAACGCCTAGATTTTGGGTAGGATATGCCAATAATTGGATATTGAGAGAGAGAGACAGAGAGATCGGGTTGTTTAGAAACTATCATAGCATAACTAAATTCAGTTTCTTACAAATCATAAATAGTAAATATATAAATAACAAACACACACTCTGATTATTACAAGCTCCATCCTGTCAGTTGGTTGCGTGAAACAGGCACAAACAAGCTAAACTGGGATGGCCTCTGGGACTGCTGCTAAGCGTCAACCAGAGCCATCTATCCAATGATATCCCTAACTCCACCCTCCTTCCAGTGAGATATTGATAATTTGAATCAAAATCGCAAACGAACCATTTGAAGCTTTTTATCGTGTGCCACGCGCGTGAGGGGTCAGGGAGTCAAAGCTTATGGGTACCCTATCCATAGGAGATAACAAAATCAGGCATTTGAGGTTGGCTGTATAGCCTACCTCCTAGTGGTCCTCTACAGTGTGTCATTTCATTTTATTGTATCTTGCCTTGAAGGGTCTTCCTTAGTCCACATTTGATTTTTATTTGTTCACTTAATGAGTGTTTGAACTAAAGTTGAAAAACTGATTTGTTTTCATTAAAATATTTTTGAGAATTTGAGAAAATGGACAGAAATGATTTAAACACATAAAATTTTAACGGTTTAGATGTAGTTGTCTAAAGAAAACTTTGTTTTCAAAAAATTACTTAAAAAATTTAAACGAGAGAATTAATTTCAAATTATTAAGGGGGATGAGAGTAGTCGATTAAATATGAGTTCGTTTTAGAAGCTAGGTGTCGTGAATAGTTAAAAGTGGGCGAAAAGATTAAAATTAATATCACTGAGGGTTGGAGGAGTAGCCACAAAAAGAATGAAATATTATCTCTTGTTTTTTTTTTTAAATAATACAAAAATAAGCTAAATTAAGAAAAGATACTCTGATTAAAAATAAAATTAGTGAACAGAAAACATTCGAGTTCCGAAGGAACTTTGTGGGGACAATGCAGACCGTCCAATCAAACGCGTGGCACTGGGTCCTTTTTTGAGCGCATCTCCTTTGCAAAACCCATCAGCAAAGAGTTCTCCGTGAATTAAAATTGATTGCGAACGGCTTGGTGTATTTTGTACTGAAGTAAATTTGGACCGGAGCTGGTTGTTTCCAGAATGCTTGCGTCATTTGGTCTTCGGCGGGTTTTACGTTCGGGTTTCGACTTCTACGAAACATCCAGTTACAGCCAGTTTCTCAGCCGTCTTTGCATCTTCTACACATTGAAACCTATTTTTTGCTTCTCAGTTTCTTTTTGGGAGTTTTACGACTCGTTACCTAGTGTCAAATGTCCAATTGACTAAGTTCCGGTCTAGATTTTTTGTCTGAATGTTCGTTTATTAGTCTGTGTGAGTAGAGACGTGTGGTCTAATAATCGCAGTGGAACTGTTTGCAAGTAAATACACCAGGAGCTTTATTGCAACGCCACGATTTGTTTGATGTTGTAAATTTATTCAGTGAAAAACGAATGGCGGAGAAAAGGCCCGGCTACGCTTTAGTAACACAGGAGAGTTTCGACACGAATATGGCAGAAAACACAGAAACCATTGAGGCTGTGGTGACATCTATCGAAGAGGGATTAGTTAGCCGAAAGGGAGCCAGCAGTGTTAGGTTCCAAGAAGATGCTGGTGTTGTATGGATTAAGGAGTCGCTGGACAAGCTAACTGTCAAACCGAGGGTAACGTTATTCAACCAAGGGTGAACTATTGCCGGATTGCTAAATTTGTCCTGTTCTTTATAAGCTCATAATACCCAATAAACTCCTGATTCCGCGAATCAAGCTTCCAGATAAATCTTAAAGTTTAATCGAAAAGGGCTGGGATAGTACAGTTTAGTTATCCATCAATTATTCATTTAAATTGGCTTTAAGAGTCGCTGAAAATGCGTTACTTCCGGTATTCAAGAATAATCGATTCACGAGTAGCCGATTTCAATATAGGAATTTCCGTTTGAGTTGTGGTACTTCTATGCGCTTGTATTTTGTTGTATGCCTTACGAGAAAGACTTTTTGTTCAGGCACTAAGCAATCTTCATCAATTTCATCACTGCCCATTGAAAAGCCGCATTTGTGTTGAGATTAGAATATCCACCGTCATAGTAGAATTTACGCTGTGTGGACGGTCGCAGATATTCTGAACGTCATAACGAGAGTATATAGTGGAAAGTAAAACAATATCTTTGCAAAATCCAAATAATCGAGTGTATTCAGTTAAATGACAGTTATCTTGGATTTTCAGATAAACTTTAAGACCAGTTGTTCATATCATGTGAACAAGACCAGAGGCTTCTGATGGAAACCAGAGGGGTAATATTTGTTTATTCTTGTGGTTAATTCATATGCGGTGGGCAGTTTGTTTGGCGCAACTTATTCGTTTGTGAATTTCCTCTTCGCTGTACTTTTGCTGCCTATCACTTGACAAGTTTGGTGGATTATTGGACACAGTAACGACAACCTTACTACATTCATTGATCGATCATCCAAAGTGACGAGGCTTTGGCGGAACTATCCATCCGAGGCAAAAACTAATTTTAGGTCTCGTTTCAGCATGTCCTTTTACCCGAAAACGACCTTCAACTAAATTTGATCCTATATTCCCTCCCCCCTTCCCCTCAGTTTCACCCCTCCCGTACCCTGGCTGCACATTTGCGAATCCGGTCTAGGCAGAGACTAATCGGCAAAGGAGCAGACCCCTTTCGCCTTACTGGTTCGAAAGCTTCAGCTCCAGTATTTCCGTTTAACCTGGATGCAGTGCCAGACTGACCGCCTGACCCTTCCCCCCCCCCCCCCATATACGCCACTGGGGTAACATCTCTTCTTGTCTGGAAGCCTAATTCTTTTTACTATTTTAGGACGCCAAGGGGGTTGGCAAAAAGCCAGGTCGTCGGCATAGGAGTAGGTCGCTTTCAGCCTCATCGTCCGACAGCTTCAGTTCCGGTAAGTTCGAATCTAATAAGGAGCGATAAACCAGTAGGAGATCTAGCTTCTTCGCCTTGTATGTCCTTGAAACATGGTCGATAATTTTCCGATAATCGACAGTGGGGCCTATCCCGAGCCAGCGTCTATAGTGAATGCGTACATAGCATCATAGAGCCAATAGATTTATTTACTGTATATTCAGTGCAAATAAAATATTTGGCTAATATTAAAGGACCCTTCCTTAATTAATCATATGTTACATTCTAGGCCCGCTAACTATATCTCACTAATTTTTGCACTGGCCAGGGTTCACTATATTTCCGTGCGCATTATGCTCCCGACGGGTGTTCGCATGTCATGCTATTAATGCGTAAAACCGGTTGTCTTAATTTGCCGATTTTTTGCTAGAAGTCAACGGGTCTGGGAAAAGGCTTAAAACAACCAAATCCGTTGATAGTTTGTCAAAAGCAGAGCCTAGTTCTATATTTATTCAAACAATGTGTACAACGGATACGTCAGCCACGATTCTTCGTCAGCGATATTTCGGCTTTTCTTCGCAAGGGTCCTCGTCAGGCTGTCAATCTTCTGGTTCAACTTTGCGGAAGGAAATAAACCTGTAATAAAACTTCTATAGTATTCAAAGTTCTATAGTATTCAAATAGTGCGTGCCTGCGAGGTGTGCTTTAATGATAACAAAATTATAGACCAGCCCATCCATTCTTCATTAGGAATCCTGACATTTCCTGGAAATATTTGGAAAATTTGTGAGTAATGGCTTAAAGTAAAATTTTCGGAGTTCTGGATATAGTGTTGCTCGGTGTCGCCCTATCATAGTCGCCGAACGGTTGCATGGTGAGGAGGAAAAGATGGCAGTTTCCCAAGGCCATCTGCTCTTCCTTCAAACACACTTTTATTCATGGATACTCTCGTCCCCCTTCTTTTTTTACGGACGTTATCTAGATCGAACACTCGAGATTTGAGAGTGCAGATTTTTGGCAGAACTGAATCCTGAGACTATTTCATTATTTACCTTCTGTAACAAATGCGATCACTAATCTGCCTATTTTCGATTTCCTTTAGACAGTTGTTTTCATGCTTTTGCTCTCTGCTCAAATTCCCATGGAGAGTTTTTTCACAATTGTACCCCGCCCCTCCTGTCATTTGGTTCAGTGAGGTACTGACTGGACAAACCGATTGCGATTAGAGATGCTGATTGGTAGCGGTGTTAGTCCAGACTGCGCGTGATTGGTTGTGTGCTAATACAGCAACTGTTCGACCGAGGAGTTAAGTTGGAACGATAAGCTTGTCAGTGAACATTTAAGGAAAGGTTCCAGTGGGTAGAGAAAGGCCCCTCCCCAACCTTGTAATGTAAATTTCGAGTGTCCGATCTAAGCTTCGCTGCAAAAAGTTTCTCCGAGCTAGAATTAAAGTTAACTGTAGTATTTGCTACTGGAATTAATCTCGTCTCTTCTGGGACAAGATTAATCGGAATTAGATATAGTCTTACCTCAATAGAGACAAGAATAATCCCAGTAGCAAATCCTGCAAGATTCTTTTTAAAGTGTAGTTGCTTGAAATATAAGATGACCGAGTTGGCCTAAGTGATAACTTTATATTTCAAGGCCAGCTTTCTAATAGTCCGCCTTGGACCTTTGGACCAGTTAATCAGGTACATCGGGACCAGATTGTCGTATGTAAAACGGGGTATTTTTCCTGTAGGCCTATAGTAAACTTAAAGTGCGGTAGCTTATAGAATTTTCCTCAATTACTTCAGAGCAAATTAAGATCTGAAGAAAATTGCATCCATGTTTATTAGTTGGGGGTGCCCCACTCATATTTCCCGGTCTTTGGGGGCCTTTATTTAGCGATCTTCCTTGCGCCGTGTGCAGATGAGGTGTTGAATCAATCAATCAATCAGTCTTCATATTTATTCCCTAATATCATCTCATAACAGGATTTTACATTGTTGTTTCTTGGCAAATTAATTTTGTTTTTTCTTGCCCATCCAAGGAAATATTTATAAGTTATTTTTGTTTACAGTACCGAGGAGGGGGGAGGGATTTGCTCAAACCGATGGTTCTGATCGTTATCATCAAGGTATCACGCAGAAAAGCAACGCATCGCATGCTTTTACGTGCCTCATTTGAGCTTGTACGTTTGGTAATGTTTTGGTTGTTAATTCTTTAGTTTTCTCTTAGTTCGTTTTGTTTGCGGTTTAGCCAATTATTATGAGAAAACCAGCATCCGTTTGCTATGTAGTGTACGATCGGAATGTGCTCTAAGTCTTGAGTCTTCTTCTTTTCATGATTTTTCGGTCACAAGTTTTCCTGTAGAAGACCTTTACCGATAAAACTTCTCTGTTGAAATAGGACTGCACATTGCGCAAGCTGCTTTCTGATGTAGCTGCTTGTTTGTTTGGCTAGGAAAAAAAAGGAAGAGATGAGTGTCGACTGCTTGAGGTCTTGCATGCTTGTAAAGAACTTATCGTTCCCCCCTTGTCAACTTCTTTTCGGAGGGGGGGGAGTTGCAAGATCCAGCTCGATCCGAGGAAATTCTCGGTTAGTTTCTGTGGGGAATGTCATCAGAGATCTTCTTTGTTCGAATATTTCGGTATTTTTTCTTTCATGTTCGCTTATATGAATGATCGAATTATGCCACTTTCGAGTTTGAGAAAGATAGTTGTCTGGTTTGTTGGGTTTGTCTCCAAATATCCTGTAGTCGACGGACCCAAAAATAGTATTTTCGAAACGATTAATAATCTCAAGTAGTCGGTTTTCAATCAATCAATGTTACTCCAGTAAAAAATTACCATATTACAAACAAAAACGAAGAAAACAGAGTAAAAAGGAGAAGACAAAAAAGAACGAACGCGGCAACAAGTGCAAATATCACATGGACAAAAAGCAAAACTACCTAACCAGGCTCATACAACTTCTGCCAAATTGGCAGAGACAGGCGGATCCAAGGAGAACAAAGCACAAGGATGTATACATTCAGATTCAGATATTTTTTTACTTCACCAAAAAAAACACAACTACATTGTACAAAAAAACTCAACAACCACATAAAAGACAAAAGTCCTGTGAGTGGCTGTATCTTCTAACCACCTTTTAACTTGAAATTATTCAATAAATAATGACATAAAAACTAATCTAATATATTTTCAAAGAAAGAAAAGAAAAAAGAGGTAAAGAAAGAGAGAGAAAAAAAGAATATAGGAAAGAAAAATGATTTCCTCGTCACATTGTCAGATTCATTGTCAGATTGTCAGATTCAACTAAACGCTGTTTAGAATGTTTAGAAATTAAGTACACATAAATCACCAAAAACCTCAGTCGCGCTTGCTGATCGAGGTATCTTGTGAAGGCATTGGAAAATATCATTGTAAGCCACATGCAGCTCACTTATACCTTGTTTACTGTAAGAGCAAACCAATGAAAGACCAAAAATACTCGTACAGTATGAACGGAAAATAAACGTTTTCATTTCTCAAGAGCAATAACAAAATCTTTCTAAGGAATAGGTGACCACGTGTATACACTGACCTCAGTATGCCTAATTTGTACATCATCATTTAGATATTTGATCAAAGAGAAAACCAAAAGAATGAAAGTGCGGTACATTCCCCCCAAAGCTTAATTGCAGGGATAAAAGGGGTAGTTGACGATTTTGGTCGAAAACAACACACTCGGTTTTCTTTGCATTAAAAAGAATATCATAGTATTCAGCAAAAATATTGGCAAAATAAAAGCAACTTATTTAGTGCGCTTGGGCAAGTCGCCAGCAAAACTAAATCGTCAGCGTAACTGAGGTTATTAAAACAACGCGGACCAATGTGACAGCCCAAACCGCTAGCACTAAGGCGAAGGTTTAGTAGAACCCCATCTGAAAGGAATCTTCTCCATTATATATATGGCAACCTGGTGTATCCACCTCTTTGAACTTTTTTTAAAACATTCTGCGTGTCTTGATTCTTATCTTACTATGCCACGTTGTCTTTTCGACCTCTGAGTCTGGAATTTTTTAGAAGACAGAATCAAATCCGATTTGGAACTGATGTTGTTTGTTATATTCTTTACATGTGGTCCTCTAATTTTCTTGTTTGTGTTCCTCGCTGAAAAGTTCTCCTTCACTCCTCGCCACTCCTCGACCTCTAAACTTCTTGGCGCAGTAGGAGAAGCGCAGCGTCAATTCGAATCCCTTGCCAGCTTGCTGGAACTGCATTGTGTTTGGAGTCCCTCTTTCAGTAGGTCCTTCGAGTTCGTTCACAGCCGATCTGTTGTCATTTAGGCTATGCAAGACTAGAGAAGAAACATATTAAAGGATTTGCCGTTTGTTAGGAAAGTATTCAACCTTTCAAGAGTTCTTTATTTTTTGTTCATGCTGAAGCGACATGCACACATAGTCTGATACGTGATCGACTAAAAAGAGGCACGGCACGACACAACATAGTGTAGGAGGCAGGAGTACTAAAAGGGTACTAAAACTAAAAGGGCCCTTTCGGGCTTTGGAGTGAGGTGCAGCAACAATATTCTAACGTTCCTTCAATTAGGCTCTGGAGTTACGAACTCTCACTTACTTGTATACTTCGATTACTTGCTCATCTTTTTCTATTACTCGTGCCTCCAGCACTTTAACGTGCCGTGCCGTGCCTCTTTTCAGTCGATCCCGTCTGATAAGGTTTCGCAAACGAAATTTGCGTCACTTTGAGGAAACCTTGATGCGATGCGTCATTATTTCGGAGCGAAGAAGGAAATTCGCTTCCGACTGTGCTTGGCAAGTGCAAATAAAGAACCGGATAAGAAAATTAGAACGAACTCATGCCAACGCTCTGTTTGGCCAGGATACTTTCAGTTTATGCCAGTGTTTGTGATACGAATAATGCCCGGGCCACATTCAGTCACATTTGTACGTAATTTGGTTCGCTAATTTGGTTATTACCCACTCTTACGTTTCATCCTGGTCATACCTGGAACGAAGAAATTCAAACGATATTAGTAGTATATAAAGCCGGGTTCTACTCCACCCTCCCCCCAATTTCAAAACCCCATTTTAACATCAATTTCTTAAACTTTAACATCCTTTTTACCAAATTACCCCCCTTTTTAAGAACTTTTTTATTTTCTTACTTCCAAAATAAAGGATACAAGAAATGAGAATATTACCCTTTACTACATATAAAATACTACAATATACTACTACTTCTTTTTTTTACATTTTTCATTTTTTATTCAAATATTACTGAGTAAACAGTTCTAAATCCACATATGTTTCTTTGTTCTTGTTTTCGCGTACAATCGGTTGCAAAACTAGATTTTTCTTTAAAAGTAATTCGTTAGCAATGGCATTATATTTCTGTGTTATAAACAAATCACAGGGTTTGTTATTATGATTAATGACCACAACCAACTTATCACCATATTTTGTCTTAGCAATTCTCATTTTAACGATAGTATATTTCAGTCCTAGAACTAGTTCTTCTTTCCTGATTGTCTCATTGTATTTATTCATTCTGATTGTATTCAAGACTTCCTTTGTGGACTGCATTTATTAGGGGATGATTTTATTAAATAAAAATCCAGACTCACAAACTCACATACATATTTTTGTTAATAATACCTAATGTAGCTTTTCTTTCATAATGTATAACACAGTAAACATTATATGGTACGGGTTGATTATCTTTCAACGTTAAACTTATTTCAATATCAGCAGTTGTTCCATTATAAATATTTGACTCGTGTTTGGAAACATCGAAACAGAATAGTGGATATACTTCTTTAAATTCTTCTATACTAACAACACTACCAGTATCAAATGCTAATTGCTTATAGCCCAAATGTATGAACCTATTGTAAAGATTTGAGTATTTACATTTCTCATCGCTAAAGTCGCATTTGAGTGGTTCTTCAGGATATTTATCCCCATTAATTCTAAGTTCTATGTCTGTTAAATTCATATGATCAAACACCATATTATTCATTAATTGATTGTTATGCTTTTCATTTTTCTGTAACATCACAACGATTTTTGTAGGACTATTTCTCTCAGACACAACTTTCCAGGTGTGCTCCTTATTCTGACTAACATCACTTTTATAACTATTACATGCTTCCCACATCAGATTATGCTTTTTATCCTTAGCAAGATCCTTTTCTAATTCACTCATCATTTCGATACTAGGAGCTACAATAGGGATCTTCCAGGATAAATACTCGATTACTACTTTGAAATTAGTATTTCCATTTCTTATAATCATGTTGTTATCATCATTTCTTCTTAGAAATAATTTATGCGATGCACCTCTGAAGAATCGTTTGTTTCCTTTCAGAAATCCAAACAATTCTGATAATGGTAAATACATATTTACTAATTTACTGCTCTTTGTTCTGTTATATCTTTTTTCAAATCCTTTATTATAATTATTATTATTTCTCAAACTGACTGTTCCACCCCCTGCTGCAGCCCCTGCAGCCCCTGCTACTACTGGAGTTGCAGTAAACGAAGCAATAACAGGATTAATTTCTTTCCCTTGATTATAATCTTTATACCAGAAATGATTTCTTGCTGCACTTCTAGAATAATCATCAGAGTATTCAATCAACTTTGTAACGGTAGTTGTAATACCAACATGATTAATTTTTTCAACCGATTCATCGTTTATTACATACTCAGCGGTACTGAATAAATTAAATCCATTATTCGTTAAAGTAGCAACATCGGTTGCAGCTATAGGAGTCCCATCTTCGTTTACTATTCTGACACTGACATCAAGATAACTTTCACTTGGATAAAACCAGGAATCTAATTTCTTTGTTACGAATTCAAACTCTGATTTATTAGATACATTCACATCTGTTTCTCGAATTTCTTTAAATTCATATTTAACCACTGTATCATCCACAAGCGGTTCGTCAAATATGTTCCATTGCGGACTGATAACTTTATTTACTGCCATTTATATAAGAAAGAAATTATTAAATAAAACTTATTTCAGAATCTTTAATCCATTTCCAGTCATTAACGTTTTGATCAAGTCCTGACTTCTTTGATTTAAAATCCTTTTATTTGTACCGATAAGATCCTTCATCGATTTTTTGTTTCCAATTACATCAATGAGTTCCTTCTTGTTTACATTGATCAGATCTTTCCCATATTCTATTGCTCTGTTTTTCAACAACTCAAATCTCGGTTTAATAATATTATTATACATTGACATAGCCCCATCTTTTATTTGTTTTGCTGACGTTTGAAATAACTGGGAATTAACAATGTTTTTGAATACACTACCGATTCCACTTCCATACTGCTTTTTATAAAGTAATCGCTTATTATTAATCAACATTTATAGGTAAATAATTTTATTTCACTAATCCTTTAAGCTTTTCTTAAATGCAGTACGTATCCAACGTTATCACCATTCAAATCGATAGGTCTTCCCAACTGATCAGTAATTGTCACTCTCAAGGAGTAAATAAAGTCTTTTGTATTAATAGGAAGGTAGATTAATTGTCTAGGATTCTCAACAATTTGACAACCCGGTTCTGTATTAGGAACAAATGTCCAAATGACATCTGATTTACTTTTGTTTACGATAGAACTGTTTACGAGAGAGCAGTGAATTTGAATTTTATCAACGCTTCTTGTTATATTCGGAAGCTTTGTACCTTCATTGATTTTCTTAGATATCTCACTATCCTTCTCAAATCCTAAAATCTGACACAAGTCACTATTAAATCTAAATACATATTTTTCTTGTAATAGTATGACAAATCTCATAGATGCTGGATTGGATGAAATTACAATAGGACATTTATCTTTTGGGGTATCAAAATACTGACACAAAAAATAATTCAAACAATCATCGTTATACATCCCATTAGGAATAGTAACATTCATCCATTCTGTTGCATTATTATCTTCATCTTTCCTGTATTGAAATGTATTATTTCCAAATTTATCACTTATATTATGCCATGAATACCACAAAGTACACTGATTCAAACCTATTTCATAACCCCAATTACGATTCAATTCGATTGGTTGACTAAATGTTATATCAATGATACTTTCATTACCTTCAATGTTTAACAACACCATTTATTAGAAATATTTTTTATATATTGAATTGTAATATCTCTTCGTAAGAAATTTATTTCGCATTAACGAATCCAAAATATCAATAGCTTCATTTCTCACCTCGTCAGATGTATTTCCGTTTACTCTGCTACCTATCAAAGTGTATAGTTTTGAAATCATTTCATCACAATTCATAAATACTCCAGTTCCTTGTTGGTTGACTAATGGGAAATAGGTTTGAATGGTTTTTAACCTATTCTTGTATTCTTTTATAAATTCAATGTGTTTATCATACTTACTAGAACTATAACTTTTACTTTTCATACCACCATAACTTTGACTTATAGATGTTAAATAATTCAGAGCCCCATCTATTTCGTTATGATGCATAAGGTAATAATGAGGCATTTTAAAATAATTATCGGTACCATTCCAGTCATCTTTATATTTTAAATTAATTTGATTTAATAATTCCACATCAATATTTAAGTTTAGATTTACGTCATATGGTTGTTCTAGATTGGGTTCTATCGCATGAGTGGGAGCTCGACTCGATTCCTCTGAAGTAGTGGTCTGTAAAGCTGTTTTAAATGTATCACCTAATCTGATAAACCGTCTTCTTGAATTATTATCACCTTCAAGTAGTTTATTAATTATCGTTTCAGCGTTCTCTTGTAATTTTTTGATGGTATCTTTAGTGTTTTCTTTTTGTGCTATAATAACTGGAGCGTTTAATTCTGAAGCATATTCCCGAAATCCTGCCTTCTCCATCTCATTTTGTTGAACCTTGCTTCTCTGAATTTCTCTGTTCTTCACTATATCCGATAACATATCACTCAAGCGTCTTGAATCCATTTATATACAAGTAATTTTATTTCATAATAAATTTTGAAAGTTCTTTTTCATAAAACCCTCCTTGAATTAATTCCCCACTTTTGTCAGATATTTCATAAGTAATGGGAATGGTAGGTCTCATGGTTGCTATCTGAAATACTTCATCCGTATAATTAGGTAAATATCCTTTATCGAAAATACTTTTTTCTTTTTTAATTCTGACTAAATCCCCTACTTTGACGTTTCCTGTGATTTTGTACTCATCTACTGGAGGAAACAGAGCACTAAAAACCTTTTTCTGATTAACCTTTTTACTAGCATCAACTGGTTTCATTTGTATTGAACGGTGGTACGAGTTATTATAATTACTCACAAATAAAGGTAAAATATCAATCCAATTAGTAGTGCTATTGTGAGTGAAATATTTCCATAGCTTTTCTTTTAGCGTTCTGTTGAATCGTTCAACGATTTGCGCTTTCAATTCACTTTCAGATGCAAACCAGTGTATGCCGTTATTTTTCAAAAAAGTTTGAACATTTCTCATCACAAATTCTTTACCTTTATCAGTTTGTAGTTTCTTAGGAATTCTTTCTTTAAATATAACACTGAATGCTTTTATTATTCCAGCACCTGTTTTATCTTTCAGAGGGATACACCAAGCATATTTACTAAAGCAATCAATAACAGTTAAAATGTAATTTGTTTTATTATTTTCTTTTTTATATTTCTGCATGTCAACTAAATCAGCTTGCCATTGCTCATCAACATAGTGAACATACACTCGCCTCCTTTCAAAGTTATGATAGGAAGGTTTGTGTAACGTATACACATTCTCATTTTGCAACACAGTTTTTATTTTATCCTTGGAAACCTTAACACCATTTTCTTTAAATTTTCTGTAAATATCATCCACACCTGAATAATTAGAATAATACGTCTTTAAAATATCTGTTTCTGCGTTGAGGTTTTTTTTTAAAAAGCGATTTTTCCTCGATCCGCAAATAACACAATTCCCTTTCAGCATTGGAACATTGTTTTTCTGTGACACTGCCTTAAACATTGATTCAGTATCAGTGCTCTTTTTACATTTCATACAATAAATCTCCATTTATTAGAAAACAATTTTTATAAACGAAAAGCTACCAACTTCATTTTGCGCTTAATGTAGGAAATACAGTGAAGTCCACAGTTTAATTCATCTATATTTTGAACAGCAAGATTTTCATAAGCTATTTTTTTCTTTGAAGTTCTTAGATATTTAATTATTTCTTTTCCCGGGGGAATACCGAAAGAATCAAAAAATTCTACATGGGGGTATTCAGGTAGATTACAATAGGCAACCCAGTGAGTTCCAGGCATTCCGAGTTTATCATAATTAATGACACCGCATTCCGAATCGTTTATATGTTTGGGTAGCGTATCTAAAGAGAAAACACCTCTAAACTGTGGTATATCCCCTAATGCATCCATAATATCAAAATTGGTTAGAGGTCCTACTTTACTTTTGCTTCTTTTTTGATGTCCCCGTTTTTTGACTTCCTAGGCCTTCCACGTACCCCATTACCCACAACTTTTTGTGTTCCTGGAAGTGTAAGCGCTCCACCGGTGTTAACATCATCGGTTTTCTTCTTAGGTCTACCACGTACACCATTACCGGTAACTTTTTGTGTTCCAGGAAGTTTTAGCGCACCACCTGTGTTGGTCATTTTATCCATAATTTTCTTACCAGCGAATGTACCCAAAGCAGCAGCACCACTTGTTAAAGCTGCCTTACCAAGGGTAATTGCTAGCGGTATTAAAAATGGAAGTAATCCACCTTTTTGAATCGCTTCTCTCATCTGCTTGTATGATACATCAATATCACAACCCTTATTATTCATTTTACAGGTTTCAATTTTATCAATTTGTCGTTTACTTAAAAGTAACTTAACTGGTTCTCGTTCATTTTGTCTACTATGACTAACACGTATCTGACATTTTTGTTTAGCATCAAAGCATTTCTTCAGCTTTCCTTTCTGAAGCTTTGACAAATAAACTGTATACTCCATTGTTTCAACCATTTATTAGGGAATAAATTTATCTTATAAAATTTATTTACCAGCCATCATTTTTTCTATTCTGGTAACGAATGGTTTGTCAACAGGTTTTATCTCTAGCTCTAGAAGCCTTTTTAAAATATTTACTACTGCTCTTTCAATATTATCGATACGAGTTTTTTGGCCAGCAATCTTTCCTTCAATTATACCGTTATGGGTGTGTTGCCCAAGAAGCTTTTTGTCATAATCTAAAAGATTCATAGTTAACGTTGCTAAATTAACAGCATCATTTTTGTTTCTAGGGTTTTGAACATTTGTTATCAACTTGTTTTCAGCGTTAATCTCTTTATCATTAACTCGAACTTTTTCTTTTACAAATAACCCTTTATCTTTGTTCCTTACCAACGAATTATCAGGAGAATCATCTATCGCAGTTAATCTGTTGATATCTTCGCTAAAATACTGATTTATCCCCACTTGTCCTGCAGTCATTTGTTCTTTAAATTGATTCATAATCACAGTCATAGATCTTAAGCTAATAGCATCCTTGTCTGCCTTGGCATCACCTAAATTTATAATTCGTCTATCATGTAGGTTAATGTTACCATTTTCGTCAGTAACTTTCGATTCGTTACTAACCTTTTTTCCAACACTACCAAATTTATTCATTTATTATAGAAATAAATTATCCGGTAAATTTTTCAAAGTTTTTCCTGTACTTAAGGGTTTTATCTTTTATTTTTAAATCTATGAAGAAAAAACCGTAGCCCTTGGTTGCAGTCTCGAATTGTTTGAGAAATTTTTCATCGTCTATACTGGATACATGGCTTTGTCTTATTAATTTTACTTCTTTTGGATTAGAACACTGAAAGAATGCAAAATAATTGCACTGGAGCCTTACCACCTTTGGCGCTTTATGATAGCTTTGAGACAAGTAAATAATTGAGGCATTTTTCTTTCTTCCTCTTATGAATAAATCTTCTATTTTCTTCTGGTCTTTTTCAGTGACAAAATCGTCAAAGATAATCAAGTTTTGGTACTCAGGGTCTAAGTCGTCAACATCGACAATATCATCAAGATTGTTACTTACTGTTAAGACTTTCGATTTGCATTGTGACTCCAAAGTGGTTAAATTGGTTATAAGGTCTTGATATTTATCTTCTTCAAGATCTTTAGCATACAAGTATATTCGGTTGAAACAAAGATATTCATAAATTAAATTCAAAAGAAGGTTAGTTTTCCCTGTTCCAGAACTACCACAAATTAATAATCTAAATGGCCACTGAGGTGCAAGGTCGTGCTTATTCTGATAAGTGTTCTTTTCACTAAAATCATAGACTTTGATTGGAGCCTTTTCATTCATTTATTTAGGAAGAATTTTTCATTATAAGATTTACTTAAGTATATACTTGGATTTATTAAGTAGGTACTTGAAGTTTTGAAGTGGGTACTTGATTTTTTTTAAGTAGGTACTTGAAGTTTTTTAAGTAGGTACTTGATTTTTTTAAGTAGGGACTTGATTTTTTAAAGTAGGTACTTGATTTTTTTAAGTAGGTACTTGAAGTTTTGAAGTAGGGACTTGATTTTTTTTAAGTAGGTACTTGAATTTTTGAAGTAGGTACTTGAAGTTTTGAAGTAGGTACTTGAATTTAATGTTTATAACCTAAAGGTAAAGTGTGTATTTTATCGCTTGTTACTATCCTTTTATCATCCTTAGGATCTAACGCTTTTTTATTCTGTTCTTCTAGAAACATATTGTGCTTGTATGATCTTAAGTTATACTGGGTTATAGAAAGGTTTTCCGTTTTACCAAACAGTACATCCTTATAGTTTTGAATGGTAATTTTATCTTTAACGATATTGGTTTTTATTCCTTTCAGTTTTTTGCTAGCTTTTGAAGGGTCTTGGTTGTCCTTTAAATAAGCATATACTTTTGATCGTAATCCAACAAATTCTGTCATAACCTGTCCACCTAATTCATCTTTCATCATTCCTATCACTTTCTTATTTACACTAGGAAACCCATATGGATTATCTTTCGCATAATCAGATGTATCGAACCTCTCATTCAAATCTTGTTTGATATCTTCATAGAAATCTTCGGTTCGAATGTCGTATATGAAAGAATCAGTGTCCATATAACACAAATCAATTTTATCTCCATATTTAGGCTTCATATAATCATAATGGAATTCATACATCAATAACTTGGATAGTTCCAATACAGCAAAGCCGATATACATTGGTTTGTCTAATTTTATCTTTTCCTTTGACATTCTTGCCACTGAAAAGTTTTCACTAAAAATTATTTCAGATTTAAAGTTGGGTTTCTTTATTATTTTTTCTCTTGTTGCATCATCCGTTATTATTTCCATATCCGCTCGCTTCCTTACGTTTTCCATAGTTTTTCCAAAGCAAGCATTATTCATAAGCTTAAAGAAGTCCTTCTCAAAATCATTTGTACCTTTAGTTCTAAGTGCTGTGTTGTGGTCTATATATCCTTTTAAGTAAGCACTTTCAGTGAATCCTAGTATTCTGTGTACTCTTTTTAATATCAAGCCTTTTTGTAAATAAAATTCTAGGTTCCTGTGGTGAACTACATAGTTGGTTTTATCTAATACTGTGGTACATAGCTTACCGTTAAAGTGTTCGGGTGCTAATGGTAAATCCTTGTGTAATTCGTGTAGTTCTTTTGGATATTCTAAATCTACCTCATATATAACACCTACATCTTGTCTCACCGACTTAATCGTAATCACCGACTTGATATGAGTTTTTAGATGGTTGTAATAGTCGATTGATTCGTATTCATTCCTTTCTTTCAAATCATCCGGTATGGAAATGAATTGGAAATCACTCGCTGGTAAATTCTGCGACATCGCCCACCCATATAAATTATTAGCGTCTAAATACATCAAGTAATTAGATGGTTTATGCTTATTATAATCACTTGTATATTTATTATTTGCTTTTGCGTATCTTTTTATACATTGGGATACACCACCTCTTATTCCTTTTTCTATAAAGGTATACATGTCTTCCTTTGAGAATAACGGCAAGTCTACTTTTGAATGCTTTAAGAAAGAATCCCATGTCAACCCAGGAGCTGAGAAGTAATGAAGTGGATCCAAATCATAATTCCGTATACAAACGTTCCTGAAATTCTCCACAACGTCTGATAGAATTAACACATCACTTTTTAGGTACAACTTGGTATAATCAAGTAATGTTTCACAGTTAAATTGCTTCCATATAGATACCGCTCTTTTATAATCACTTTTGTCAATACCTTTCCCTGTCAACCTAGAATAAAAGCTTTCTATGGATGGTAAGTTTGTACAATTCATTTTATCGAAACTGTCTACGAATTCATACGGATATACCCCTTTTTTAATTATTTCTTTGAATTCTTCATCGTTATTGAAACTATTCGATGTGTACTTGAAATTCTCTCTTAGATGATTACAGGGTACTTTGCAATCACATTTCGCTAAATTTGCTGATAGTTTGTCTAAAGATGAAGCCATAAATCTAATCGAATCTATAAACCGGATCTCATATTTTATTTCCGTATCCGTCTTTCTTATACTTATTGATTTCGAGAATGATATGAAACTTTCTGCACTTTCAAAAATTCCGTTATCAGGTATCAATTCTCTAACAAACAGATGAGAGTCATATTTTGATAAATTATGCATTACTACCGGGATATGCCTAGGAATCCTGTATTTCATATTACATTCAGCATGAGCAAATCCCCTATCTTCTCCTGTCATGTGATCGTGATCAAAGTGAGGATTTTCAGTAATTTCAGTTGTACAGATGTGACAAGTCTTATCCATTAGATTTTTCCATTTTTCGGTAATTTCTGCATTGGTATAAGTATGGTTTCTTTGTCTGCTTTCATATTTGTTTGCAATTTCTGTGGATACTTTTGTAACGGTTTTAACAAAATGTTTTGCAGCGTCTTCACCGAAATAGTCATAGTATTTGTTCTGGTTTGTATCAAAGGAACAGCATACCTGAAATCCGTAAGCAAATGGTTTCTGTTTGGCCACTTTTATTGTTTTCTTTCCGTTTACCTGATTGTATTCTTCGTTATAAGACTCAAAGTCTGCTATTATGCAATAAGGTACTTTCATTTGTTTTGCAATATTTTTATATTGTATACTTGAACCTTCAGGAGGCATTATTATATCAGGATCTTCGCAATTATTTTTACTTTCATGTTTTTCAAAGTGTTCTTCTTTTGTAAAATGCCTTCCGCAAAAAGTGCATAGGTATGTCTTTGTTTTATTTTTAGAGATTTGACTACCAACTAATCTGCTCAGATCCTTTACCAATACATAATGATTATCGAAATATAATAAATTAATAACAGGTTTAGCTGTTTTGCCATTGATTGTACTTTTTAGTATATGACTTCTGATAATTTTCTCTTTTTCAATTTGAAATAAACAAATCTTAATGTTGTATCTATTTTCAAATTTGTGTATATCTTTAGTATCCATTGGGAAGTTGGTAACCCCATCGAAATCAAATTCGTTCTCATATTGTTTATATTTCGAAATTCTTTCCGGATGATCCTTAGCTGGATGTAGATTTGCTAAGATGGACCAAAGAAAGCATTTTTGATCTAAATTTTTTATATTTATGCACGCTTTTTTATTTTTTACGAAATCTGGCAGTATTTTAAACGTTCCTCCCATGTAAGATTCTATTCGTGTCATCCTATAATCAATTCCTTCATACCGACTAAATTGTAGCCCAGATCGAGGGGTATTACTTAAAGAACTAAGTCTCTTGTTATTATCATCCAAATGACTATGAGTAAGAATGCTATTTTTATTTAAAATCCAAGAAGTACTGTTGTAATATACTACTACTTCTTCATCATTTTCCTGTCTATAGAATATAACCCTGGTTACAAACTGAACTCTATATTGATAAAGTTCATTCATCCGCCGCTGTAAATCGGCGAAAGTAAAAGCAATAAGAGTTTGTTCATCTCTTCCATTGCTTTCAATAGAAACGTTGATGGTATAAAGGTTTTCCGTTTCCCTAGAAATAGTAGGCTGCTGTTCTTCTTCGTTTCTAAATAAATGATCAGGAATTAATTTTTCTTCTTTGATTTTTTTCTTATTTATAAAGAGAGTGGATAAACCAATTGGTTTCTGTCTACTGTTATCACGTCTTTCTGTTTGATCTCTTATGATATCTCTATTATTCTGTACGGAATCTTTATGTTTGGTAATAATATTATTATAGTATTCTCCAACTCTTTTTAGTACTTCTTCTCGGTTTCCGCGAGTTGATAGGTTCTTGTTTTTCAGAAATTTCTTTAATTCGCTTGTCTCTTTTTCTTTGTTATCATTGTATTCTTGTTTTAGTTTTGTAATGGTGATATTATTTTCTTTTATCTCATCTTCCAGAATGGTTCGTAATCTCGGTTCTGGTTTGTAGTCGGATGGTCTGTTCTTATTATGAGTTCTTTCGTTTCTGCGTTCAATTTTAATTTTATCTTCAGCTATCAAAATATACTTATTAAGATGGTTTATTATATTATTTGTTATTTCATGTTTCTTAGCTCCATTTGTTTTGATTTTATTAATTTTCGCATAAGTCCGCAGTTCATTATATGTGTATAGCGATAATCTTTGTATAACCGCTTTGTTGTTTGATATAACCTTTTTACAAAGCTGAATAACCTCTGCAGTATTCATCATTTAATAGGGGAACATTTTTATTAATAAATTTCCCAGTCTGCGTTTTCTCAGCCGTAAAGAAAAGCACTGGTTTTCCAAATCCTTTACTATGTATTTTCCGACGCCCTTATGGGTTTCGCACATGCTTTACTACTAGTCACGGGTTTCCTTTATTCTTTACTACTCTTGACGAAATCGGCATTTGGTTACTATTCTTAACGAAAATCCGCTTTTGGTTACTACTCTTGACGAAATCGGCATTTGGTTACTACTCTTTATTTTGTTAGAAATATTTTTCGAAACAATTTTATTATATTATAAATGGAAGAATTAGAAAAGAAAATGTATGTTTACCGTCGCAGTTACAAGTACTACAATCGTATAAGTAATAGCTTACTTGTATCCAAATTCCTCTTTTCAGCAGCAGGAATGTCTGCGTTTCTAGTGCTACCGCTAGCTTCTTTAAGTTTGGGTGCTGTTATCATCGAAATAATTGAAAAGCAATTAAGCATTGCTGATAGAAAAGCAGAATTTAGGACTATTTATGATTTTTATACTGAGTTGTTGTCAATGCTAAAATGCGGACAGTTAACAATTGAGGAGGTAATTCAGAGAGAAACAGAGATGCGTAAAACCTTTCGATTTTTTCCTCGCGAAAAATACATGAAACAAGTCCGTCTGAATGGCTATAAATATTGTAATAAATCTATAAAAAGTCAAGAGAAATTACCAAACATATAGTCTATTGCTATACTGAATATTGTTTCCTAACTGTCAAACAGATCTTTATTTCATACGCGCATTAATGAGCTGCGTCATTCAAAGGTCTCGCCGTCAATTTGGGATGTAATTCCAGTCTCCGGCGTGACTAACACAATCTCATCTTAACTCGGAAACTTTTGCGAAATGAACAAGGACCCTTGGTGTAGTGGCTCAACGCTCGGCCGAACGTTGACTCATCACCATTCAGACCTTCGAATCCCACTGACCGCAGTTTCTGTTTGTCGATAGTGGGATGGTAATAAAAACTTGCGGGTTCCCCGTTCAGGGCCCCCCAGACTAAGGCCACATCACCACAAACACTACACCAATCGGGGTGTACCAACATCACACCTCTTAATTTTCAAAGTCTGGGGGTGTGGGGTTTTGCAAAAATATTTTATAAAGTTCAAAATCGGTAATCATCATATCATCATGCAAACTCAGTACTGCGTTTTTATCTATCGCATTTATGTGATAAACGTGGTTGGTTTCTATTACCAGATGTTTCAAAGCGATTGGGATTTTTATTTAATAAAATCATCCCCTAATAAATGGAGTCCGCAAAGGAAGTCTTGAATACAATCAGAATGAATAAATACAATGAGACAATCAGGAAAGAAGAACTAGTTCTTGGATTGAAATATAATATAGATAAAATGAGAATTGCTAAGACGAAATATGGTGATAAGTTGGTTGTCGTTATTAATGGTTGTCGTTATTAATCATAATAACAAACCTTGTGATTTGTTTATAACACAGAAATATAATGCCATTGCTAACGAATTACTTTTAAAGAAAAATCTAGTTTTGCAACCGATTGTACGCGAAAACAAGAACAAAGAAACATATGTGGATTTAGAACTGTTTACTCAGTAATATTTGAATAAAAAATGAAAAATGTAAAAAAAAAAAGAAGTAGTAGTATATTGTAGTATTTTATATGTAGTAAAGGGTAATATTCTCATTTCTTGTATCCTTTATTTTGGAATTAAGAAAATAAAAATGTTCTTAAAAAGGGGGATAATTTGGTAAAAAGGATGTTAAAATTTAAGAAATTGATGTTAAAATAGGGTTTTGAAATTGGGGGGAGGGTGGAGTAGAACCCGGCTTTATATACTACTGATATTACCACCATCGTCACTCAAAGGTAAACAAACTGGCGAAAGTCAGTGACTCTGGTCTGTGATTGGTCCAAACACTCCAAAGATACAGTTCAAAATTTGGGAGATGCATTTTTCCATCTCGACTATCTTACGTTTTCAACTTCTTTTCTTCCCAATTCGAGCGTAAGACGGTGTTATTACCGGCGTTATTACCAGGTGTGACTATAATGGGGCCCGAGCATAAACGCAACTTCGCTGACGGAGTATGCGTGAAGTCATTCTAGGGCTAGGCCATCTGTTCGACATTATTTTTCTGTAAAGGCCTCGGTCAAGAGTGCTTCGGTGTTTCAGCTTGCAAGTCGGTAAGGCCTTCGTGTCTGGACTTGCTGCAGTTTCAAATGGAAAAGCTGAACTTTGGCTGACATGTCCGACTGCTGTTTAAAATTTATGCTCAGAAGTCCGATTCTTGCGTCCAAGGCATACCATAACCTCTCCGCCGTACTTTCTGTCAGTAAAGCCTCCTAAGATTGTATCCCGATGTATGCAATGGCCTTAAAATATTGTTTTTCTGTTTAAAGTTCAATGGGCACATCAAACTACCCCAATCCCACTCTGTAACAACCTAGGAACAATACTTACCCCCTAGATCAGCAGCTTTTTCAACAGTTTCATCTCTGTGATATTTCAAAGCGTATTTTTTGGGCCAGTACATGCTCAATTTACTAGCTTTGACAAAGATAAAAGTGATGTTTCGTATAATACTTAGTAGATCTTTATTTTATGCGTAAATCAGCTTGTATAATTCAGATTTGAATAGGTTATGTGTTTTTGAATGATTTTTGTAGCTATGTTATTTTTTATAAGCTTATTGCAGATTCTGGTACACTTTATAAAGCAAGCTAATCAAGCTTCACAACACTATTCCACAAAGAAAAACTTTTAACGGGCACTTTAAGCCATGGAACTTCTGATGAAACACTAGAACAATCAGGTAAACTGGATTTGCGGCTTTACTTTAGTGACATCTCAAATATATCCTTTTCTATCAAGCATTGCTGGGAGTTTTTGAATTTCCTGCCACGATATCCCAGCTCCTAAGATTTAGATCGCCGAAATGCCAGAGAGTTAAAGACAAGGGGTAACAAGAAAACGACCGATTTTCGTAGCGCCTTCTAAAGTAAGTCGGAAATGTTTATTTCTGAAGCATTTAATACAAAGTAAAGCATTAGAAGTGTCCATTGTGCTTTAAAACATATTTAGAATCTGTGGAAACTTCTCTCCTTCCGTCTAAGCTGCATAAATATGACGAAACTATATTTATATGTATAAACATTTTGAATGAAGAACACAAAATCAAATAAGGAATCTTAAGGATTTTCAGAGAATGCAAAGTTCTCCAGTGACGCAGGTCTGATATTCGAGACACGGGATTAATCTCAATTCTGCCTTCCTGCGGTAACCCAGACTGCGGTTTAAGTTTCATGATAGGTCCCAAAAATGAAAGAAAGTTCTTATGTGTCAAAGAGGCTGGAAATGTACTTCTGGCTTACCATCGACCGGCTAAGAAATGTTGGATATATTAACGGTATTTACCAATTGAGCTTAAAAGGCGTCTAATGGCATTAGTACATATAATGACGATCAGTATTCTGTTCGTTCGTAGTCGTTCGTAAGAGCCTGCCATCTCTTGATAAAGTCATCTTCCCGTTTCCTCATCATCACTTGTCGCCCGTTGTCTGGTATGATGTTAAAGGGCTTCTTTTTTGTTTCGATAGAACATTTTTTACTTTCCTCATTTGAGTCAGATTTTTGGGATTCCGTCGGTCCGTCCGTCTGTCAGCACGATAACTTTTGAAGGGCTTCGGATATTTTGTTCAAACTTGGTGTGAGGATCCATTGGGTCGAGTTTACAGGTCAAGTTCGTAGATGGGCCCCGTACCCCTATATTTAGGGGTGTGGGAGGGGGGGGGGGTTAAATTAAGGGACGAAGAAAATATTTGTGCAAGGTGAGGTGAGAGTCGATTTAGGAGTAAGGTGTCAGGCTGAATCCAGAACTGAATTTGATTTTCTCACCGGACAAACAGTTCGACCGGAATCCGGAAAACACAATTTTCGTAAAAGTAAAAAATTCTATCTGAAGTTGATTAAAAGTTCGATACAGAGTTACATAGACATGCTGAATCTGTTTTTGAATTTTTCTTTTTCGCCAGACAAGTAGTTTGCCCGGAATTCGGCAAAAACTGGAAAGTTGGTAAGAGTGAAAGTCTTATCCGAAGTTGGTTAGAGGTTAAACGTTGGTGACTATGGCGTGAATTTAGAGGTAAGAACACATCCTGATTCCCTATTTGAAGTTTATGTTCCCGCCGGACAAGTAGATGACTGGAATCTGGCGGAAGCGGGAAATTTGGTACGATAAAGTTTATTCTGAAGTCGATCGGAATGTTCTTACAGGAGCAAGAATACAAGCTGAATCTATTTTTGAAGCTGAATTTTCTTGCTGGATAATTAGCTCATCCGGAATCCGGCAGAATCCGGAAATTTTGTTTAGGTCGAAAATTATATTAGTCCATCAGAGCCTCGATAAGGGGCTAACAATATATGTTGAACCCAAATATGAGCTTTATTTTCTCACAGAACAAGTAGTTTGACGGAAGTCCGGGTCAAAATTGGAAACTTTGAAGAAGTAAAATACAATTCCGATGTCGATAAAATTTGGTTGGAGGAGTTAGGTGTAACCAAAAAAGACACGGTGAATCAGGAAATCTGTTTGTTCTCGCCTCGGATAGATAATCCTGCCGGAATCTAGTCAAATCGAATGAGCCTGATTGTTTGATATGCTTTTAGTTGGAAAGTCTAACTCAGTGGCTGTTGTCCAGTGGTGTCTTACAGTGATATATGTGCAAGGGTTCGGCAAAGACTGAAAATCTGCAAGACCTGATTATGTGTGTTAAAAAGATCGACAGATATTCCCCCTTTGTGTTCCCATTGAAACCTTTGGTATTGTTTAAAACAACAACCCAATAAGTTAATATTCGTCCAAAGCAAAGCGTTTACCTGCGCATCATCAGGTTGCAATTAAGCTGACGTGCAGGGGGGGGGGGGGGGTCGCTTAGAAGTCATGTTACCGGACAGCGTTTGCAAGTAACTATGAACATCACATCATTAGCCTTTACGATATTCAGTATAAGTTACAGACCGATATAAGTTTCAAGCAGAAACGACGACTTGATAACCTGCTCTAAAGACAGAAGAAAATTAAGAAAATATTCGTGTTGTATTCGTATCATCTTTCGCCTCCAGTTTCGCTGACCTTATTATTATTATTCTTTTTTCATATAAATAAAACAACTGTAAAATCCTCCATCTGTAGAAATTAAATGCTCCCATCTGCGAAGGTTATGGAGGAGCGGATTAGCAACAACTCAAATCAAATGTCCAAGAAGAGTCATTTTTGCGTGCTTCCCAGGAGGTCTTACTTACACTACCAAGTAACAACTAACAACTAAGTACGTTGTTTGAACGAACGACGAAATCCCCTGGCTGCCGCTCTCTTTGAACGGGAGGATCATTCGAAAGTGACTTCCAACACCTGGTTTTGTGTGAACCCCTTGTGTTTAAAACCGCATATGAACACCAAAGGCGAGCGAAAGTCGGAAAGGAACGGCCATTAAATCAGAATACAAGTCCTATTATTCTTTTACCGCAGTTCGTAACTCCAACTCACTTACTTTCCTTGAGGGGTTGAAGAACACTTGGGGAGATGGCTCTGAGGGGTCGCTCTGTCAGTGAAGACAACCGCCATGGTGTACCTTCTAACCGGCATAAACCCATGATCGAGCACGAAGAAGTAGAAATGGAAGCTAGGACCCAGAAGTCGAGGCATGAAGCGAAGGTGTGGCTTTCGTTGTTAAGTAGCTTTAATCTTTCTACATAGTCTCTACCACATCGACTTTGAACTAACCTTCCGTTGGTCTAAGCAGAACACAATTATCATTATATTCCGGTGTCTTTTTTTTAGTAATGAGTGCGCCGTAAGCTTGCCCAGTTTCGAGTTACCCTGGTAACACGTATAGCACTATGGGAGTAGGGTAGCCCGATGAAAATTATCTCGAAATAGTAGTATGAAGTTGTACGAAAAAGTAGCATGCAGTACCAACTGCTGCTACTACATGCTACTATAGCAAGACTGGATGCCACTGAAGCAAAGCGGCATGTTACTGAATACTACTGCTTAAGGTTAACCCAGTTTGGGGCAGATTAATTAAAGGATTCTGTACTACTGCATATCAATACATGTAAATTTTTCGTACAATTACCATACTATTACCCAATGAAAAGATTATCTGAACGTAGTAGTATAAAGTTGTACGAAAAAGTAGTGCAGTACGAACTGATGCTACTACATGCTTCTATGTCCAGGCTGCCGTCTTACTGCATGCTATACTGTTAGCAAGACCGGATGCTACTGTAGCAAGACAGGATGCTACTGGATAAGATTAATCCAGTGTGAGGCACATTACATTAAAGTATTCAGTACTACTGTAAAACTTTTTCATGCAACTACCATTCAACTATACAGGCTAGAAAAATTTCATCGGGAATAAAGGCACGTCAGAGATTAAACTTTTCGATTTCGGAGTTGAGCAAATTCATTATCAGTTACCACCATTCCAGGAAGAAAACAAACGAAGCATAACGACTTTTTGGTATCCCAAAACGTAAATGGAGGAATACCTATGACATCGCAAAAGTGTCCGTATGTCCGTCTGTCTGTGAGCACGATAACTCTCGAAGGGAATGATATATCTTGATGAAACTTGGTGTGAGGATTCATTGGGTCAAGGGTAAGGTCAAGTTCGTAGATGGGCTATGTAGCTCTACATTTAGGGGTGGGAGAGGGGGGGTTAAATTAAGGGACAAACAAAATATTTTTAAACAGCTAATGTCATAGTCGATTATAGGGTAAGAAGGCATGCTGAGCACGATAGGGAAAACCATTTTCTCGCCGGACAAGTAGTTCGTCCGGAATCCGGCAAAAACCGGAAAGTTGGTTATAAGTAAAAGTTTTATTTGAAGCTGATTAAATGATCGATTTAGAGGTAAAAAGACATGCTGAACACGATGGTGAAAACCATTTTCTCGCCGGACAACTAGTTCGCCCGGAATCCGGCCGAAACCGGAAAATTTGTTAAAAGCAGAAGTTCGATTAGATGACATATTAAGGGGTAAGAAGAGACGCTGAGTCTGTATATGACAATCATTTTTTACCCAGACATATAATTAGTCCGGAATCCGGTTGTAACCGGATATTTTTTTTAAGTCAAACTTGTATTCAAAATTGATTAGATGTTCTTTATAGGGAGGGATAAGGAGATACGCTGGATTTGTTTCTGAATTTTCTTTTTTTGCTGGACTAGTAGTTCGTTCGGAATTCGGGCAAAACCGGAAACTTGGCAGAAGTAAAGCAGGAATCTCGGTCAGTATCGTCAAAATAGATATGGCTTATAGGTATATCTGAACTTGGTTTTCTCTGATGATTAGCCTGGCGAAGACAAGACCCGATTGCCTGAATCAAATATTAGATTTTTGGGATCCCATCGACACCTTTGGTCTTGTTTCAGTCTGTTCTTGAGTAAGAGAAAGCCATGTAATGCATCCGCTTGATAAACGCTCAAACGAACTAATATCTGGTTGGACTTATAAGGTTTCACGAGCATTGTGTGCTGTATTGTAGAGGCAGACGGTTCCTTTTAGCTTTCGAGAAGGAACTTTCAGGAGTCAGAGATCCCTCTACAAATCCGGTTAGAGCTTGGACTGTCTGGTTTTTGCCTTATTAGTCCTTTTGTGTCCTAAACCTTATTAAAAATCTCTATGGTTACTTTGAGGACAGGACCTGTCCCTGCATTGACTTTCGCTAATTTTGTCTCAGTTTTAGTTTACCTGTCCCTAGTTTCATCCAAGATTGTGACACCGGAAAACTGTTTTTCTTAAAGCCGAAATTTAATTTTGGGACATTGTTCGGCGACCCAGATTTGGAGAAAACCAAGTGTTTTCTTAGGGATAAGAAAGAGCATTAAGGAATGAGGAAGCGTGGGGGTTCGTATGATGTTGCATGATAGAAGAATAGTGGCTGATTTATTCGGATTTAGTTTTGCGTGTATGTGGATTTGTCGGAAGTTCGGCCGCGGGGTGAAATGGGTCGGCTTGTTCTCTGCCTACCCCTTTTGAATCTCCTTAGCCGAGTTCCTGCTGAGCGAAAGTTTCGGACCGTACCTTGACATGCTTGGTTCGTTTCTGCTAAATCTCATAACTCAGCGTCTCTTTTACTCTGATATTTTACCTAGCCGGTGTATGCTTCGACATCTATTGTCCCCGGGTCCTTACGGCAAGCTCTCACGTCGAAGATTCTTGCTCTGACAGTTTCGCTGTGGTATGTGAGAAATGTTAATTCAAATAAGCAAAGCGGCAGTTCAGGGTAAAGACAAATTTGACGTCTGTGAGAACTGAGCTTAATTCAGTATGGTTGTTCTATGGTTTCTCGAAAAGGCTTCAGCGCACTCTTTCGTAGATTACTGATCGCTTCTTTCGTGGTGATCGGGTCACGCGACGCCGTGGTAGTGCTGGAACGTCACTCGTCAGAAAACGTTCTTCCGATCGGCGCAGCTCGGTAACATCGACTTCTTCCTCTTGTGAGCACTTCACTCCACTAAGCTTGTGCATGCCTGCTTTCTTTACTACTAGGCGGGTTGACAGATAAAGCTACGCTAGAACAACTTGCATGAAAAATCTCAATAGTGTTGATTACAGGTTATTTGTACATCTGATTTCTGCTTATGCTTTTCAGCTCATGAACATCATCCGCTTAAACTTTAGCCCCCCACGAAAAATATAGAGGAGTCAGCGTATTTTTGACAAAGAGCCTGTTGTACCTATAATACTGATTAACCCTGCGTCCGTAATAGTTCCCTCCATTCCCATTCCCGATCGTCCGAGCTCCCTGTCTAATGTTATTCGTCTCTAGCGGTGCTAGACTGATTCTCCCATTCACCTTGTTTGGCGTATTTTCGACAGAGATCGGGTCAGAAACTTACCGCTTCTGATGCGCTCATTGGTTAAAAATACCGGTTATGCAAGTTTCCCGTTTTTCTCTTCAAAAGCAGCTAGGCTGTGCGAGGCTTAAAACAGCCGAGACGGGTTTGTAATATTTGAGAAACCCAGCAGAGTTTCAAAGGAGTCACCTGTGTTCGAGTAATGATGCGGAAAGTGTACCTACTACTACCGAGTTAGGTGGTTTTCTTACCATACGAAACAGCAGTCCAAATTGCACTTGATTCGTCGTTATTGTCCTTTGAAAATGTTTATTATTATGAGCGTGTTCTACCCTTCCAACAATAGTAACTATTAGCTACTATTTTCATTCCAACCTCGTAAAAAGTTACTACGCTGACCGTTCCAACCTTCTGGAAATAGTAACTATTTGCGTACCATGCTCGGGAGCGTAGTAGGCGTGGTAACTACGTATCTCATAACATGATTGGTCGGACCCGCCCGTGGCATGACAATCTGCTGCAAATAGAAAAATCGTCCATCCTTGACGGCAAAAAGCCAGAATTCATGACGTCATGCGTAGTAAGTAGGGTGGAACACGTTCTATGTTGTAGGTTGTCAGTATGACCTGAGGTATGCAAAATATAACAAGCCAGTTTTGGTGTTGGTGTTGAAATATTCAACACCTTGCTGGGAAACTTGTCTTAGGGGCGTTTTTCTAGGAGATCTCAGGCCTGCCCCTCTTACGAGGATACCTGCATGCGTTTGCACACTCGTGAGAGACAGACTCGAGCTTAGATATCATGTAGAGTGGCATTGTCCAAAGATGTGGTCACATTTGCGTAGCCGTTATAAGAAGGCTGTCTACTGTCGTACATGAAATTTTCTTCTCAAAAATAGTACGAAGTTGTACGAAAAAGTAGCACGAAAAAAGTACGAACTGATGCTACTACATGTATCAAGTCTATCGTGTTACTGCATTCTACTGCATGCTACTATTACCAGGACTGGATGCTACTCTAGCAAGAAAGAATGCTACTGGATACTACTGCTTAAAATTGGCCCAGTTACGCACATTGAATTATAGTACTCTTTACTCTTACACATCATTACATGAAACTTTTTCGTACAACTATCATACAACTACACAGGCTGTAATTTTTTCATCGGGACGCGCTTCTTAAAGTACACCTCACGCTACTTACTGTATAAGTTCCTATGATCAAGGTTATCTGAATACTATTAAGGACCGAAGCGAAAATCTGCTTTTAAAAAAATATCCACCTGTTTTAACCCTTTTCCTAGGCCCCACCGACTTCTAGCAAGATCTCGGCAAAATTTTGAAAACCGATGATACGCGAACACTCGCCCGGAGCCTAGTGCGCCTGGAAACTAGTGGATCGCGATAACTGCAAAGAGGGTGAGAGGTTATTAGCAGGCTCAGAATGTAACATAGGAAATTTGGATCAATGATGTTACGGAAGTAGGTCGGATTGGCATTATACGTACGACAGGTCCTTTAACAGAGAGGAGAACGATCCAGAACTCTTTCCCTTTTTTTTTTTTTTTTTTTTTTTTTTTTTTTTTTTTTATAACAATTTAATTGAACGACCTTTTAACCTAACTTTCGAGTCCACAATAAATAAAACCCTCTGGTCATATCAGCTTCTCTTTCAGCGTCTTACACGGGGAGCAGTTCAGACGAAGAGGATGACACATCTCCGCGAGACAAACAGCAAACTTCGTCTAAGGGGAGTACAGACTTCTGCGTCAGAAATATCGCGCTAGCTCAGTATGGGAGAAAAGAAATTGAAATCGCAGAACAAGGTTAGTATCAACAAATGGACATTTGGTATAGCAAAACGCTGGTTGTGTCTAAGGACCCTATGATGATGATGATAATGACATTTTATTTACGCACTTAAGAAGAGGAAAATAGCGCAGTACAGACAAATAAAAGGAAAAAAATACAGTGAGCTTTCAATAATGTAGTAAATGCACAAGATAAAAAATAAACATTAAAAAAAGGAAAGGGACTAACCGGGTATAAAATCTTCTTCCTAAATGGAATGCGGAGAAATGGCCAAGGGCAGAAACGTGAAGTTCCTGGGCAATTGAAGGCTATGTTTCCGACAGCACTACGGGTCGTTATGCACACAGTATAACGTGTTATATTGGACAGAACCAACTTACCTTTCTGGCGTGGTAGGCCGTACAGCCTTTCACGAAGCTGTGAAGATAAGGGGTAGTCGAGTTAGTCGGAAATTTCCATAGGCCCAACATCCTTTCGCGGAAATCGGTTTAACAAGGTTTTAACTTTTTTTGCAACTCCGCTGCACCACCGTGGGATCGTGGAAGTTTCGTGACCCACTCTTTGTTCACAGAACGCTAAATGGCCAAAGTAACATAGCCAGAACAAATAATCAGATAGAACTTCTGTCTTTAGTCACATGCAATGACTATGAAAACCCGACAGAATTGAGCGGACCTAGAGGTACTTACTCTAGCTTTGAGCTCATGTTGATGCCCGTTTACTCCTCTTCCGTCCTCACCGTTGCTTATCGCACAAGGAATATGGAAGGAGGCGTATTCCGCCATGGAGCGCGTCCGTAGAACCAAGCAGCTTTGACTCCTACTTTTCCTCACCTGCGACTTAACAGCGATATAGTTATTTGTAGAGGTAACGACACGTGATGTGGCGCGAAGCTATGTTATAGTGATTTGAATTTCAGTTCTAATATAAGTGTAATTGTAAATGATCACTTACAGTGATTCGAATTGTATATAAGTTTATTATTTATGACAAAATTATGACAAAGGTGTTGATGTTATTATGTTTATGACGAAAAATATGCCCGTGAAGGAAATTTTAAAATAAATTGAAATTGAAAAAATAGTAACCTCCGCTCGTTTGCGTCCGGAGTCGGCCGTATTTTACTCGACTCGGCATGTTTGTATGACCGAGATAGGGAGACAGCAGTTCTATCTCGTTATTTGCTCTTGAACATAGTCACTAATATCAATCTGAATGGCAGTCAGCCCGGGAGTGTCCTTTCGTTCCACTTTAATTTCTGCCCTCTCTGTGTCGCTCTATTTATCGGATCCCCTCGAGCCTGAGGAGAGTCGATCGTTACATGTGGAGATTCAATCGTAATAAGTGCGCAAGCGCTCAGACGTGGAGTTTGAAAGTGAAATCTCTATTACATCTTATAAGCAAACAGCGTTAGAACCAAGACATTTCCCATCCCCAATAACCAAAAAAATATTGAAATAATAAATTTTGAAATCATCCCAGTTTAATAGCTTTCTATGTAAACAGACCGCATTTACAAATCCAAAGAAGACCTGCAAGATCTTGTAAGAACGGTTTCAGTTTCGATACTGAATGTCTTGCTAGCCAGTCCGACCCTGACCTTTTAAACCTTTCCTCAATTAGCAAGGTAATGACAAGTAGAATAAACCATATCATAGCAGCCTAACAACCCCTTTGTCACAACCATTGAGAACGGCATACCATCGATCATATGATAAAACCGTCCAGTTTTCAACTGATCATTGTGTTGCGAGATAACACTTTGGTTTTGTCCCTTTTGGTTGTTGGAAAGTGTGGACCTTAGGTCAGATTGATGAGTATGACCTTGCATTTTGAAAAGCTCCGTAGAGCTATTGTCTGGGGCCAAAAAGGATGGTTTTTGCTTTTCCTCGAGCCATAGCCTACGGAATGTGAAGCGAAGTGGAGTTGTAGCCTATAGCCTATGTCAGAGAGGGGTATCTGAAGTTGTGCAGCTAAGCTTTCGTTAGGTGAGACTATGGTTCAGATTTCGAGTGGAAAGCTCCATTCTAGCAGGCAAGCAGGCAGGCAGTTCCAAATTGAAGATGGACTAAAATCTAAAAGTGCTAAATATGTGAGGCAGTTGCTCGAAGCCAATACACTGTCGGAAGTTTCATAACAGACAACAGAAGGATGCGCCGTTTCAACAGACAGCATTTCTGATGTTGTCTGTTGTGTTCGAAATGTTGTGCATAAGAAGCGTTGCCATCAGGAAGAGCGAAAAATCGCCAAAAAGTATCTGCTGAATTTTCCGACATCATAACGACAAACACAAAAGTCAGTATATGATTGTTTGGCTGTTTTTGGCTCTTCCTGGCAATGCTTGTTCTCCATAACGTTTCACGGATAACGTTTTCCAACACAACAGATAACATCCCAAGTGTTGTCTGTTAAGCACTTTCTTTTGAAGCTGCGCATTTTTCTGTTGTCTGTTATGGAACTTCTGACAGTGTATATCTTCCTTTGAGTGATAAATAGAACAAATTTAGAGAAACAAAAAAGTGTCGTTTTCCCACGGGTCCGAAAGTGCTGCCATCTATTGTTTCTACCCTTTTCTGTTCGTGATTTCAGCTAAGTTCATCATTCCATTTTTTGCACTTGGGATTGTGGTAGAGAAATGGCATCATATATATGACTCTTAAACCTTAAAAGTTCTATCATTGCTAAAGAAATCAGAGCTTACCCTTTGCACCTTTCTAACTGGTGATATTTGAAAGTTTGCCTACGGCTAAAAAGTCAGCTTTTGAACTAATACAGTAATCGATAGATCTTGATGAGCTGATCATAGTATCAACACTTTAGGTCCATCTATTTTCTTCATTTACTCCGCCTTTTCAAAATGGCGGGTCATAAATAAACTAATTGCTTACTTACTTACTTATAAATTCCTTGATGAGATACAACAGTTTGAAAGTTTAGACGGGTTGACAACTTCAGTAGTAAGGTCGGCTACACACTGAAACCAAAAATAGGCCGATCCCAATTGTGAGACATGTAGGGGATTTGTAAGCAACAATCGGCTGTTAGACCATAGTCATCTTCGGCGATGAGGGGTTAGCAACTTTTGCTAGTTGGTGTACCTATTAATCCTATTAATTGTTTCCGGTGTATTTGATGGTGAGAACAACTTGGTACCATTTCTATCACGGGGAGATGGACTTGTAAGTAAGAATCTGTTTGCTAGAAGGGGTTCATGAGGTGCTAGAAACTAGTGCAAATTGGTGCACATTTTATTTGATCTGTACAAATCTGAGGGGGAAACAAATTAGTTTCTATGCGGTCTACCACTGGAACTTAGAATTAAGTCTTTGAGGGGCTGACAACTTTAATGGTAAGATACACACTCAAACAAAGAATAGGCGGAACCCAATTGTGAGGCAAGTGAGGGAGTTGTAAGTAGCAATCCGCTGTTACACCATAATTATCTTCAGCGGTGAGGGGTTTCCGACTTTATGTACCTATTTTGCGTCCGGTAATTTTGATGATAAGATAAGTATGGTTCAGGTCATCTTCAAGAATAGGTTGCTGAAATATTGTCATTTTCATGAGATGCTAGAATGGTCAATGGTGATGGTCCATCACTGTAACCTAGAAATAAGCGTTACCCAACGTATACAAATGACAATGTAAAACAACGATATAGTTTCGCAATAATTAGTAGAGTGGCATCTATGATATTTTGATCCTGAAAAGTTACTGACAGCTTTATAATACCAACTAGGTTATATAAGATAATGTTCCAAGTTTTCTCCAGTCACGATGTCTACGATTCAACAGGACAAATTTCAGCTAAACTGGCTTCTAAGTCAATTTAGTTCCCACTTCCGATATTCTTTTTTTCTTCTAACCCTGAGGAATAGCCATGTGATTATAGGTTCTGTCATCAGTTCAGAAAGAAATATTCTTGGATTGGAACACACCATTTGGTATGCTCTCGCAACACTTATAGTCGGCGAAGCCGAACAAAGGTTGCAACATTTCGCAACGTAGGTCTTGGAGATAAGCCGCTTGGTCTTATTTGTTGCTGCTACACCAAAATCCGCATCTATACATACGTATCCACAAGTATACAAGAATTGAACTCATACACAAACGTAACTCATGGGATATCTGTGCCACATATCCATGAACAGGAGGGGATCGGGACCCGTCAAATTGCACATCTAGGCCTAAATATCCTCGGCTGTACCAGCTTGATTCCGGTCACAGGTCAGAAACTTAAATCATTTGCAAATTGGGCCCACTTGCTCATGAAACGGGGAGGGTGGGCGTTGGTTCAACTCCATATATATCCACAACCCCTACGACCCGAAAGCACAACGAAATTTCATCGCCTTACCTCCAGTTATTGTCAAGTTAAAAACATAAAAAATGGGCAATCTGGGGGCCCACTTGCCCGTGAACCGTTAGGGTGGGGGTGGTTCAGCTGCACATACATATCCCCAACCCCTATGATCCAAATGCATAAAGGAATTTCAGCACCTTATCTCCAGTTATTGTTAAGTTAAACACATTAAAAAATGAGCAGTCTGGGCCCAATTGCCCCTGAACTAAGTGGGGGTGGAGTTTAGGACCCACAGAAAGGAAAAGACCCCAATGCTCACAAACCTACGAAGCTTCAACTTGATACCTGTTGATTCCTGTCACGGATAATGACCTTTACTCCTGGGCAATCTCCGCCCAGTTGCCCATGAACGGGGTAGATGGGGGAGGAATAACTTTAATAGCAATTTCCGAGCCTTAGGATCTACACGTACTAGGTATTTATCGCCCTATGCCCAGGTCTGGTCAAGTTATGAACATTATTCACTGGGCAATCTGGACCCGTTTGTCCTGAAACGGGTGTGAGTGGGACCCCCAAAAGGCACAACTAGACCTCAGTCCCCACAAGTGTACCATGTTTGAGCTTGATACTTGCACTAGTTCACGAGTTATCAATTCCACAAAATACGGTGAAAACCGAAAGCCGAAAGCTGCTAGAGCCCTCGCAATATTGGATTGTTCCAAGGAAAACTACACTAAAAAGAACTCTGTGTTTCAGACAGCCTGCGGGTTTATTTCAGTTTCGCTTTACGCTACGGCAGGCAGCTCAGTGTGGCGAATCTCTTGATATAACCCCAATGTAGCAAAAAATACTCGGGACAGTTTATTTTCGAGTCCCTTTTCATGCCAGAATGTTCAGCAAATGCTTCTGTCTTGTCAGGAAATAAAACTGTTTACTTCGTGACGGCCAATTTGAAGTTTGCGCCAAGAAACATCTATGATAATCACATTCATGGGGATAAGCTCGGCAATTAGCCAAAACGAGTTAGATGGGATATTGATCTACCAGTGTCGGAAAGATTTGAGGCGTTGGGAGCGAACGACTTGTAGGCTGTCTAATGTGGGACTTCCCTCGGACTTCCTTTCAGGGAAGAATCAGTATTTTAGATTCCCTAGATTCCCAGAAAGATTTAGCTTTTGGTTTGTTGAGTCCCCTAACCTATGAAATCAATGGGAATTAAGATTCAAGGAGATGGCTGAAGGAATCAAATTTTAGTTTATACAGTCCCGAGCTTACAGAAGTGTAATAAGCTATACATGACACGAGGCTTATTTATAGCTTATAACATGACTCATGTATACCCGTTGCCGTAAAGTTTGCGATTCCCCGACCAATTCGTGTGGTGTCTCTTGAGCGTAAGTATTGTCTGGATTTTAGTGCGTTTAGGATACTGACTACTGCTACCATTTCCAAGCTCCAAACTAGTCTTTTTACCAGAAAAAGGACGCAGGAGTTGGAACCCTCTCCCAATACTTAAAGAACCTGTCTTACCTATAATACTAACGCCAACTACTTCCATAATCAATCATACTGTTCCCAAATACCCCCTATTTCGTTCGGTACATTCTAACCCCTCTAACAAATCCACGTTGATTTTCTCACTTGCCGTGTTTTGCTACCTTCGTAGTGTATCACGCTGTCGACGGTTGTCTACGAAAAGTTTTTCCATCAGAAAAAACGATTATGTAAATCATTTCCCTGTTTTCGCTCTAAATCAACGGGTCTCGGAAAAGGAAACAGCCAAAACCGTGGGTTATTTGTTGGACAGCCTAGTTTTAAAGTATTCAAATATTTTAAAATACTGTAAGTTGAAGAGTAAATAGTGCGATCGGTCCTTTCAGTAGCTGTGCCACACTACTAAATGCGATGCTAACGGAGTAGGAAGACGACACGGTTCCGAATTACCCATCGTGGGAAAGATTGGGAATTTGTTTATGATGTACCCCGGGGCAGCTTGACATGAGGGACTGTTTAATCGGACAGTTGTTCTTGTGACGATATTGAGAGAAGAGGGATTGTTACAATTACAATTCGTTTATTCCCAAAATTCTGATAAAACAAAATGTACGGGATTGTCAAATTACAATTTGGTTAATTCACATTAAAGTTGCGGATAAAAAAAAAGGTACAAATGAGTTCAGATAGCGTTCACGGCTATGAGCGGGCAGGTTCTTTAGCCGAGCTTTCTTAGCTGCCCTTGAAATACTCCTTGTTGTGCGACTATCCATTGTTTTTTCATCTTCGGGTGGCAGGAGGATCTCACGGTGCATTTCAGTTCCGTCTCTAGGAGTCTTTACGTGGCTGTCGAAGCAAACTATGTTTTCTAGACCTCCTAATGTAGACAGTCCACCGAGTTAGCTGACGAAACCTGATGGATTCAGCCAGTCCCAATTCTCTTGTCTTCCGACCGACGGCAAGTAGACTGTAGGTGTATTCTCGCCGTTCTCCGAGGACTCCTCGACTCTTTCCTTCGTCGGAGCTAAGAGAATTCATCCGGGAACTAATTAAAATTCTGTGGAATTCGTTCTTAGGATTTACCGCAGAAATTGTCTGTTCTGTCGCTCAGGTAGACTTGACCGAGGGGCTGCTTACTCCTATAATGGCCGCACAGGAAGGGCCCGGTCATTGCCCACTGCTTGGGGGCCGCCAGACAAGTCCCTCCTTTCTGTCCCGTGTCTGAAGTTGGCCACATCGTTAATATTAATTTGTCTAGTACTGATAATGCCCTCGATTAAGAATGCCCGCTATAAATGCCCCGGTTTAAAATATCCAAGACTCACGTTTTTGTCTGTCGCAGGTGACTGACTCCTGTATTCTCGCGAGTCCCCACTGACGAGGAATGCTCCGGTTATCATCACCATCCTCAAGAAGGACTCCCTTTCAGATTCGGAGGGGAATCAACTTTTGGTGGTGTTGGTGCAATGTAAAATTAACCAAAAAACGATCAGAATAAACTAAACCAAAAATAAAGTGGATCGGGAGTAATTCTGTCGACGGCATATTTTTTTCGATCAAAATACATTTTGGAAGCATTCCCCGTGTTCTCGTTGTTTTCCGTATGCGGAGTCCGCGTCGAGTGACTCCCTGCATCAGAATCAGAATCTAGGAAGAAGATTTTTTTAGACCCGATTAGCCCTTATCTTTTTTTTTAAGCTCAGTGTATTTTTTCCTTTTCTTTGTCTTGTACTGCGCTATTTCCCTCTTCTTAAGTGCGTAAATCAAATTTGATCATCGTCTATTCTTGCCGTTCCTTATGGCGTTTTCAAGTTTTTGACGTTTTCACGCGCTTTCACTGACAGTGTGTGAATTATTCTTTGAGTGCGCTAGCCGCGTCTCTTATGCTAATGTGTTATTTTTTTCAGAAATGCCGGGTATTATGGCCCTTCGATCACGCGCGGCCGATGATAAACCTCTGAAGGGAGCTAAAATCGTGGGGTGCACTCACATCAATGCACAGACTGCCGTGAGTACTTCTTTTGTATGGAGGGGGGAGCAGTATTTTCTTTTTGCAAATGAGCAGATTATTGGCGAAAGTCTGGGACAGAACTCCTTGAACAACGGTGAATCAGTTGCATATAGAATAGTGTTTATTCAGCCACGAGTATAAACATCACATACAAATATAATAATATATTGTAAACAAGATGATAATACAAGACAGAATATAAACAACCTCACATTTAAGGCGTATTCTCGCCGTTCCCCGAGGACTCCACCTGAGGAGTCCCCGCGTTTTTGTATGTATGGGGATGTACAACAGACGTAGTAGGTAGCTACGAAAAGTTGCAGCCAATTAAATGTGCCCACCAGAGGTTTGCAAAGAGTTTTGTCCCTTCATTTTTAAAGATGTATAACGAAGCATAAGCTAGCTGCTAGTTTATCATGTTATTTATGACCGTTGTAGCCGTATATGCGTAGGCCTATTAGTTGTGTACTCATTTATATTCATGCCTATACCGAACGAGCCACGATCAGTTTTTGGCGAATAAAAAGATTTATCTATCTATCTATCTGTATGTAGACAGCATTCCCCGTGTTCTCGCTGTACTGTACGTGGAGTCTGCGTGGGGTAAGTCCGTCTGTTTCACCGTTCCCTTCGATTCCCGAGGACTCCTCGGGGAACGGCGAGAATACCTCTTAAGATTTCTCCTCACGTAAATTTCCACCATTTGTATTACTTCGTAGTTGGTCGACGTTAATATACTAGGGAAGAGCTCCCCGGATTCAAACTGATCTGGTAAAGAGGATCTGATAAAGGTATATAGACTCTCCTCAACCGAATTAACTATGAACAAGATTGCGCGGAGTCGACACCGGTTCAGGTTATGGCTGACATGCCATGAGTTATCCATGACGAGAATAGTGAAGTCGAAGAAAAAATACGGTTCAAAAAGTTACAAAAAAGTATAAAAAACGTCTCTACAGTCTTTTGCTTCCTTCTACGGTATTTTTTTTACAGAGCCGAATGGCCATTTTTCCGACCCGTTCTCGAAAATTAGTTCAGGTCCTGTAGCCTTTTCTTTGTTTTAGGTCTTGATCGAGACTTTGGCTGGAATGGGGGCCCAAGTACGTTGGGCAGCTTGCAATATCTTTTCCACACAGGTAAGAATACATTAGGAGCATTTTTACAAGGATACTACTGGTAACAAAATGCTTCTCCGTCATGACTATTTCCTGACTGTGAAACAGATTTGAAACAAAACTAATCTGTCTTAAAAGCAAAAAAAATTAGCCTCCGTGCCATTTTCAGACGAGCTGAGAAGAAACAGTTTGCTGCAGTGAATCTAGAAAAAATCATTGTAGGCGACGTTTTAAATCCGCTTTCCGCTTTCAAGGAGAAATCGGGGAGGGGGGGGGAGTATTACAGGACCTTCAGTGGGAGTGCAGAATACTCATACATAGAATGGAACGTCGGACCGCGGACTCCCCGTCACGTTTAGAAAGTCAGCACACGTAAGAAAGTCAGCGTACTTCGACGATTTGAACTTTCAATTGAGTCACTCCTAAGCTGTTACAAGACTTACGTCCGGTCTGTAACCGAGTACGCGTGTAGTCCATGGCATGCATCTCTAACTATTGAGCAGAGTGACACAATTGAGTTAATACAAAAACGGGCGTGCAAAATTATCCTTGGACCCTCGTACACTGACTGCAATACAAGTCTTTCAAAACTGAATCTGATGACACTGAGCCAGCGAAGACATCAGCTCTTGATGAATTTTGGGACAACTCTGTTGAATTCCGATCATCATCGTGAAATACTTCCAAGTTTTCTAAGCAGTAGACCAGAGAAAATAACCCGGGGACCAAAAAATCTCAAACACCAACTATTAGAAATGTCTCCAGCTCCTTCGTCGGATCGTTTTCTCAAGTCTTTCGTGCCGTATTTCGTGAAATATTTTAATTCGATACAACAAGATGACTTCTAATTGTAAATATTTTGAGGTATTGTTGACCTAGGTTAATTGAATATATTGTCATTTTATAACTGTAGATATATAGTTATCAATTAGTTGAATTGATGACTTTTATTTATAGAAGTTTATTTATATTTATACGTATCGTTTGAATGTAACCGATATAAGTCAGTGATTAATCAAAAAGGGTATTATTTTCGTTGACGTCCTATGTTATTCGTTGTAAAAGAATATTTGGAGAATATAATGAATTTGAATTTGAATAAAGCATAGCTCGCACTATTTATTATTTATGCTGCAATATCCTAAACTAGTTAAATACTGTAAAACTAGGCTCCGCTTTTAACAAATGGTATACGGCTTTAGTTGTTATAAGCCTTTTCCCAGGCCCATTGACTTCTAGAAATTCAGATAACCGGTTTTACACATCAACAGTATGATACCCGAACACTCGTCGAGAGCATGATACGCATCGAAAATGGTAAAAAAAAAAAAAGTCAGTGAGGTGTCGTTACCGGGTTAGAATGTAACATATGAAATTCGGGTCTCTGGGCTTAACAATTAATGTATGTAATCAAGGAAGTAGGATGCATTGGCATTGTATCTACGACGAGTCCTTTAAGGACAAAAATCGATTTGACTCACAGTAACGAAGTCGGTTAAGAGAATAGAATACAAGCTTTTAATCCAAATAATGACCGGAATTCCAGCCAGGAATTTTGGCATCGTCAGCAGTTCCTTGCTGAAATCTGTGACATCTTTTTGCACTTTAGCAGTAATTTGTAAGTGAAAAAAAAGGGGGCGCTACTCTGGATGCCACCGGTATGGAAATTCTCAGTATCCGGTCTTGGTTGGTGGGCAATTCCGGTAATGTGTAAGCCAATTTTCTGAGGTCTTAATGAAAAATGTTTTATAATTGTGTTCGTGTCCCATTAGCCTAAAAAACTAATTTGGAAGTGAGAAATTAAAGAAAGTGAAGACATAAGAGACAAACAACGTCGAGGCCCGAGGTGACCATTAGTACCAATCGGCGCATGTAGCCTACCTGTCCCACGTGCCGTATGGAAAGAGGTTGAATTGATGTTATCTTCGAATGATCTATTCCTTTGCTTCCCGAAAAAATAGGGAGGATCGATTCCCGATACCTCGTTAGAAAATTTCCCGACGAGGATTTGTCCTGCGTTATTGAGTGCGGCCCGTAAGATCAACCGATTCACCGCCTCATCCGTAGCACTTAGACACTCCGTAATTTTGCATGTAGGTTTTTGGGAAAATTTTTCGCTGATGGATAGATATCGCTTTTATTCTTTTCGAACTATCGTGGTGTAATCCAAATTTGACGAAATCGTCATATATACATGTATACACTCATATATAAATATGTCAACGTCATATATAAAAGTAAACACTAAATAAGATTAAAAATGTTAACGAAAGACGGTACAAACGTCTTTTCATGCCATGCACAGTTTCACGCTACAGGACTCGAGGGACTCGAGTTTAAATTTCTGAAGGAACTCATTGTAAGGAATTTTGGGGGATCGCGACTTAGTAGGGCATGTTTCTGTATTTTTTCGATCCGATAAGCCTAGTCTTCAGTAAGGCCAAAGTGCCAAGCTTCCACCAGGTATTCTAGCCCCGAACGTATAAAAGAATTGCGATTGCTTCCCGTTCTCCGATGTTTCAGGATTAGCAGAATCGAACTGTATATTTATTAAGATAGTGCGCCCCGTCGAAGTCGAAGGATTGAATCGATAGTCATGCTAATTGATTCTTCGTAGTCCAGTGATAGATTTCAGGACCTCGAGTCCCTGATCGAACACGGCGGAAATAGTTGCATGATTCTGTAACCCTAGTAGGGGATAGTTAGCAGTAAAACAGGACCATGCAGAAATCAGGGGAAGGAGCGGCTTTGGATATCTGACTGTCCGGCACGCATTACACTCCTGACCCCGAGCGTTGGTATCATATTATTTATGTTTGTATTAAAAAAAAAAAAAAAAAAAACCTTACACGAGAAAAAGTCTCCCGTCTCCATGCTTTGAGCGAACATCGTCTGTCAGCTTGAAGCTTTACTTCCGCTGCCGACGCGAAACCCACACTGAAAAAAAAAAAAATCTTGAAGTATTTGCTACTGGGATTAATCTTGTCTCTAAAAAGATAATCTTATCTCTAATTCGGACTAACCTTATCTCAGTAGAGATAAGATTAATCCCAGTAGTAAATACTGTAGTTAACTTTAATCCTTATTCGAAGAAACTTTTTACAGTGCACTATTGCGCCATGCACACGCCGCAATAAGCGGTTAAGTAGGGACGTTCCGCGAACGTAGATAGTGTAGTACAGCTATCTTTTCTTTTAGAACGAAGTTGCGGCAGCCCTGGCGGAAGCCGGTAAGTTTAATGCCTTCATCTATAATTCGGAGAAAATCATTCCGGATTCCGGCCCGCCTGACAAATGCTGAAAATTTTCGTTTCGGGCGGGCCGTAGTTCATCAAGTGGCACCAAAACCCCCTTCTTTGAAAATCCACCTTGTCCGGATTATGTCGCATTGCAGAATGCGTTGACCTCTCTTACCTCTTTGAAAATCGACCTTCCCCGGAATATAGAGAGATTGCACCCTACCCGATGAAAACGGATATTGCTACTCCATCATCACGGGGTCATAACACAAAAATTTAACATTGGGAGGTATAGGACTATCAACTTTGAAATTAAATTATCGGCGTCTTGTTATCAGTCTGATCCACGGACTTGCTGGAAATGTTAATTGGGCTATTCCTTAACCGTATAATTATATTTTTGCAAAAGAGTTTCCATGGAAGTAAGAGCTTGAATTCTTCAAAGTTTGAACACAAAAACGGAGTCTCAAATCCTATTGGTCGATGATGACGCGGATTGGAAAAAATGTGTCATAATTGACCAATAGGACGAGACTCCGGCTTTGTTTACAAACTTTGACGCCTTCAAGCTCTTACTTCCATGGAAACTCTTTTGCAAAAATAGAAAATACGGTTAAAGAATAGCCCAATTAATATTTCCAGCAAGTTCCTGGCTCAGAAGGATGATAAAACGCCGATAATTTAATTTCAAAGTTGAAAGTCCTATACTTCCCAATGTTAAATTTTTTAGTTACGATCCCGTCCGTTTTCGTCGGGTATGGTGCAATCTCTCTATGGCGCACCTTTGTAGCATGCGTTGACCTCTCTTACGCAACACTTCACCACACGTTTCGTTACAGAAATCAACATTCTCCTTCCGTCGACTTCCCTGTAATTAAGCTACGTTATTTTCTTCCTCTGTTCACTGTTATTGGCTGCGGAAGTGTTTTGATAGGTGTCTGATTGGGGCGGAATCTAATTTCCGATCGGAATCCAACAACAGAATTTGCCCTAGAGGTATCTCTCGTTGGAACAAGAGGAATCATTAAGTAATGACTCGGGTGATGCGTTATTTTGGGCTTGTTGGCTAAATTCTTGTTATACCAGTTAATACCAGGGATTGGAAACTTATTGAGCATGTGCAAGATAAAGTAAGAACAGCATTTGGTGCTGTTATTCGTTTACGGGGGATATATCAATCAATCAATCAGTCAAGTTTAATCCGAATAGCTAAAAGCTAGAAAAGGAATACAAATTTACCAAATACACAGACACACAAGAAACAATTTAACTAATACACTTACAAGAAATTACCAGAAATAAATGATGTAATGAAACTACGTAAAAATTGGGTAGAAGAATTAGCGGGATATGGGGAAAACTTATTGCCAGTATTCCTCTCGGACCGACGCACGGAAGACGGGAGGGGAGGGGGGAATAGATGGGTCATCTGGGGACAACACGTTATCTTAGCTCCAAATTTGTTTGAAAGAGTATCTCTACGTACCGATAATTTAGGAATGTCAAGTTTAATGAGAGCCTCTTCGTATGTAATATTATGATCACCCAGAAGGATTCTCATGGCTCTCTTTTGGACATTTTCCAGGCGATCAGAGAGCTCTGCAGAAAGAGAAGAATGCCAAACCTGTGAAGCATATTCTAAATGAGGACGGATATAAGTTTTAAAATAACAGAGGAGGCATTTAGTATCCAAACCGAAAGATTTAAGGGTGGAGAGGATCGCAGAGATGTTCTTGGTTCTATTTATACGGCTGTTGCACTTCCTCAAATTCTTTTTCCGTCTGGTTTCTTTTCTTCTTTCTGTCCTTCTGAACTTTCTGCGTTAAAATTTACTAATTATAAATTCTCTAAATTCCTTTTATAGGTTTCCCTATTTCTGCGAGTAGCTCTTTCGTAACTTCTAATTTTAAAGTGAAGAATCCCTTGGAAACATTAAATTGTAAAATCCAAAACTTTCATAAAATGGCTGACAACATTCTTCTTCATCACAACCTTTTTCCTTTTTTCACAAAAAAGCGCCATGATTAGTTTGTTTATTTTGACCTCTGATTTTTTCCTTGTTTTTATTGTAGATTTAGTGGGCTGATATGTTTTTAACGATCAGTTGTTTATTTGTATGTAAGTGTGCGTGAGTTTGGTGGACTTGTTGTTATTTCTTTTTATACATTATTCATCAGTTTTGAAGGATTCAAATAAATAATAATAATAACATCTATGGCACCAAAAAACAACGGCTCTTTCATTTTTTGAATAAACTAAAATTGAAATATTGAAATTGTCTTGCTAGAACTGATCTTCGGTTCACAGTATGACCTAAACTCTTGGTGTTCAGTACGTTGGGGGGGGGGGGGGGTAGTAGAACTATCGCCCTTCTTATTGTGGCAATGAATGTTGTCATTGGGCCTGGTGGATCAACCTAATGTTCAGTAGTTAGAGCCTACAGCCGACATTGATCATCTCTGTGTTTACTCGATCTGGGAGTAGTTTATACTTTCAACTTTATCTCAAGAATTACTTAACGGGCATGTTTTTCGTTCCTGTCGTGGCGGCTTCTTGCTTCCTTTCTTTCTATGTATGAATGAATGAATGACTGAATGAATTTGATCCCTAAAATGTCCGAGTGGGGCCATGACGGGAAAACAGAATAAAATAAAAAACACACTCACAAACACGATATAATCCCAAAAAGGAAAACCATCACCCAACAAAATGCTATCGATTTTCCATAGCCTCCTTAAGGAACCTTCCACGAAGGTCACCAAAATTTGCCTTCCCCTTTTTTAACCAAAGGTGTATTCTCGCCGTTCCCCGAGGACTTCACTTAAGAGTCCCCGTGTTTTTGTTTGTCCGGGGTATTTCCCCGTATTCTTGCGAGCCACACGGAAAGGGGAATGCTCCGATTATAATCACCATCACCAAAGAGGACTCCCTTTAAGATTCAGAGGGGAATCAGTTTTTGCTGGTGCTGGTGCAATGTAAATTAATTAAAAACAATCAGAATAAATAAGACCAAAAATAAAGTGGATTCGACTAATTTCATCAACTGGATATTTATTTGTTAGAAGAAAATCCTTTTGGAAGTATTGCCCGTGTTTTCGTTGTTTTCCGTACGCGGAGTCCGCGTGGATTGACTCCCTCTATTCTCGCCGTTTCCTTCGATTCCCCGAGTGAGTCCTCGGTCCACTAAATGAAAAATATCATCCCCATGTGAACCGCACATAAAGCCAAAGTACCAGAAATAAATCCCCTCAGTTTGTGTTTATTCTTTCTTTTTAGGATTCCCAATATTTGCGTGGAGGGGAGAAACGGAGGACGATTTCTGGTGGGCCATAGATAAGTGCATCGCCGCGGATGGATGGCAGCCAAACATTATTCTTGATGATGGTGGTGATGCCACATCGCTGATGAATAAGAAGTACCCGGGGATGTTCAAGCTTATTAAAGGTAAGGGTTAGCCGTTTGGGGAATTGGCTTGTATCTTATCGGATGTGTTCCAACACCAAACCAGTACTAGTAACTAAGTAAGTAATTTATGCATAACCCGACATTTTGAAAAAGCGGAAAAAAGGAAAGAAAGTAATAAACACATAAACACACAGAAAAAGACACTTAATTTTCAATCTACGGCGAGGAAGCGGTAGATAACGTCGTGCGCTGGTTGGCCCCTGTTCTACTGAAAGCTAGTCGTTCTGGTTCTAGCTTTTGAAAAGGGATTTTTAAGCGGGGTTTCCACTGGCAATCGTAAGCTTTCACAAGCCATCGTACCGTGTTGTAACCGACATTTTCAGCAATTTTTGGCCAATGACAGCACGCCAGGTCTGGACGAGCTTGGTTACCACGGCTTGTCAGTGATTGGTAGATTGGTACGACGCTGGAAGCCTTAATAATTAAAAGTGAAATCCTCCAGGATTTGTTAAATTGTGCTTGAAACCGTCTGGAGGGCTCTTGAGATCCTCACACAGGAAGGACAGAGTAAATTGTTTTTCTTACCCTGCATCAAAGTTTTAGTTCTGTAGAGAACCACCCTACAGTTTTTAATACTCTTGATGACTAACTCTCCTTGTCGATGCAAAATAGCCCCGTACCTAGCGGAAGAGCCGATAGCGGTACCACAGCTTTCCCGAACGAGCGCCGTGATTGGTTGACATATGATTTGAGTTGTTGAGTTTGAGTCGTTAGTGAGACGTTTTCTCCTTCTTCCTGAGGATCATTGGCGTGTTTTGGACTTAGTCATATAGAGTATTCAGTTAACAACTGTTTGCGAGCTTCTTGCAAAAGTCACTGATTCTTGTGCTTCTGCCGTTAAATTCACTTAAAGTTTAACTGAAAAGGGCTGGGATAGGACAATCTAGTTACCCATTACTTAATCGCTTATTGCTTGAAGACCCGATGCAAATGCGTTACTTCGTCGTTGTTGACGTATATTCAGTTTTCAAATAGTGGAATTCTCATGTCGGATTTGTGGTACATCTGTGCGTTTGTACTTGTGTTTATGCTTGACGAAAGCTATTTATGAAAAATAAGGGTTCTCGCAGCGAGCAGTCGTCACCCAGCTCACGACTGGCCACTGAAAAGCCGCGTTTTTCTTGAGATTTAAATTTTCCGCGTCATAGTATAATTTTGTGTTGTAAGGACAGCGTAGGTATTCTGAACCTACCAGAGCAAATAGTGAAAAATAAATAAAAACTCCCTGAACACAATCCAAATAATGTAGTGTTTTCAGTTGAATGATACAAGGATTGGTTGGCTGTTCAGTTAAACTTTAACCACTTTTCGGTCGCACTCGGTCGTTCCTCTTTGTTGTGACGCGATATAATTTAATATGAACAATAAAATTCAAGTGATCCCTGAAGCAAAAAGGAGACACACAAATTTGTTCTTTGCTTTACGAAGTCTGCTAGCTGTCCAGAAACGTTCTCCAGTTTTAGAACTCAGTAGATCTGAACAAACACTCCCCTCTCCAGATGAAGTGTGTTCAAATAGCGATACGTCCAGCTCCAGCACGAATCTTTTATCCAGGCACGTCCTAAGCAGCCAACGCAGCAGTCTCAGTCACATGTCGCTCAACAGTTCTGTGTTGAGAATTTGCTATGATAAGATATGATAAGATAAGATTTATTCCACTAAAAGCCATGGGTAAAAAATAAACACAAACAAAAATCAAAAACACAAACCATATAAATGCTAACATTTTGCTTATTCCTTTACAGGAATCTTTCTCTGTGGTTCATCGAAACCGGAAGGAATCTTCCCAACTTTTCAATATCCCCAAATATTTTACTTCCCATTACTTTTACCAACCAATCCTCCCTCCGATTACTAACCCCAAAAGTTTCTCTACGAAGATCTGAAAGCTCAGGACATACGCACATTACGTGAAAAATATTTTCGTCCAAATGTCCTCACATTGGGCAAAAGTAAGGACCAGACAACACTCTTACCTTACCCAAGTATCTTCTAAGCATTCCTAAAGGTAGACAATCACCTCGTAAACTCATTAACAATCTCGAATGATCTGCTGAATCCCCGCCTTAAAATAAATTTCCTCCCCCATGTCTCTTTGGCCCTCGCGTACAACCACAATGAATCAGATGCCTCCACCCTACACTGCCACAATTGTATTTCCTGGTCATGTAAGTCAGAGTTTCGGTATATTTTGAAATAAATAATTTGATGAAGGTAAAACAAAATACAGTGCCTATGTAGGGCCTCCTGGCGCAGTGCGTTAGTAATTATCTCCCATAATTATCCCACACTTCAGTAGTATATCCATCCATTATCATTCCCGAGGTGCCCCTATCTCCTCTATCAGCAATACACCGATTACCAAACTTGCCATGTTTGTTCTCGTTTATGGACGTATGATGCGCCCTATCATTGTTTCCGAGGAGCTGATTTGTCGGGAGACCGGTTATGCGATTTTGCTGAGATTATCTCGAAAGCAAGGGACATGTAAAGGGCTAAAACAGATGAAGCCCTGTGTCATTTTCTGTAAGCATAGCTTAGTTGTAAAGTGGTCATCTACTTCAGAACATCTGAGCAGGAATAGCTACTATGTAGGTAGTGTGAAGTGTACTTAAAAAGAGTTTTCGCGAGAAACCGAGACCACCAGGAAACCACGTGGAATCTATTCCCAGAGTCGCATTCCGTTGGAATTTACCACGCTATCCGTGAGAATTTAATATCTTAGAAATCAAAGCGAAAGTCTTATTGGGGAAGAATAGTAAATGCAATATAGGCTTATTTTCAAAAGTTAAGTGACGTAAATGTTAAAAGTGGGCAAAAATAGATTAAAATTAACGTCACTGAGGGATGGAGGAGTATCTACAAAAAGTACGAAATCTGTTTTCTGAAAACCGGAATACCTTTTAGCTCGCCAACCCCTTCGACAGAGGAACCGTGTTCAGACCGCATGTTGTGGCTTTGTCGGCCCCGCATGTAGCGTTTGAAACGCTTCAGTTCAGTCAATGAGGATAGCAGTAGTGTATTGAACGCCTCTTGTGTTTTAAGCAAGAGTATGTGATCTTGGCGGGCTCGATCGTTTTTCGGTCATGGTAGATTACAGCTTTATACGTAGAGCAGAGTAAAGTTTTATTCATAAAAGGTATCTTTGACAGCGCATGCGCCGAATCTGACCTTTGAGTAAGAAAAACTCCAAACAACAGGGACAAAAGGACTTGTCTGCCTTGCATTTATTATTTAAAACATTGGGGACAGAATGGTCAACTGCCCTCAGAGCGTTAAGGATTACGATCATTCAGTAAATGAGCACATGATACATTGGAAAGGTAATCCAGGTATTCCGTGGGAAACTTTTATCAGATATAGAGCGTACCATTCATGTAACATTCGCGATACTCTTGATGCCTAACTCTTCACGCCGACAAAGAATGGCAGTGTGCTCGTCGAAGAGCCACAAACGTCGCAACAAACGTTGTTGAGTGGTTTACACAGGACTTGAATAAATTTAGAGCGTTCGTCTTGTTCTTCCTTAAGTTCACTGGCCTGGCGTGGACTTAGTCGAGCGCCGGGAAACAAACAATAAATCGGGGCTTGTACTACGGCAAAGGGTGTGAACTCACCGAGATTTTTGTTAGAATATTTTTTTTCTGATTTGTGTCTTTTTGTTTTAGGTATCGTTGAAGAGAGTGTCACCGGCGTCCATCGTCTGTATCAAATGAGCCGGGCTGGCAAACTTCTAGTTCCAGCTATGAATGTGAACGACTCTGTAACTAAAACCAAATTTGATAACCTGTACAGCTGTAGAGAATCTGTAATCGATAGGTAGGGAGCCTTATGTTTATCCTACCCATACAGTTTGTCCTAGCTTTGAATGCATGGAGCAAGAGCCGGGTAGTGGCTGTGCTCGGTGGAATTATTGAAGCTAACGTACTGTTAAGTCGTGCGTGAACTGGAATTTTCTTCTTCGTTTTTTTTTTGTTTGTTTTTTTTATTCTGAATGGTAGCCTATGTTCGGGATCTTATGTAGCCAGTTATTGCCGAGCTTGCAGTTTTTCACGATGATGATAATTTTATTTCTTTAACCAATAAAACAGAACAATGAATCAAAGGAATTACGTGTAAGGAAAAGAAGCAAAAAAGTATGAAGAAAAAAATAGTTAGCATAATATACAAACAAAATATCTAGCGAGCATAAGCTTGCGTCGTTATTGAGCTCCCCACTGCTGTTCGAGCTTGACTGATTGGAAAATCTTTGGAATTTTTTTGTATATTTCCCGAAGTGTTTGTCTCGCCGATACCGGTTCCGCCGTCTTTTTTTTTACGCGCATGGTACGCTGCTACTTTCATCAGGTAAAACAATAGTAGAAGCTTTCGAGGTATAGACAAAAATAAATCAGAACATAATCAGAGAATTCGAAAAGCCACTGATTTTTGCGCTATCTTCAATTCCTGCATCAGCTTTCACTTTTTTCTAAGAACAAATACGCAGAAGGACCTTCTGCACAATGGAGGTGCCGCATTCTTTCACACCGCGGTGTGAACTGTACATGCGTGAACTGTATTCAGCCCCATGTGACAAGGAATCTTGGCCTCTTGTGCCCTCTTGATATTATCAGTCACAATATGTTCATAATATGCTATAACATGTCAGGGCTCGAAGTGGACTAGTATCTGAAAGTCCTCCATTGTCTCATATGAACACTTGTGACCAGAGTCGTTTACTAGCCAAAATGTTGGGGGGGGGGGGGGGGGGGGGGACGAGTCATTTATCGACTGGCTGGTAAATTTTTACCGACTTTTTCTGCTTAACAACAAAAATGATATTTTTGAAAAAAAAATCGACTGATCTTCAGAAAAACCGACTATTTTGACGAAAAATCGACCAATTTTCAGAAATCAACTGTTTTGACGAAAAATTGCGGTTATTTTTTACCGACTGTCCGAGAGCATTTGGGGGGCGTCCCCCCTCCCCCACCCCGAGGTGTGACGCCCCTGCTTGTGACAGAAAGCTAGTGAAACATGGATCCATTGGGTAGTGAGCACTTCACAGCTTTCGCTTTCTGCCCCAAGGACAGTACAAAACTTCATCTGCTGGGGAAGCTGATTGGAGGTTTTCTACTCATCAACGTGTCGATCTGTTTTCCGGAGCACCCCCCCCCCCCCCCCCCAGTTCGAAACCGTGCTTTTCTACCTCGGCCCAGAAATACAATACCAGAAAGTGAGACTAAATACCGGTGGACAAATTTAAGAATTTTCATTTAGTTTCGTTGTTTCAGCATTACAGGAGTCGCATTCCTCCATTTCATAAGTGTATTAGGCAGACACTATCCAAACATAAGGAAAGCTTGATCTAAATTTCTGATTTCCCCCCTCTCGTGTACTCATTTACGGCGATAAACTTAGATCACGGGCCAAGGAAAATGTCCTGATAGTTATTCTGCCTTGAACGCCTTAGGCAGCAACAACTCAGCGCGGAATCTGATTCACTTTTTCGTTCCAGTTTAAAACGAGCGACAGACATGATGTTCGCCGGTAAGCAGGTGGTCGTCTGCGGCTACGGCGAGGTCGGGAAAGGATGCTGCCAGTCTTTAAAAGCCCTAGGAGCCGTTGTATATGTGACCGAGATCGATCCTATATGCGCCCTCCAAGCCTGGTAAGTTAAAAGTAGTAATTATAATAGTAGGCTGAATGCGAAGCTTTAGGGTATTTTACTAGTTTTCAAGAAACAAGAAGATATTACACTGTCAGAAAGGATGTGCGGTTTCAACAGATAATGCGTAACAGACAATACTTTGGATGTTGTCTATTGTGTTTGAAGATGTATGTATAACAAATGTTGCTATCAGGAAGAGCCGAAAAATCGCCGAAAAGCATCTGTTCAATTTTCCGACATCATGAAGACCAGCAAAAAACTCAGCAGATGCTTTATTGGCTGTTTTTTGGCTCTTCCTGGCAATGCTTGTTATAAATATTCCTTGAGCCCAAGATGACTTTGAAACATAAGTTCAAATAGTGTATACAACGGAGACGTCAGCTACGATGCTTCGTCAGCGATATTTCGGACCTTCTTGGCAAGAGTCCTCGTCAGGCTGTCAATCTTCAGGGTCAACGTCGGAGAACGTTCGGAGAAGCAAACCTGTAGTAAATAACTGAAGCTTCTATCGACTATAAATCTTACTAAAAACTTCAGTTGGTTTATCACTTGTCCTTTCCTTCCGGCCAAGTTGGATAATTTTCTGCATGTCTGGGCTGTGAAAGTTCCGTACGTCGTAGATAAATATTCCTTGAGCCCAAGCTGACTTTGAAACATATATTCAAATAATGTATACAACGGATACGTCAGCTACGATGCTTCATCAGTTATGCATAACATTTCATGTATAACGTTTTCCAACACAAGTGATTACATCCCAAGGGTTCTATTTTATGCACTGTCTGTTGAAACCGCGCATCCTTCTTTTTTCTGTTATGAAATTTCTGACAGTGTATAAGACACTAAAAGGGGAGTAATTGGGAGTATTCGAGGCGGTATTTGACTGGCACTGCTAAAAGACCAAGAAAAGCCTAATAACCAAAAATGTTATAAAATACGAACTAGGCAGTAATACACTGTAAAAAGTTTCTGCCAGTAAGGATTAAAGTTAACTGCCTTATTTGCTACTGGGATTAATCATATCTCTACTGAGATAAGATTATCTTTTTAGAGACAACATTGATCCCAGTAGTAATACTGCAAGATTTTTTTACAGTGTAGGATGTCTTAAGTATTACTTCAGCCCAAGCCGGAGGAGAATCATGTCTGATAGCGCGAATAGTTCCAGGGATATTTCGGTGTTTCTTGGCAAGGAATCTTCTTTAATTTTAATTTTTTCCGGGTTTTTGCTTCTAGCTACAGCTGTTAATTTTCTATTTTAAACTTGGTTGATTGATATTTAACCAAGGTGAATAATGTTATTCCTTCAGCCGAAGCTGGCTGCGAATCATATTTGACGGTGATTGATAAGTGGTTAGAGCTGTATTAATTTTTTAATTTTCCAGCTTGATCGGCTTGAGCCGGAAGAGGACCCTTGCCAAGAAGGGTCGAAATATATCTCTAAGAAAATGTAGTTGAGTTATCCGTTTTGCACCGTCAAATACAACAAGACCAAAGGTTTCGATGGGATCCCAAAAATTCAATATTAGATCCAGACAATTGGGTCTTGTCTTCGCCAGATCCAGTATTCGCCAGTCTCCTTGAACGTTTTTACTATAAAAATTCAGAAACAGATTAAGGCCAAATAGCTAATCATCTGAGAAAACCAAGTTCAGATATGGAGTCAGCATGTGTGCGTTACCTCTATAAGTCATATCTGTTTTTAACTACTTGTCCGGCGGAAAAATAAAAACTAAAAAACGAAGTCAGCGTATCTTCTTTCTCCAATACTGAACATCTAATCAATTTCAAATAAAAATGTAACTTATAACAAATTTTCCGGCTCCAGCCGGATACCGGTCGAAATTTATGTCGGGGTAAAAAAGGATTGTCATACACGGATTCAGCATCTCTTCTTACCCCTAAATCGGATATCTAATCAACTACAAATAAAACTTTAACTTTTAATAATTTTACGGTTTCGGCCGAATTCCGGGCGAACTACTTGTCCGGGTAGAAAATTGTTTTCTCAGAAGTGTTCAGCATGTTTTCTTACCCCTAAATTGAACATCTAATCAACTCAAAATAAAACTTTTACTTTTAACAGACTTTCCGTTTTTGGCCGGATTCTGGGCGAACTACATATCCGGCAAGAAAATGGTTTTCACCGTCGAGTTCAGCATGTTTTCCTACCCCCAAATCAAACATATAATCAACTTCAAATAAAACTTTTACTTTCAACAGACTTTCCGGTTTTGGCCGGATTCCGGTCGAACTACTTGCCCGATGACAAAATGGTTTTCACCATCGTATTTAGCATGTCGTCTTACCCCATAATCGACTATCACATTATCTGTTTAAAAATATTTCATTTCCCCCTTAATTTGAACCCCCTCCCCCACCTCTAAATGTAGGGCTACAGAGCCCATCTACGAACTTGACCTTACTCTTGACCCAAAGAATCCTCACACCGAGTTTCATCAAAATATCTCAATCCCTTCGAGAGTTATAGTGCGCACAGACGGACGGATAGACGGACAACTTTTGCGATGTCATAGGTATCCCTCCACTTACATTTTGGGATCCCAAAAAGTGCAATAATGGTTTCTACCGAGGGAATTGGGGAGATATCACTGAAATGCACGGTTTGTATCGTTAAACAGACTGAACAGTGAAGAGGACCCTTGCCAAGAAGGGACAAAATATCGCTTGAATAAATCTCAGCTGACTTATCGGCTTAGCGCCAATAAGATAAGAACAGATTTAATTGCAAGATAAGATAATTGCAACAAAATAAATAAAACAAAATAGACAGCGGTCTGTACATTAAGCTACTCTAGGCATAATTTTCGGTGTTGAAAAGCGACCCTGAGAAATCTCGCCAGCCTTCTCACATCATCAAGTGATGGTGATCCATTTTGTCTTCGGTAGCTTGATTACTCCCTACATTGGTAAATAGCATGTTCCGCCCTACTTACCGTAGTTACTACGCATTACGTCAAGAATTTTGGCTTCTTGGCGTCAAGGCTGGAACGCATATTAAATTTTCGGTAAAATATTGCTTCACGGGGTAATCCAGTCAATCACGTTACAGAGATCCGTAGTTACTACGCTTACTACGCTCCCGAGCATGGTAAACAAATAGTTACCATTTGGAGAAGGTTGGAACGGTCAGCGTAAGGCGTATTCTCGCCGTTCCCCAAGGACTCCACTTGAGCAGTCCCTGCGTTTTTGTTTGTCTCGGGGACTCACTCCCCGTATTCTCGCGAGTCCCCGCGGAGGGGGAATGCTCCGATTATCATCACCATCATCAAAAAGGACTCCCTTTCAGACTCAGAGGGGAATCAATTTTTGGTGGTGTTGGTGCATTGTATGATTTAATATGGTGATATGATTTAATTAAAAACGATCAGAATAAACAAAACCAAAAATAAGTGGATCCAGACTTATTTCGTCAACTGCATATTTTTTTAGACCTTTTTCATTTTGGAAGCATTCTCGTGTTCTCGTTGTTTTCCGTGCGCGGAGTCCGCGTAATGTGACTCCCTCTATTCTCGCGGTTTCCCTTGATTCCTCGAGGAGTCTTTGGGGAACGGCGAGAATACGCCTGTAGTAACTTTAGTGATGTTGGAACGTAAATAGTTTCTATTTTTAGAAGGGCGGAACACGCTCAAAGATTCAAAATCACAGAAGAAAAGAAGATGGGGTCCCAAGATCAAAACAGCCGATTCTATCTAAATTTTGTTCCGACGATTTTCTAAGCCATGCGTTTGATTTGCAGTATGGAGGGAGTCCGCGTTGTCAAACTGTCCGAAGTCATCCGCCAAGTAGATCTTTTAATAACTGCCACTGGTAACAAAAACGTAGTTACAAGGGATCACATGGATAAGATGAAGCACGGAGCCGTCGTTTGCAACATGGGACACTCCAACACTGAAGTTGATGTAGTAAGTATGAACTCCGTTCGTGTTTTATATACAAGGCAAGAGAAAAGGCTTTCGCCTCTAAATAAGTCTAAGAAACTTCGAGTAGTCGAACTGATCAGAGTTAAAAATTCCATCAACAATGCACTTGAAACTATTGATCGATTTAGCATTAATCGCATCTTCGGTAAGGCTGTTCCAGGGATCAACAATTCTGTTGCCAAAACCCCACTTAAAAACGTCCTTGTGGAAGCTTGTACGCGTGCCCCCGATGATGACGGTTGTTTTGTTTGTTGGATCCTAAAACGTTTGTGATGGGATACTTATGACGTTTCAAAGTTTGACAGTCTGTTAGTACAAACGGCGGGTTATAAATATATTACTTACTCACTTACAATAACTCTCAAGGCTTTTGATAGTTCTGTCCAAACGTTATGTACCGATCCGTTTGGTCAAAATGCAAGTCAATTTAGGGCGAGATATTTTACAGAGAGATATTTTATTCTTAAAAGGTATCTTTCACAGCGTATTCGCCGAATTTGACCTTTACCTGAAACAGAACTCACTTGAATACATACATGAGACAATCATATTGGACGGGAAAGATATTACGCGGCAAAAAAAAGGGTTAGGAATTGAGTTTCAGATTGTGATCTGGACAAAAGAATCGTGCTCATATTGAACCGACTATATCTGTCGTCCAACTTCCTGATGAAAAATTTGTAGCCTGCGTAGTAGTATGGTAGTAGTACGAAAACGTTGCATGTTAATACTATGTAATAGCAAAGAAAACTATCATTTTATGTGCCTAAGACTGGTCCAATCTTATGTAGTAGTATCGAGTAGCATCTTGTCTTGCCATAGTAGCATCCAGTCTTGCTAATAGTAGCACATAGTGGTATGCAGTAACACGGTATCCTTGAAGTAGAAGCATGTAGTAGCATCGTTAGTACTGCATGCAACTTTTTCGTACTACTTCATAGTACTATTTTGAGATAAATTTTTCATCGGGCTGGTGGCCAATGTGGGCGGTAGGGCTTGTGTTATTTCTATTCAGATAATTAATATTTATCCTTGTGTTATTTCTTTATTGGGTGATATGATTTTTGGATCTGGGAAATTCCCGTCTCCGTCCTGCGTAGCTGGTTGTTACCGACAGGGATCTGTGGGACCTCGTCTTACGATAGTACCTGGCAGTAAACGTTTGGAAACGTAGATGTCACAAAGTACTCAAGTACACAAAGTGAGTTGCAAGAAGGTAGTAGTAGTTGCGTTTTTGCGGATACCATGGTATCTGATACCACGGTCTAAAGTCGTTTTTGCTGTTACCGTGGTATATATTTCTGTTTGGTTGATTTCTAAAAGCTCAAATCTGGCAATTGCCGTTTTTGCAGAGCAACCGTAAATCAGATAGGGAACTGCAAAAACGACTTATTGCAGATCCAGTTACCGCGATAACAGATACCATGGTATATGCAAAAACGCAACTAGTGTGTTTCATGACTTCTGATTGACCTGCTTCCTTTCAGAATAGCCTCCGGACACCTGATCTCACCTGGGAGAAAGTTCGGTCACAAGTAGACCACGTCGTGTGGCCCGATGGAAAGAAACTCGTCCTGTTAGCTGAAGGCCGTCTGGTCAACTTGAGCTGCTCCTCAGTGCCATCTTACGTCGTTTCCGTCACGGCAGCTACTCAGGTTAGTAAATGCCCGTCAGCGCATTGGCGTGCAGTGGACAAAACTGACCCGAAAATAGGGTCTAAACTAAGTTGTACAGTAATTCCATACAAGCGTGACTTCATACTCATTAGATCTTTTTTACCTCATTAAACGAAAAAATTGTAGTTTATTCCTATCGCCTATCGGTGAATACTTATTTTAATATATATATAGAGAACCAAGCGGTCATTTGTAGAACGACCCAGGGAGAATCAAACCTAATGTTGGTCTTTAATCACTCGATATCACTATTTTCGTCACGACTGTATGGAATTACGATAAAATTTATTCGACTCCGAAAATGAGGGGAAGAGGGTGGCTCCGGTAAAGGATAGGTTGCAGAGCCGCCTTCAAAGAATACGATCACGAATAACTTATCGATGGACCGGGTACTGCGTGGATACGATACTGTCAAATTTGATTTTGGGACCGGTGTGCAGGGACGTCTCTATGGGGTGAGGAGTGGGACCCCCCCCCCCCCCCCAAAGGCCTTGAGAAAGTACTGTCGTCCAACACGCCTCTGATCTCGCACGGTAAATCGATTTTCGTCTTCTGAAGGCGTATACTCGCCGTTCCTCGAGGACTCCTCGGGGAATCGAAGAGAACGACGAGAATAGAGGGAGTCTCTCCTCGCGGACTCCGCGGACGGAAAACAACGAGAACACGGAGAATGCTTCCAAAATGGATTTTGTTCTAGAAATAAACATGCAGTTGACGAAATTAGTCTGGATCCTCTTTATTTTTGTTTTGTTTTTATTCTGATTGTTTTAAATAATTTTACATTGCACCAACACAAGCAAAAATTGATTCCCATCTGTATCTGAAACCGAGTCCTTTTTGATGATGGTGATCATAATCGGAGCATCCGCCATCCGTGGGGACTCACGAGAATACGGGGAGTGAGTCCCTGGGACAAACAAAAACGCGGGAACTTCTCAAGTGGAGTCCTCAGGGAACGGCGAGAATACGCCTTTAGTAACGTTAGATTTAGCACGTGAAACGTCGCAAATAAGCTCACATATCTGAAATGACCGAGGAAACACAGTCCAAAGCTGACCCCTCTCAGCTGAGGGTTTTTTTTTTTACAACTTTTTTCTTTTTCATGAACATTTTTTAAGCCAAATCGTAGCGTTCGGTTACCACAAAGGTGCCAAATTAGCTAAGATGACGAAAGAAGAAAATTAATTTGTGGGTACGAGGTTCAAGTTTTTTTTTATATTCATAACTCTAACTTAAACAAAAACATTAATAAAAAAATACTCTGCACTTACAAAATTATGTCATGTTTTAGCCGGAGAAAAGGAATACATTTAATGGTTCTAACCCTTCCACAAAAAAAAATCAATAAAACCAAGTCGACCCAACGCTAAATAAAACGATCACCGCTGCCCTTAATTCGCTAGATCGAGTTCACGTACACTAGACCACAAAATAAACATTATGACAAATTTTTGATGACTTTTAGAATCTTTTAGAATCTCCGGTTTTAAGGACAGGCCCAACTTTTTTCGTAAAAAACTAAAAGAACAAGCTTTCAGCACACCATTTGATTTAGACTGCCCGAACCAAAGCAAAATAAGGAGCAAACTGAACACCCTGAGCAACCCTATCACATAACTTTCCACGCCGACTTGATACATAATAGAGTTTGTCCCTGAATTCCGTTATTTATGCTACATGCTTACCGACTCCCAGTGTGATGACTTACACCTCAAGAAGTCGCTAGAAAGCTTTTTAAAAGAGCTAATCTACTGGAAGTTCGGGGACTGTAGTGAAGCAGTAAAGATTCGCCTGTTTAAATGTTACTGCAATCAGTTCTTCGCAGTTGTGCCGGTTTCCCAGTAAAAATCTGTGTCCCTAAAAAAAAAAAAAAAAAAAAAAAAACTGTCGAAGGCAATGAGATATTTTGATGAAACTTGGTGTGAGGATTCTTTGGGTCAAGGGTAAGGTCAAGTTCGTAGATGAGCTCTGTAGCTCTACATTTAGGGGTGGGGGAAGGGGTTTCAAATTAAGGTGCACAAAAAATATTTTTAAAAGCTATGGAGATAATTAATCTAGGGGTAACGAGACATGTTGAATCCAAATATGAAAGTTATTTTGTTGCCGGACAAGTAGTTCACCGGAATCCGGTGAAAACTGGACACAAAATTTGTCGACCAGTTTTCGGCTATAGTGGTCTACCCCTTTATTGGGATCCCAAAACGTAAGTGGAGGGATACCTACGACATCGAAAAGTTGTCCGTCCGTCCGTCCGTCCGTCTGTCCGTCCGTCTGTAAGAACGATAACTCTCGAAGGGAATGAAATATTTTGATGAAACTTGGTGTGAGGATTCGTTGGGTCGTCGGACCAGTCAAGTTCGTAGATGGGCTTTGTAGCCCTACATTTTGGGGTGGGGGAGGGGTTTCAGATTAAAAGGCAAACAAAATATTTTTAAACAGCTAATGTGATAGTCGATTATGGGGTAAGAAGACATGCTGAACACGATGGTGAAAACCATTTTGTCATCGAACATGTAGTTCGCACGGAATTCGGCCAAAACCGGAACGTTTGTTAAAAGTAAAAGTTTTATTTTAAGTTGATTAGATGTCCGATTTAGGGGTCGGAAGACATGCTGAAAGACGATGGTGAAAACCATTTTCTCGACGGACAAGTAGTTCGCCCGGAATCCGGCCCAAACCGGAAAGTTTGTTAAAACTAAAAGTTTTATTTTAAGTTGATTAGATGTTCGACTAAGGGGTAGGAAGACAGGCTGAACACGGTGGTGCAATCCATTTTCTCGACAGACAAGTAGTTCGCCCGGAATCCGGCCCAAACCGGAAAGTTTGTTAAAATTAAAAGTTGAAGTTGAAGTTGAATAGATGTTCGATTTAGGGCAAGAAGACATGCTGAACACTTATGTCAAAACAATTTTCTATCCGGACATGTAGTTCGCCCTGAATCCGGCCAAAACCGGAAAAATTGGTAGAAGTTAAAGTTTTTTTTCTAGTTGATTAGATAACCGATTTAGGGGTAAGAAGAGATGCTGAATCCGTGTGTGACAATCATATTTTACCCGGACATATAGTTCGACCGGAATCCGGCTGGAGTCGGAAAATTTGTTATAAGTTAAATTTTATTTGAAGTTGATTAGATGTTCATTATTGGGGAAAGAAGATACTCTGAGTTCATTTTTGAGCTTTCTTTTTTTCGCCGGACAATTAGTTCTGGAGTTTGGCCGAAATCTGGAAATTGGCGGTAGTGGCAGGAAGTCTTTCTCAAATGATTAGCTATTTGGCCTTAATCTGTTTCTGAATTTTAATTGTACAAATGTTGAAGGAGTCTGGCGATGACTGGATCTGGCTAAGACAAGACCCAGTTGTCTTGATCAGATATTGAATTTTTGGGATCCCATCGAAACCTTTGGTCTTGTTCTCCAACGGTTATAGCTCTGCGCACGTGGTACGTGGCACGTGGCCGTGGTTGTTTCAGTGACGTAATCGAAGGTCGAAGGGGGCGAGGCGAAAGAGACATGGGGTGAATGTGTTTATTTGATAGCGGGTTTCGATAGGGAGGAATTGAAATTATTATGGCACTTGCCTTCCGGCCAAGTGCCATATACCGATCACTTTTCCGTCGGTCTGTCTTTCGGTCGGTCGGTCGGTCGGTTAGTCTGGTGTTTGCGAGTTAGGGTACTTCCAGATACGTTAGGACGATGAAACTTAGCAGGCATAGTAGCGCCCCGACCAAACTAACTTGGAAATAGTCATTTGTCCGATCCGACCATCGTGGGGGGGGGGGGGAGGTTGCGGAATCTAGAAAATAGGGGCATGCATAACTTTCAATAATGAAACTTGATACCTGTGAAGAACTCGTGTCTCAGATGTCTCATCTCAAGTCCGGACCGGATCCGATGAATCTGAGGGGGAGTCGGATGTGGGGCCGGAAATCATGTGAGACTCTCGGAGTGGAGCGATCGGGATGAAACTTGGTGGGAAGAACAAGCACAAGCTCTAGATGAATAACTGACAGAGCTGGACCGGATTCGGGCACTGTGGGGGGAGTTGGAGGGGGGTTCCGGAATTCCGGCGATCCGTAGTTGATGTACTCCCTGGTTGGCTAGGACGATAAAACTTGGCAGGCGTGTCAGAGACCCGACCAGATTAACTTGGAAACAGTCACTCGCCCGATCCGACCGTTGTGGGGGGGGAGAGGGAGACGGCGGAATCCGGAAATTAGTGGCCTGCATAACTTTCGAACGCGTTATCGGATCTTAATGAAACTTGATATCTTGAAAGAAAAAATGTCTCAGATGTTCCATTTCAAGTGCGGACCGGATCCTATGAACTGGGGGGGGGGTGGAGGGGAGAACCTGGAAATCTTGTGGTACGCATAGAGTGGAGCGATCAGGATGAAACTTGGTGGGATCCTAGGTGCATCAGTGACAGAATCGGACCAGTTTCGGGTACCGAGGGGGGGGGGGGCTGTAGGGGTGTGTGTCCGGTGATCGTGAGTTAAGGTACACCCATATGTGCTAGGACGATAAAACTTTGCTGGAGCATTAGAAACTTGACATTATTGGGTTAGAAACTTCTCCGATCCCAGCATTCCTTAAAGAACTCATCCTAACTGTAAAATACAAAAAATACTTTTAAGCAAAATTTACTTTTTCAAGATCGCCAGGAGTACATGAACCTTTTTGCCTCAAGGGTTTTGCTTAGAAATTAATTTTTAGCACCCTTAAAGTGTGCATCTTAACCGAAAGATGAAAAAAAACTTTTGACCATCACTTTCATCCTCTGACCCAGCTTTGCAAGTTTGGCGCATCTTAACCTAATACTTCCATGTTCCATCTGAACCAGCTTTGCCGGTTTGTGTTACCCTTCATGTTTCCTTTGCTTTCTGTCTCCTATTTTCATATTTAAAGTGAAACCATAGGTTTAATTTTCAGCCCCCTTAATTTTTTCTTGTTGGGGTATTTCTTACTACATATGCTTGCAAGTGCCATATGAGCTTACAGCTCTTGTTAATTAGTATGTGTGCTGATATTTTACCGCTGGGAGACAGGAGGAAGTACACGGGAAGGCCGATTGGGAGAATTGGGGATTGTAGGAAATGTAGTAGAAATTGTAGGAATAAGTGAGGGGTTGCTCACTGTAAAAGGTGTACTTGTTAAAATGGAGGGGTTGCTCACAGGAAAAGGATGTATCGGATAAGTGAGGGGTTGCTCAGTGAGTGTACTAAAGTTGTTTGGGGAGGGGATGGGGTCAGCCGGTCCCAGGTACTCGTGAACCAATCCCAGGTGCACGCGAGGGGTCAGGAATTGGGTGTACCCGTTAAAGGAGTACTCGAGGAGTTGGACACTTGGGTGAGCCAGGCGAGGGGGAAGAGGGTACGCGAGGGGCTACTCACTGAAAGAAGGGTGAACTGGGTAAGTGAGGGGTTGCTCACTGAAAAAAGGTGTATTTGGTAAGGGAGGGGTTACTCACTTGAGAAAAGATGTACTGGATAAGTGAGGGGTTGCTCAGTGGGTGTACTAAAGTTGCCCGTAGGCAAAAAACTGGTAACATTTTTGTTGTAGGCTACATATTCAAGCGGTTGCTTACGGATAAATAGCAAAAATGTTAAAGGGGTCTAGCGAAGACTTGGAAATGTACAAGATTCGATTGTCTGGATCAAGAAGTCTGATAAACATTACAGTTTTTGGGATCCCGTCGAAACCTTTGGTCTTGTTCGTGTGGGCATATCCGGTGTTATTTTTCTGTGAACAAAAAATATTTATCAATGAGAATTGTACTTTGTGAGAGTTATAATTGTTAGGTAGTGTGGCAGTGTGCCTTTAACAGAGACTGCAACCTGGTAATCCTTTTTAAAATAATACATTTTTTGGTCTGATTTTGCAGTTCACGTAAACGCTGATTTTTGTTTTAGGCTCTTGCTCTAATAGAGCTCTTCAACGCCCCTGCCGGTCGGTATAAAGGGGACGTATACCTACTCCCGAAGAAAATGGACGAATACGTTGCCAGCCTCCACCTTCCCTCGTTCGATGCCCATCTGACCGAATTGTCCGATGAGCAGGCGAAGTATCTGGGCCTGAATAAAGCCGGGCCTTTCAAGCCAAATTATTACAGGTAAGATGGGGTTTATTTTCTGAAGCTAAGGATGTTCGATGGTACCCTTTATACCAGGCTTTGGACAAAAGTGAACCGACACCATTATATTCAGGGATAGGTGTTTGAAGTACAAGGTGAGTAACGGAAGTATTCTGGGCCCTTGGTTTAGACATGATCTTGGATCCTTTCTAACTTTTTACATCATTATAGCATACTCGCTCAATCGGAAATTCTATTTATCCGGTATCAGTCTTCGTCTGACCGATGAAGCCAGAGCAAAACAGCACTAGAGGCGGATTCTCGCCGTTCCCCGAGGACTCCTTTTGAGGAGTCCCTGCGTTTTTGTTTGTCCCAGGGAGGCACTCCCTGTATTCTCGCGAGTCCCCACTAACGAGGAATGCTCCGATTATCATCACCATCATCAAAAGAACTCCCTTTCGGATTCGGAAGGGGATCAAATTTTGCTGGTGTTGGTGCAATGTAAAATTAATTAAAAAGAATCAGAATAAACAAAACCAAAAATAAGATGGATCCACACTAATTTCGTCAACTGCATGTTTTTCGTTTCGAACAAAATCCATTTTTGAAGCATTCCCCGCGTTCTCGTTGTTTTCCGTTTCGGAGTCCGCGTAGAGTGACTCCCTCTATTCTCGCCGTTCCCCTTGATTCCCAGAGGACTCCTCGGGTAAGTACGAGAATACGCCTTAGGCGTAGCGGCAAGACTTGAAAAGAGATACAGACACTCGAGCAGCATAGAGAAGTCCCTACTGAAACTCAATTCAGTCCCGCACCAGCGCTCGCTCCAATAACTTGATATTCTGAACGTACACAAAAAAGATACAACCTCCCTTGTTTCTACGATGTGTGCAAACCGCATCTTGTTTTTGCCAAAAATTTATAAATACGGAAGTTTGTCTCGCTTTTAATGCCGCAGGCGCTACGAGTATGGCCCGTTTGCAAAGCATAGATCTTGGCAGAGCAATATAACACTAGTAAGCTGCTGGAACCTCCCACAACAATGTGACATCCTACCCTTAGCTTACGTCACTGGCAGATCATTCCTGGTTGGAATGCGTGTTCCCGCAAACACACATTAGTAACATACCCAGTGGTTAACACATGGCACATTCGGCACGAAAAAAGCTTCATCTGATCTTTTTAAAGGCATTATAAGAATTTGGTATATAGTAGTCTTGAAGAGGATATTTAAATTTTGCACATGCACTTTAACCTTGAAGGCCCTATCGGTTGAGAGTGCACTTAGGTTTTGAAGTTTATTGATATAGCGGATTCATGGTGGTTAGAATTGTGGCCACAATCAGGATTCTTTTGTCTTCAAAGTGGCCGATAATGGTAGATTGTTTGTTAAGTTTATATGTTTTTTGATGAAATTAAAAAATTTCTAATGTCAATGTAAACAGCGTCCGAATGCACTGGAAATTTTATCGGTAAAACTTTCGGGACGACATTTAGCATTTGGCTTCATTTCCCTTCTTGCTGAAACAGCGAAATTCCTTTCTTATGTACTTGTCTGCCATGACGTAACGTGAGGCGATTAAATTCCATAGGCTTCAGGTAACACTCGCAGCGGTTCATTGTTTTGCGAATTCAAGAAGATTGAAAGCTTTCGCAGAGTGAGAAACGTCGTCTATGATACACTTTACCCATTAGCATAGCCGTATCGACATGACCTCAAGCGGCTTCCAAGTTCACGGCACCTGCTGTACACCCTTTCCCGGCCGAAATCAGCGGTGCCGGCTTACACTGTAATAACAAATGTTGCAGTATTTGCTACTGGGATTAATCTTGTCTTTAAAAAGATAATCTTATCGCTTATTCGGATTAATCTTATCTCAGTAGATATAAGATTAATCCCAGTAGCAAATACTGCAGTTAACTTTAATCCTTACTCGGAGAAACTTTTTACAGTGTAGACGGCTCAGCTTCTTACCATGCTGATTTTAATATTCTAACACGCGGCGACCGTTGTCGGCACCGGGCGTTTGCTTTAGCCTACACTAAAACCGAGAGTAGGCAACCCCTCGCGTGACCTGGCTTGGGGCAGACTCTTGTGGTCAACTTTTATCTCTGTTAAGCTCCAGGTCCCTAAATGAAAAATATCGGGCTCTTCCCACCCCTCAAGTAACATGCGGACAAGATCACGTGCGCAGGAGTTATGGTCCGTAAAGTCAGAGCATATTTCACGCACGTTCTGATCTTGAAAAGATTTCTAGCAACACAGACTTATTTAGACACAAAACTGACCGATTTCTCAGATACGTCCGTATTGCTAGAAATCTTTTCAAGCTCAAAACGTGCGTAAAATACGCTCGGATTTTACGCAGTGTGTAAATAGACCGTTAGGGACGAATTTCCTCTCCCCGCTCATGGTCAAATCCGGAAATTGAATATTTCTTGATAAATTGGGTCGGTGCTCCGCTATGCCTGTTGCTTCTTGCCCCCCTCTGCACACAAAAACACAAGAAAATGACTATCGGTCAAGTGCATTTTGCGAGTTATTTTATTGCATGCTACGAAATGTTGAAGATTACGACTTTGTTTCTTTCTTCAGATACTGAAGACCTTGTGGCCGGCCGGACCGAGCGAACTCATCTAGTGAAGAACCTATTCCAGCGTTAGTACTGCTATTTTATAGTTCTATCGTTTTATCTGTGGTCACCCTTGTTCAGTCTTTTCTTGTTGTCTCTCCTGTTTCGTAGGAGATGGTGAAATAAAAGAAAAAGTTTACAGATGGAAATAGAAATTCACCGTGGAAAGCTTACGTTTACGCTCCTCGACCCTGACATCGGATTAGCCGCCATCAACGGCTTTCACCACGAGTAACAGATGGTAAATTTGTGTCTACCCGTTTCAACTAATAAACGTAAGCTTCATTTATATAACAAGAGCTACGAGCTCATACGGCACTTGTTACGAGTAGGTGGTGTGAGAAGCGAGAGAGTGAATCTGAGCATTTTTCCGCGAATTTCGATACCCCCCCCCCCAATGTGCTAGAATCCGGTCCAGACCCTAAAATATGTCGTCTAAGGCAGACAATCGGTCTACTTTCCAAGTTTCATTCCAATCACTTCACTCGTTTAACAGCCATGCGAGCCACAACATATTCGGGACTCCCACCTACTGTGGCCGAATACGACTCGGACACATACTAACATCTCTTCTTCTCGTCCATCAAGTTTAACTCGAATCAGAGCATGTCTGCAAATTTCCGGTTCCCATTTCATCCTCCTCCTACCTTGGTCGGATCCTATTCGGACACCAAATGACAAATCTAGGCTGCACAAACTTGGTACTCTCCAAGTTACATTCCATTCGGTTGGTTTTTGTGCATGTCACAAAGTTTCCGGCCTCCCCCCCCCCCCCCGACTCCCCCAACCATGGCCGCATGGGTTCGTAGACAAGCTTTGCATATCTAGGTCATCAGTTCTTATCACCCATAAAGTTTCACTCGAGTCGGGACCATTTTCCGCAACCTTCGGAAATCAGTAATTTCCGGATTCCCCGTCCCTCTACTCCCCGAAAAATGGTCGGACCCAGGATCGGAAGTCTTCCTAAGGCTTCCTGTGTCGGGTCCTTAAGTCTATTTGGTCGGGTCACTAATATGCCGGCCTAGTTTTGTCGTCCTTCGTACATCTGGAAGTATCCCATCTCGCGAACCGCGATCACCGGAATTCCGGGAAATCCGCTCCGCAGGGTTCGTGCGCTTGCTCTTCCTCGTTTTCCCCTGATTTTTCCCTGACCTTTTCCCGCAGTTTTCCAACACCTTTCGATTACCTCAGTGAAAAATGCCGCCAGAATCTATGATGTGACTCATACAATAGCAAAGATTTATTCGACTTCTCCTGAACAAACAAGGCGTCGCATACGTCAAAGCACAGACCGGGACGGCTCAAAGAACAGAGTTATCAACTGATAAACTTTGGGCAGAGAATCGACGAAAAGAAACTTCCAGTAAAAACAAGAGCTACGAGCTCATATGGCACTTGTTACGAGTAAGCACGGCTCGGTTATGTCAATGATATATCTAGTGTTTGCTAGGTGTCTTCCCACCAAGTTTCATCTCGATCCATCCACTCTTAGCGTTTTCCAATATTTCCGGTTCTCCCCTCCAGCTCCGCCCAAAAGTCACCGGATCCGGTCCGGATTTTAAGTGGGTCGTCTGAGGCATGAGGTCTTTCCAAATATCAAGTTTCATCGAGATCCGGTCACCCGTTCAAAAGTTATAAATACCTCAAGATTCCGGATTCCCCCTCCCTCCACTCCCCCGACAGTGCCGGAATCGGCTCGGTCATGTCAATGATGTATCTAGTGTTTGCTAGGTGTCTTCCCACCAAGTTTCATCTCGATCCCTCCACTCATAGCGTTTCCCAAGATTTCCGGTTGCCCCCTCCAGCTCCCCCAAAAGTCACCAGATCCGGTCCGGATTTTAAGTGGGTCGTCTGAGGCAGGAGGCCTTTCCAAATATCAAGTTCCATCGAGATCCGATCACCCGTTCAAAAGTTATAAATACTTCAAGATTCCGGATTCCACCTCCTTCCACTCCCCCCACAGTGCCCGAATTGGCTCGGTTATGTCAATGATGTATCTAGTATTTGCTAGGTGTCTGTACACCAAGTTTCATCTCGATCCCTCCACTCATAGCGTTTCCCAAGATTTCCGGTTGCCCCCTCCAGCTCCCCCCAAAAGTCACCAGATCCGGTCCGGATTTTAAGTAGGTCGTCTGAGGCATGAGGTCTTTCCAAATATTAAGTTCCAACGAGATCCGATCACCCGTTCAAAAGTTATAAATACCTCAAGATTCCGGATTCCCCCTCCCTCCACTCCCCCACAGTGCCCGAATCGGCTCGGTTATGTCAATGATGTATCTAGTGTTTGCTAGGTGTCTTCCCACCAAGTTTCATCTCGATCCCTCCACTCATAGCGTTTCCCAAGATTTCCGGTTGCCCCCTCCAGCTCCTCCCCAAAAGTCACCGGATCCGGTCCGGATTTTAAGTGGGTCGTCTGAGGCATGAGGTCGTTCCAAATATCAAGTTTCATCGAGATCCGATTACCCGTTCAAAAGTTAAAAATACCTCAAGATTCCGGATTCCCCCTCCCTCCACGGTGCTCGGATCGGGGAAGTGACTATTTCCAACTTAATCATTTGGGGTCCCTGATACGCCTGCCAAGTTTTATCGTTCTAGCTTATGTGGAAGTGCCCGAACTAGCAAAACCTGGACAGACCGACGGACGGACAGAAATTGCGATCGCTATATGGCACTTGGCCGAAGGGCAAGTGCCATAAAAAATCGATACATAAGTCTAGATTAAGTCCCTGACTTTTCCCTGATTTACAGAGCCGCACGTACCCTGACTCCAGCTCCCCCCAAAAAGCCCCGACATGATCTGGTTCCGTCAAGAACGTATCTAATACTTATGCTTGTTCTTCCCACCAAATTCCACTCCGATCCCTCGACACTAAGTGTTTCATACAAATTCCGGTTGCCCCTTCCAACTCTCCCCCCCCCCCTCCAATTACCGGATCCGGCCCGGACTTGGCATGGAACATCTGAGACTATAGTCCTTTCCACTTGCCAAGTTTCATTCAAATCCGATCGCCCGATCATAAGTTATAAATGCCACTAGATTCCGGATTCCCCATCCCTACCCCCCCCCACGATGTTCTTATCGTGAAAAGGACTATTCTCAAGTCGGTCTATTCGGATCTCTCATATTCCTGCCGAGTTTCATCATCTTATTACATCATGAAGTACCGAACTCGCTGGATCACCAGAATCCCCCCCCCAACTCCCCACACAGTGCCCGAATCCGGCCCGGTTATGTCAATTATCAGTCTAGGACTTGTGTTTGTTCTTCCCACCGAGTTTCATCCCGATCCGTCCACTCCAAGCGTTTCCCAAGATTTCCGGCTCCCCCCAAAGTCACCGGATCCGGTTCGGGTTTGAAGCGGATCGTCTAGGACACGAGGTCTTTCCAAATATCAAGTTTCATTAAGATCCAACCACCCGTTCAAAAGTTATAAATACCTCAAGATTCCGGATTCACCATCCCCCCACGATGCTCGGTCCGAGGAAGTGACGATTTCCAACTTAATCATTTGGGGTCCCTGATATGCCTGCCAAGTTTCATCGTCCTAGCTTATGTGGAAGTACCCAAACTACCAAAACCCGGACCGACCGACAGAAATTGCGATCGCTATATGGCACTTGCCATAAAAATCGGCCCATACAGAACTAGAGCTGGGAAATGGACGGTCCTAGGAAACGACTTGTCGCTCAAATTTCTTTCGAAGAGTGAACAAGAGGTCCAAAATCTTGGTCGAAATTAGTTAGAATATTGCTGTCGAAACGGTCTAGGAGCTTACATTTATGCTCCTCAACTCTGACATCGGATTAGTCACCATCAACGGCGTTCACCAGGAGCAACTGGTGTAAATTTGTGTCTACCCATTTCAACTCTGAAATAAACGTGAGTTTCATTTATATCAAAATCGACCCATACAAAGCTACATCAACTTCTCGCATCAGGTTAATTACGCAAAAATCAACTAAGTAGGAATAGGCTACTGAACTTCGACACTCTTGTTGACATGAACGCTGAGTCTTGTCATTCGAGATGTCTGTTCTCAAATGCCAGCTAATATGCAAACGCCATCAATACGACAATACTGGACCGGCCACAACGCTATAACCCAACTTTAGCGTCTTGGCCTTCGAGATGGCCTCTATAGCATCAAGGGGCGGAGACAAATCTTTCAGTCCTATTTCTTAACATTCGGAAAAGGAACGTACCTTCCCGAGAAAGGATCCAACAGAGGGGTGTCGGCCAAAAGAGCTATTTCTTAGAGCCGAACTTACTATGATGTGAAGAAGGGTACGACCTGCGCTTAACAATTGGTGCCGAAGTTCAAGTAATTCCGTTTGGTTTATCACTTCTAAACTAGAAAAAGTATCAAATTAAAAAGGTACAAAATTTCACTCGACAGCTTCACCGTCATCATCATTTACACCTCTTTGCTCCATCTGGGCAAGCTCTTGTTTCACCATGTCCCAAGTAATGGCTCTCCAAGCTGCAGGGAGGCTTTCTTCATTAAACCCATAGAAGAGCGCGAACTCACTTGCGCGACTGGTGATTACCCACTTCCAGAACATGCTGGACTCGACAGTGCTGTCAGACGGTATATTCCAAGTTGGATAGACAGTTTTGTAGTCGCGGAATGCTACGAACCGAAATCGCGTTTCTTGGTTTTTGAAACTCTTGCCACTACCGCTGGAGATGTAAGCCGGGCAAGTTTCAACCATGGCGTCGTCTGAGCCCTCATAGCTAAAAGAAAATAATCCTTGTTTCAGTAACGTCAGATGAACTAAAGTAGGAAACGGGGGATACGACTGCTCAGGTTCAATGACAGGCGGAAAGGTTTTTCTTTTTTTACTTCTCATGATCTTTTGTTTTCTTTTGATTATCCATACTTCCTCTTTCTATTTTCCTTTCGCCTTTATATTAGTTGCGTTTTTGCAGATACCATGGTATCTGTTACCGCGGTAACTGGATGTGCTATTAGCCGTTTTTGCAGTTAGTTATCGTGGTTTCTGATATACGGTTGCCCTGCAAAAACGGTAATTGCCGAAACTGCGCTTTTCGAAGCCATCCCAAAAGAAAACAAATATTCAGTCACATCACTAAGTGCCAAACTTCTTTCTCACCAATTTGGTGAGAAGTGAGATGACTTTTCCAGATATCACGATACCATGGCATACGCAACTAGTATTTCATTTCTTTAAATATCGCGTCGTAGTTTGGCTAGGCCTACACAAGTGTCTACCCTTTCTAAGACAGCAATTTAAATTGTGTTCTATGTTGCTGTATTTTTAGTAGCCTGAACGATGCTCACTTAACCGCGAATGTTAGTTTTACCTGTCGAGACAATTCGTTCTACGGAAAAAACATCAACAACAAACAGAAGGTTCTTGCTTATCTTTTGGAGTATGTTAATTGGATAGCACATACCGATATATCAGACCAAATGTCGATATCGAATATCGAAGCATATATATCGATATGGAAAACGATATTTGTTCATTTGTAATCATTGTATATAATCCAACAAAGGTTACATTTACATTTACCCTAGTGGTCTCAGCATGTCACCTGCACTATATAAATCAAGACGAAAAGAACGTTGCCACTGCCTGGCTAATAAACAGAGGCTCTTCATTGAATGAGCTCTTTATACCATGAACACTGAACGCAGTAAAAAGGTCGGCAGGATTCGAACTTTATTAAATAATTTTCTAGCTGTGAAATGGGGATACCGGCGTCCTCTCACCTCTTTTCCTGACTACAGGGAAATGTAAAGTAGCCTATCAAGATACTTTTTAGGTTAAAAAAAGCTAAAAGATCAAGGATGATCTAATTTTTTGTCAAATTGGCAAACAACTTTCAACTTTTCACATGAATCTGTTATCTTTTGCTTGTATTTCTGCGAAGCTGAGAGGGGAAAAACTCGCACTTTTACTGATTGGAAGGCAGGCTACCTTTATTCCACCGAGAACTTAACGAAGCTATGTCCGAATAAACTTGCATTGTCCCATGCGACAAAGCTCTGCCAGGGGCGTCACGTATGGGGGTAGGGGGGGGGGCCCCCCCTTAATTTTGTCGGTAAAAAATAACCGAGTCAGCGAGAAGCGCCTCGATTTTTCGCAAGAACAGTTGATTTTTTCATGAAAATCAGTGAATTTTTCGTCAAACAGTAAGTTTTTGGGATCCCAAAACGTAAGTGGAGGGATACTTCAATCAATCAATCAATCAAGTTTAATCCGAATAGCTAAAAGCTAGAAAAGGAATACAAATTTACAAAATACACAGACACACAAGAAACAAATTAACTAATACACTTACAAGAAATTACCAGAAATAAATGATGGAATGAAACTACGTAAAAATTGGGTAGAAGAATTAGCGGGATATGGGGAAAGCTTATTGCCAGTATTCCTCTCGGACCGACGCACGGAAGACGGGAGTGGAGGGGGGAATAGATGGGTCATCTGGGGACAACACGTTATCTTAGCTCCAAATTTGTTTGAAAGAGTATTTCTACGTACAGATAATTTAGGAATGTCAAGTTTAATGAGAGCCTCTTCGTAGGTAATATTATGATCACCCAGAATGATTCTCATGCCTCTCTTTATTACATACGAAGATGTATTATTATGATCTTCGTATGATAATATTACATCGCCTGGAAATATACTGGATACTTATGACTTCGTAAAAGTTGTCCGTCTGTCACAGGCTAACTGTCGAAGGGAATGAATATATGTTGATGAAACTTTATGTGGGTTGAAAGGGACAGGTCAAGTTCGTAGATGGCACTAAACCTGTGTATTTAGGGTTGGGGGAGGGGTTTCAGAACAAGGACCGAAAATAAATATTTTTTAAAAGCTAATGAGATAGTCAATTTATGGGTAAGGAGACATGCTGAATCCGAATATGAAAGTGATTTTCTGGCAGAACAAGCAGTTTACCCGGAATCCGTAAAAACAAAACAAAATTGTAAAAGTAAAAGTTGAATCTGAAGTTGATTGGTTGTTCGGAGTCAGAGGTAAACGGACATGCTCGGTCTGAAAATTATATTTACGCCCGACAAGTAGTTCGCCCGGAATCCGGAAATTTAGCATGAAATTTCAAAACCTAATGATGAAGTCGATACAGGTTGGGCAGACAACTAAAGATAAACAGAAAGTGTATGCGATCAGTTTAGTTATCACTGAAGTCCGAACCGGCATTTACTGGGTCAAAACGGCAGAATACATTCGACAACTGTCTTGTGAACAATTTAATCAAATTTGTCGACCAATTTTCGGAAAAAAAACAGATGGCTATACTATACCATTCCCTATTCTACCCCTTTATCCATTCAGGCAAAAGCTCTACGAGTCAAGTGATGTCACTCGTCGCGTATAACGCACAAATATTTCTTGGGTACATGTTCTTTGGGTTTAGTCATGGCAGTCTGTTTTGTCGGTGAGGGGTCGAAAGGGATGAGATATGCTGTTCAAACTTCGTATGAGGATGCAGTGGCAAAGTACAGGCCAAGTTCGTAGATGTGTCTTGTAGCCATATATTTAGAGACAGAGAAGGGGGTTTCGAATTAAGGGTAAAAAAGTATATTTAATAAGCTAATGAGATAGTCGACTCAGCGGTAGCCTAAGGAGGCCCGCTGAAACCATATCTGAACTTTGTTTTCTTGCCGGATAGTTGCCCGAGTTGTTTCTAAAGTCGATTACAGATTCGGTATCGGGTAAGGAGGCGTGCTGAATCAAATTTTAGACTCATTTCCTTGACAGATAAGCTGGTAAAATATGTGAAAAGTTCTCTCTCATTGTCAATAGCTATTCAGCTCTGCATGCAGTTCGCCGGAAATGCTGCTAACATACGAAGAATTTAGTCAAAGTAAAGCACCTTTATGAAGTCGATTAGAGACAAGATACTGGAGTAAAAATCCTTGCTGAAGCCATAGGAGCTTTCTAATATAAGGGGTACTCTTCTTCAGAATGGGGGGGATGAGCTACTTCTAGGTATTCTTAAGTCTACGAATGCTAGGTCTATAGTGTGTTTTGACAACAGGTAGAACAAGACCAAAGGTTTCGATGGGATCCCAAAATTCAATATCTGATCCAGACAACAGGGTCCTGTCTTAGCCAGATCCAGTCTTCGCCAGACTCCTTGAACATTTTTACAATTAAAATTCAGAAACAGATTAAGGCAAAATAGCTAATCACCTGAGAAAACCAAGTTCAGATTTGGATTCAGCATGTGTGTTTACTTGTCCGGCGAAAAAAGAAAGCTCAAACACGAAATCAGGGTATCTTCTTTCCCCAGTAATGAACATCTAATCAACTTCAAATAGAAATTTAGCTTATAACAAATTTTCCGATTCCAGCCGGATTCCGGTCGAACTATATGTCCGGGTAAAATATGATTGTCATACAGGGACTCAGCATCTCTTTTTACCCCTAAATCGCTTATCTAATCAACTAGAAATAAAACTTTGACTTCCAACAGTTTTCCGGTTTTGGCCGGATTCCGGACGAACTACATGTCGGGGTAGAAACTTGTTTTCACATAAGTGTTCAGCATGTCTTCTTGCCATAAATCGAACATCTAATCAACTCCAAATAAAACTTTTAATTTTGACAAACTTTCCGGTTTAGGCCGGATTCCGGTCGAAATACTTGTCCGACGAGAAAGTAGTTTTCACCATCGTCTTCAGCATGTCTTCCTACCTCTAAATCGAACATTTAATCAACTTCAAATAAAACTTTTACTTTCAACAAACTTTCCGGTTTGGGCCGGATTCCGGGCGAAATACTTGTCCGTCGAGAAAATAGTTTTCACCATCGTCTTCAGCATGTCTTCCTACCCCTAAACCGAACATCTAATCAATTTCAAATAAAACTTTTACTTTCAACAAACTTTCCGGTATGGGCCAGATTCCGGGCGAAATACTTGTCCGTCGAGAAAATAATTTTCACCATCGTCTTCAGCATGTCTTCCTACCCCTAAATCGAACATCTAATCAACTTCAAATAAAACTTTTACTTTCAACAAACTTTCCGGTTTTCGCCGGATTCCGGGCGAACTACTTGTCCGATGACAAAATGGTTCTCACCATCGTGTTCAGCATGTCTTCTTACCCCATAATCGACTATCACATTAGCTGTTTCAAAACATTTTGTTTGTCCCTTAATTTGAATCCCCACCCCTAAATGTAGAGCTACAAAGCCCATCTACGAACTTGACTGGTCCGACGACCCAACGAACCCTCACACCAAGTTTCATCAAAATATCTCATTCCCTTCGAGAGTTATCGTGCTTACAGACGGACGGACGGACGGACAGACGGACAACTTTTGCGATGTCATAGGTATCCCTCCACTTACGTTTTGGGATCCCAAAAAGTTATTAGTTTAGCAGAAAGTCGGTAGGATATTAAGTAAAGAATGTGAGGATGTTTGTTAGTTGAGATTGTTGTTTGTTTTGTTTTTTCTGTATATGGCTTAATCGCTTTCAAATACAGATATATATATATATATATATATCTGAACTTGGTTTTCACATCTAATTATTTGTTTGGCCGTAAGTTTACATATTCAAGCGGTGGATTATAGCGTAAATAGCAAAATGCTGAAGGGGCTTGGCGAAGACTCAAGAGATCTACAAGATTTGATTGTCTGGATCAAGAAGCGCAATAAATATTACATTTTTGGGATCCCATCGAAACCTTTGGTCTTGTTCTGAAGAACAGTTGGTATTTTCTGATTTTTCGTCAAAATGTCGATTAGTCGACTGATCGAATCTTAATCACACCAACAGCAGAGAGAAACCATCGAAAACGAAGAGGAATGTATAATGATCTTAAAACGTAAGCTGCTTCTAAGTTGTTTGATAACTGAAGTGCAACTTTACCTATAACCTCCAATTATCTGCGGCCTGTGGAATTCGGCTGTGTGCTCTGCGTGCTGGCTTGAATTCATGGCACAGGGCGCACCACAGAAAGGGCAGGAGTTTCCACAGCCAATTAGCGATTCAACCAGGAACTCCAGAGCTCTACCGGCGAGCTCACTGTAAACTGAAATTGATAGTTAGTGAGAACCCCGTAAGGTAAGAATATAGGCTAGCATGTTCATGACCATGTCCGTATCTAACCGTCTAGAACTGGACCGCTTGTCATAAAACCATTCAGATCTTCTTACCGCTTACCAAGAGACCCTTCATACTTCTATTTGCCTGTTCTGTCAGAAGACTGTGAGAGAAATTCGACAAGGAAATTAACGAATGACGATTCCGCAACAGAAAACAAAACATGTCACTTTTACCACTGCTGCTGCTAGCACGTACAGCAGTGAACCATGAATTTCATGCTGGAAACCACTAAGGCAAACTGTCAACTGAAAATCGCGGTAAGTCTGCAAGTTAATATGAGATGTCAATCTAATTTTAAAAGAAGAATGTTGTAGCGACAGTTTTTATGGAATGCAGTAAATCCCTGTGAAGACAAACAAGAGCTACGAGCTCGTATGGCACTTGTTACGAGTAGGTGGTACAAGAAAGTAGATGAGAACGTCACAAAATACCCCAGCCGTCGAAATTGCGGTCGGACCTAGAAATAGAATATCTAGTTTCTCTCAAGCCTGAGCATTTCCTGCATCTCCTCGTATCATCTACGACAAATGGCCTTACCTTCCAATTTTCAGCCCCAATAGATTGGTCTACTCGTTTGATCCCTAGACGTGCCACACGATTTCCGGTACCCCTATCCAACTTCCCCTACCGCGGCCAAATCTGGTTCGCACCCATAAATGGTTAAACTGAAGCATCTTGTCGTACACCTATCAAGTTTCACTAGAATCTGAGCATTTTGGGGGAAATTACAGTACCTCCCCCCACCCACACAACCGTGGTCGAATCGAGTTCGGACCACAATTATATAGCATCTAGGGCACACACGGTTGTTACGGATAGTATTAGGATATTAAATATCAAAGTTGATTCCGTAATCTGAAATAATGCGGGCTGAGAAAAGCAACTCTATATTTGGTAATAATTCAAGCCTTGGGACGATGGAAGTAGCCTTATCAGTTCCCTGTTGTTGAACATCCTCTTCCTGAGTTTTCAGGCACGTTTGATCAGGACTTTGGTTTAATCTTTTGTAGCGACTGCGGTTAGCTCCTACGCAATAAGCAAGAATAGGAATTTGATGTGAAGCTCGAAGCGGGCAGATGATTCTGAGAGTTGACTGTAGCGAGACATGTGTCTGTATTATTAGATTACCTTACGTGTTAACAGAAGCAGGTTGTACTAAAGGAATAAATAAAGTAAGTGTTAAAGAAAAAGAACCGACCTCCCTGAACGAAAGACTACGATCCCTATACGCCTTCGAGTTGAATATTATCCGCCGATCACACGCTACCTTGTAATGTCCTTAAGATGGGCATAGATTAAGAAGAGTAACAACCCCAACGGTTAACAACAAACATCACATCGGTTTACGGTCTCTCTACATTCCAAGTTTCATTCTATCCGCTCCACTTGTTTGACCCCTATGCGAGCCACAAAATTTCCGGGACTCCCCCTCCAGCTCCCCCAACTGCGGGCGAATAAGACTCGGAGATATCATCTCTGACATTAATTCTGACCGTCTATCAAGTTTGACTGGAACCGGAGCTACCGTGGCAGCAAGTGGTTGCATATCTAAATCATCGGTTCCTATCAGCCATAAAGTTTCATTTGAATGACCCGACCAAATTGACTAAAAGACCAGACAAAATGCATGGTATCGGGGGGGGGGGGGGGGGGGGGGGGGGGTCGTCGGGGGGGGGGGGGGGGGGGGGGGGGGTAGCCGATACCCAACTTGGATGGGTCACTTAGCACATCTGTAAGTATCTAACTTCACCGGAATTCCGGGAAACCCAATCCTACTCCCCCACAGACCCCGATAACGATCTGGTTCTGTCAATAAAGTATCTAGGGCTAAGGCTTGTTCTACCAAGTTCCATCCAAATCCCTCGATTCTAGCCGTTTCTCGAGATTTCCGGTGCCTCCCTCCTACCCCACCCCCCACAAGTATTGGACCCAATCCGGACTTGAAATGATACATCTGAGACAATGGTTCTTTCCGCAGTTTCATTCTCATCCAATCATCAGGAAGTGCCGAACCCGGGATTACCAGAATCCCGCACCCCTCCCCATGAACTACCTCAACAGTGCTCGGATCCGGCCCCTTCTGTCAACAGCGTATCTAGGACTTTTGCTTGTTCCTTCCACCAAGTTTCATCCCGATCCCTCCAGAATGTCCCAAGATTCTCAGCCCCCCCCCTCCCTCAACTCCTCCCGAGTCATCGGGCCCGGTCCGGATTTGTACTGGCTCTTCTGAGACAGGAGGCCTTTCCAAATATCAAGTTCCTTCAAGATGCGATCACCCGTTCGAAAATTTTTATACCTGAAATTTCCGGATTCCCCTCCCTCCACTCTACCACCCCCCCCCCCCCGGATGATCTGATCGGAGAAGTGACTGTTTCCAAGTTAATCTTTTTGGGTCCTTGATACATTTGCCAAGCTTCGTCGTCCTAGCTTATGTGGAAGTGCCTGAACTAGCAAAAACCCGGACAGACAAACGAAGGACGGACAGAAATTGCGATATCTTTGTGGCACTTGGCCGAACGGCAAGTGCCATAACAATACTGGGAAATGGTCGATACTGATACCGTCCATGTAGCTTGTCTTGTCTGAAGAGCTGAAGATGAATAGCTTACCTTGTCTGAATAACAGGGCAGGTGACCAAGAACATGGATCATCAAGAAGCTTTAGGGCATTGTCAGCGAACTCGAAGCCGTCAACTGACTCGGCGAAAGGCTCCAAGTTATCCATCCGCAAGACCAACTTCTTGATAGTCTCCGTAGAAACAGCCTTCAAAACATCACGGAAAGATACCTCATTGTTTGCTGCTTGGCGAACTATGTTGAGCAACAGGTTGCGGACAAGAAGAATGGACGAATCCATTCGTTCGAACACTAAGTGTTCGAAGAGTGTACGACCAATCTCCGAGCAGACATCGCAGGGACAAGGCCTTCCATAGTACTCATCCATGCGCTGACGTAGCCACTGTTGTATGGTTGTCTTGTACTGATGAATTACATCGAGATAGAGGAAGAAGTTTCCTTTAGCCTGAAGATGTCTGAACAGGGAGATCTCGCACGTTTTTCGGTTGCGAAGGTCGTCATTATCAGCTTTGAACTGGGAAGCTAGGATGCGGTCCATACTGATCCTCACGGAGTTGAGGATACCAGGTAAGAGGCACTCGCTGATGAATTTGCCAGCTGCAGCATGGGAGAGGCTACGGCTGGCACACAGGTCTAAAAAAAGCTGCCTGAAGTGTTCCTTTTGACGTCCCAGTTTAAGTTTCGGGTCGTTCTGCTCGAGGTAGTTGCTTCGAAAGGATTCGAGCGCTACCACCAAGAAACCTGCGACTCTCACCGTGATCCGTAAACGTAAATGTTTCGTTAGTATCACCTTCCGCACGGGATACTTCGCCTCGTCCAGCTCTTTGAGTATTGTACGAGTCAAGTCTGAGACATCTTCCGGAGTATGCTTCGGATTTCTCGTCCATAGAAGTATCTTTGTCTCGAAAGTTTTCACGATGTTTGCAATAAACGCCCCAACTGCTTCACAGTGCTGGGCAAGTAGCGCTCCAGGATGTGAGCTGGAAAACAAGTTCGAAGTCTTACTTTTCACGTTTTCAAAAAATGAGAAGACGAAGTCTCCCTCGCGGACATCGACGTCCCTTTCAGCATAGCCGGATAGATTTATTCCTTCTCGGAGTAGACATTTCAAGTACTTATGCTCCGGTGGGGGGACGAAGGCGAACAGCAAGTACTGAATTTCTGCATCGATATCCAGGTCTCGCAGATATTGCAGCTGACTGTTGTCAAGTTGGCTGAGCTCGTGGGCCCATAGAGCTTCAAAGGCTTGGGCAGCTTCTTCGCGTGTCAGTTCATTCCCCCCTCGCAGGAACTCTTCAACTAAGGATGTGATTTTAGTCTGCATAAGTTGTTCGATCTTTTCTTGCATAACATCAACGTTTCTTCTAGCTTCTACCACCTTGAGGAAGTTCTTCACACCTTGAGTCATTTCCTCCTCAGCTCTAGTGACGAACGTTTTGACTGACGCCCTAGCTTCTTCTAGGAAATACTGTTGGGCAATTGGGTCTTGTTTAAGATAATCCGTAACAGACAGAATGATTTGCTGCAATTTCTCCTGGTGGATAGCCTGAACCTTCCGCGAGTATTTTGTAAAGTCGCGAACCTTTGTCTCGTTCAGAATTTCAGTCTGAAGACCTTCCAGAAATTCCTTCAACTCCGTGCGAAAATCCCATTCCCAAGCTGCGATCTTTTCGTCTAGGTCAGTCCGCTTGCTTGCAATAAGCGAGTTCTTGAAGCTAAAAATGAAGTCCTCTTTCAGAACTGCTTTCCAAATTTCAGTGACGCGACAACCAAATTTCTCAGCCGTTAACTTCATCCCATCGTTCAGAGATCGGAGGACCATTTCTTTCACGGACATAACTTTTGCAGCGTAGCCCGAGTTCACCGGTGCCATCGGCGGGGTTCCACTGTAAAGGCCAGGGAAGTACTCGTGACTGTTTTCTCTTCCATAATCTAGGATATGTCGGAAGTCGAGCTTTTGAGCACCCTCGGGGAACTCCATCCTCACCGCTATGTCGGTCAGCTCCTGAAGGGTCCTCTCGAACAGCGTTCTCTCGTTCGCCAGCTTTTCACAGGCAGAAGGATCGCCCGTGTTCTGGTGCACGAAAAAACACTTGGTCTTCTGGCGATTCGTGTGCTTCATTCGGATGAAGGCATGAATTGTGATCTGAATGATGTCTTTCAGGGCATCCATACTTTCCGAAGCTACGTTGATTATGACGACATCGCTGAGACCAACGACCAAAGTCCCAAGCTCTGAGTCATGCTCAGTGCTACCGGCAAGATCTTGCTTTTCTGGCGATTTAAGTCCTTCGGAATCAAGGATGAGCAGGTAGTCAGTGCCACAGACGTTGGCGAACTGCTTATTCACTTTCAAAAGTTGCATGTTCACTCCTCGAGTGCACCTTCCTGTCGACACCGTAAACTTGCAGCCAAACATTGCATTCAGAAGTGTGGATTTCCCACTGCTCTGGACGCCGAGAACGCTGATGACTCCAATCGTACTATTTTTTCCAAGCTTATTGCTAAGTGTCAACATCAAGTCGCGCATCCACACCTCAGGGATTCCTTGCGCGTCCCCATCAAGCAATTCGACTGGATTTCCTTCTAGCATCATGTCAGCGAGCGTGTTCCGCAGGCACGCTGCTGGGTCAATTCTTCCGGAGTACTGCTGCAAGATACGCATCAAGGATGTGGTCGGCCTTCCGTTATCACCAGACTCGACCATCTGATGGACTTCATACACCTGAAAGAGCTCTCGCATATAGTGTTCAAGGCCTGGAGTCGCGTTTCCTGTTCGGGGTCGGGAAAACCTATCCAGAAAATATTCCAGCCACAGAATGAAGAACTTGCGCTCAGCAGGTCTTGAGCATAAACACTGAGCAAACGTAGCGAAGTGCTGCGGTAGAGCGATCTTGCTTTGAGCAGCACGCAACTCCTTCTGCTGCCTCGTTACTCGTGAGCAGTAGTCGGCTATAGGCTCCTTTTCCGGTTTTTTCTTCAACCGGTGTTGTTCTTTGTTTAGCTTGGAATGTTCAACCCATTTCTCGCTTTGGAGGGGAAGTGACACTTTGGACTTCGGGTTGTAAGTTTTTAAAACTGCTTCGGCCATCTGCTTTCCCTTTCTAATGCATTCTTTTTGATCTTCTAGAGCAAATCCAAGGCGCTTTCCTGCCTCTTCCCATTTCTCGAAAGACACTTTCTCTTTGTCGTTGTCTGACAGCACGATTTGCTTGAGGTTTGTGACAATTTTTGCCTCGCTTTCCTGGATTACCCGAAACTCCTTCACTGCTTCTGAGGTGCTACCTTTCGGGACGATCAAGATCACCTTCTCTTTAACTTGTTTCAAGCTGGAGAGGATCTGGCTGGAATCTTCTATACCTGACCCAACAAATGCAAAAATTTGCTTGGAATTTGGCATTACCCATTTGACCATGTCCAAATGCTCTGTGGCGTCTCCACGCAAATTCGCGACCACCAGTGGACTCCAGGTTTCGTTCTGAGACGGTAGCAGCCAAGAAACCTCAACAGTGCCATCGCTCAAAGAACGTGGGACGTCGTCTTCTTCGCTGTTCTGAAATGGTGCGTTTTCTCTGGGAAACAGACGATTTAATATCTTTGACTTCGATAACGGTATCTCTCCAATACGGATAAAGGAAACATAGACGAACTGCCCGGTGTACATGTCGTCCTCAGTAAACTTACCCCCACCCACCTTCCAGCGCTTCACCACTGATCGTAAAGACCAGTTTAGAATCAACGGCTCACGCTGGTTGGCCGATTTGATGCAAACTGGAATGGCATACTGGAGCATAGCCATTTTGGCAATAACTTCCCTTCGCAACACATCATCAGCAGCAAGAAGCAAGGTCTGCAAAATATCTACCGAGTTAAAATGAGGCTCAGCGCCGTTCGATATCAGTTCCGACCGGGCGTCAACATGGCAGTGCATTAGTTTATAGAAGAACCATAAGGACCCATTTTGACAGGTTTTGTCTTGAGGTGCACATAGAGTGAATTCACGCACTCTTTCAGAGGTGAGCTTGCCAGGATACCATCTCTTCAGGCCATAAGCTTCAACTAGTTGTGCTAGTTTCTCGGATGTGGGAAATCGCGGGGACGATGACAAGCATGGCTTGACGACTGTACCGTGATCCGTGTTTTCGGACTTTCGGGAGAATGGACGTTCTTCTTTTCTTGACTCGGCTGTGTCATCTATTTCCATGGAAGTGGGAGGATTAGCGGAGCTCTTCTTGGTAGTTTTGGTCTTCTTGTGAGGTTCTATAGTGGAAGCAATTGACGGAAAAACATCGGCTGTTTTAGCACCGGTAACCGGATTATCCACATTCGAACACCTATCTTTTTTCACAGCAGCGCTATAGTCCATCGGTGGAATCTTCAGGGTACTGGTCTCAGGGGGGTTCGACCCTAGCAGGAGGTCATTCAGGTCAAGGGACGCTAGAAAAGCTTCCGTGCCTTCATGGTCCACTGTCGCCGGCTTGTCTACCTCCACAAATGTGGCACCAGAATTCTGCTTCTCTGATTCTGAAAGATAGTGTGAGCTTTCTTTGTTCAAACTAGACAGCGACTTGACGAACGCTCTAGCGGAAGAGGTGTCGATCTTCGAGGCATCTAGAGAAGACATGGATGTAGGAGAGTTGGCTTCCTCGACACAGTCCCACTTGCCTGATTGGTCTACCGATGAAACTAATTCTGATACGGCAGGAGATGAGTCAGATGGTGAAGGGAGGCGAGGTGGCAGATCTTCGGCGTTGTGACCTGAGCCAAAGTCTTCCTCACCGTGAACCGACTGAGGTTTGCCATGTTCCACTCGTTCTGTCGCGTCTGGATTGGCAAGCTGCACTGGAGCTTCCCGTGGTAGTTCTTCTGAAGCCACCTGGGATTGAGCAACAGCATCCGCCTGACCACCTTTTCTGTCGGCCGCAGCTTCCAGTGATTCTCTTATTTCCGTTAATGTACCCTCACAAGATGATTGTAGAGCTTCGCCTGAGGAAAAAGGAAGGGCTGAGCCGTTGGCTTCAGAAATTTCATCCATCTTCTTCGAGCGCGGTTGATGCATCTCCGCCGCGGCTGCTTCCATGGTTTGCAGCGGAAAATCCTTAAAAAAGAAAAGATTAAGTTTTTAATCTTTTGGCACATAATTTTGGTATCTTTACTCATTTGGGCCTCTTTTATGGCACTTGCCGGGGCAAGTGCCATATAGCGATCTCGGTCGGTCCGGGTTTTGCTAGTTCGGGCACTTCCAAATAAGCTGGGACGATGAAACTTGGCAGGCATATCATGGACCCGAAATGATTAACTTAGAAACAGTCATTTCCTCGATCCGACCGTCGCGGGGGAGTGGAGGGAGGGGGAATCCGGAATCTTGAGGTATTTATAACTTTTGAATGGGTAACAAGATCTTAATGAAACTTGACATTTGGAAAGACCTCGTGTCAGTCTCAGATGACTCATTTCAAATCCCAACCGGAGCCGGTGACTTGGGGGGGGGGGGGCCGAAAATCTTGGGAAACGCTTAGAGTGGAGGGATCGGGATGAAACTTGGTGGTAAGAACAGGCATAAGCCATAGATACTGCATTGACATAACCGGACCGGATTCGGGCACTGTGGGCTGTGGAGTTGGGGGGTTCTGAATGAGGAATCTGAATAGACCGACTTGAGAATAAGCGTTTGTCCGAACATCGTAGGAGGAGTGGAGGGATGGGGAATCCAAGGTTTTTGAAAAGAATAGGTCTTTGCCGGTGGCCGAGTGTGCTTGCCCATTTTGTGGTGTGGTAGAAGAGAGTTTATGCCACCTGTTGACGGATTGTCGGGGGTTGAAGGAAATTAGAATTATTATTTTCGGTGCGTTACCCATACTATTTCCTGGTATTATGGAGTCGACGAATCGTCACGTAATTCGGTCTGTATGTGAATATTTTAGTGTACACTGGAAGTTTAGACTGGAGGAAATTTGGTTAATAGTAGAAGGGTAAAAACGAGTAATCTTACTGTATGTAATATTAAAGGTCAATTTTGTTAGTTAAGTGCGAGAATGAATGTTGATGTATGGCCCTTTGCTGGCTTTAATAATGAATTATTATTATTATAATTTCTGAACGGGCGATCGAATCTGAATGAAACTGAAACTTGCCAAGTGGAAAGAGCTTTTGTCTCAGGTGTTCCATCTCAAGTCCAGACCACATCCGATACTTGGGGGGGGGATGGAAGGGGGCACCGGAATTTTTGTGAAACGCTTAGTGTCGAGGGATCGGGATGGAACTTGGTGGGAAGATCAGGCATAAGCATCTTCTTGTCAGAACCAGATCATATCGGGGCTCTTTGAGGGGAGTTGGAGGGTGTTTCACGGAATTCCGGTGATCGCGAGTTAGGATACTTCCAGATGTGCTAAGGAAGATAAAACTTGGCAGGCATATTCGTAACCCACCGAATAGACTAAGGACCCGACACAATGCCCTACGAAGACTTCCGACCGTTTTTCGGGGAGTTAGGGGAGGGGGAATCCGGAAATTACTGACTTCCGTAGGCTGCGAACAAATGATCCGATTAAAGTGAGAACATGGAAGAGTTTCATTTGACCGTGCAAAACGGATATGTCAGCTGCATTTTATTAGAGCTATATTTCGGCCCTTCTTGGCAAGGGTCGTTTTCTTGCTCAAGAAGCTCGAGCTAGAAAATGAACTTGTGGAGCAATTTTTTCACTATGAAATTTGAAAACCATGAGCTGGTGTCCAAAAATAATGAGCTACAGATGATTTTTGTGCTAGAAAATCTACAAAATAATCATCGGATTTTGTCGTGAAGATAGTAGAGGTAAAGACGAGATTTTCTAATAGTCATGTGGATTTTTGCCACTGATCGGAGAAAAATAGTAATATTCTAACATCTTTTGACCGGAATATAATAGTGACTCACGGAAAGAAGAGAATAAGTTTTCGTGTCTCCCCCTGCTTGTTTAAGAAAGTAGAAAGTATTGCAAGATAGAGCAAGGGGAGCCACGAAAACTTATTCTCTTCTTTCACATAAATCCCTATTAAATTTCCAATCGGAAGATTTTAAAACATCACTATTACAAACTTTTTTCCCGATAAGCGGCTAAAATCCACACGACTTTTAAACAAGAGCTGGAAGCTCATATGGCACTTGCAAGGCTGGGTCGGAGGATGAAGGTAGGAATTATTCAGTTCCTGGGTTTGTTGTGATTATTTGTAAGCAAAAACCTTGAGATAATGGGTCCTTGGAATTCACGAGAACGTATATCGTTTGGTAATGCATTTGGCTGTGATGACACGCACTTTAGGGTCGCCAGAAATTCATCTGTAATCAAAACTCTTGAAGCAAAAATGACGATGAGCTCATCGGGAGAATGAAAGGTACATTTTACTCAAAAGTATCATTTGTACTTTAAAAAATTCAGTTGTAAGCAAAACCCTTGAGGCAAAAATGATCTAATCATGTCAAGTCTCTAATGTTCAAGCCAAGTTTTATGGTCCTAGCACATCTGGAAGTACCTTAACTCGTGATCACCGGAATTCCGGCCCCCCCCCCCCATCTAACTCCCCCCACAGTGCTCGAATCCGATCCAGTTCTGTCACTGATGAATCTAGGGCTTATGCTTGTTCTTCCCACCAAGTTTCATCCCAATCGCTCCACTCTAAGCGTGTCACAAAATTTGCGGCTCCATTCTCTGACTCCCCCCCCCCCCCTACAATAATCGGATCCAGTTCGGACTTCACATGAGACATCCGAGACACGAGGTATTTCCAAATATCAAGTTTCATTAAGATCCGATCACCCGTTCCAAAGTTATACGTACCTCTAGATTCCGGATTCCCCTTCCCTCCACTCCCCCCACGGTAGTCGGATCGGGGACGTGACAATTTCCAAGTTAGTTTGGTCGGGTCCCTGGTATGCTTGCCAAGTTTCACTGTCCTAACCCACCTGGAAGTAACTTGACTCCCTATCATCGGAATTCCGGACCCCTCCCCCTCTAGCTCCCCCCACAGTGCACGAATCCCGTCCGGTTCTGTCAATGATGTACCTAGGGTTTTAGCTTGTTCCTCTCACCAAGTTTCATCCCAATCCCTCCACTCTAAGAGTGTCACATGATTTCCGGTCTCCGCCCCCCCCCCCCCTCAACATTCATCGGATTCGGTCCGGACTTGAAATGGGACATCTGAGACATGACGTCTTTCCAGATATCAAGTTCCATTAAGATCCAATAACCCGTCCGAAAGTTATGCATGCCACCAAATTCCGGATTCCAGCTCCCCTCCCCCCCCCCCCCCCCATGATGGCCGGATCGGGCAAGTGACTATTTCCAACTTAGTTTGATCGGGTCCCTAATACGCCTGCCAAGTCTCATCGTCCTAGCATATCTGGAAGTACCGTAACTCGCAAACACCGGACTAACCGGACTGGCCGGAAGGCAAGTGCCATAAAACCCAATGATCTCATCTATCTTCACCACAAAATTTTATGATTTTTCTCATGATTTTCTAGCACCTATGTGTAACTCTTTACTTTTTGGACTGATGCTCAATGATCTTCAGAATTTCCAAGTGAAACACTGTTCAAAAAGTTCATTTTCCAACCAGAGCTGCTTGAGCCCCAAGAGGACCCTTGCCAAGATATAGCTCTAAGAACAAGAGCTACGAGCTCATATGGCACTTGTACGAGTAGGCTGTACAAGAAAGTAGATGAGAACGTCACAAAATACACCCGCCATCCAAAAATGTGGTTCGAAAATAGAAATAGGATATTTAGTTTCACTCATTTCTGAGCAGTTCCGGCATCGTCTCGATTGTCTGCAGCAAATGCACATGACTGTTCAAACTTTCATCCCAATAAATCCATTTCTTTGATCCCTAGACGTGCTACACGATTTCCGGTACTCACTCTATCTCCACCTACCGTGGCCGAATCTGGTTCGGAATAAAAAAAATCGACCACCTAAAGCTTCTTCGTTTATACCATCTATCAATTTTCAATCGAATCTGAGCATTTTTTGAAAGTTCCGGTACCCCCCCCCCCCCCTCCCACCAACGTTGTCGGAGCCGGTTCGGGCCCAATCTCTTAATTCCCTGTTCCTGTCCATCAAGTTTTACTGAAATTGGAGCATAGCCTATCTGCAAGTTTCCAGTACCCCCCCCCCCCTACCTTGGCCGAATCCGGCCCGGACGCCAAGAACAAATCTAGGCCGCATAAACTCGGCACTGTCGAATTTGCATCTCATTCAGTCCATCCGTTTGGTTTGTGTGCATGTCAAAAGTCTCCCCACCCCCAATTCCCCTAATCGTGGTCGCATATGGTTCGAACGCATGTTTTACATGTCGAGGCCATCGATTCGTATCACCCATGAAGTTTCACTCGAATCAGACCACTCGTTCGCAATTTATAGAAGTCAATTCCCATATTTCTCTTCTCTTGCTCCCCAAAAAATGCTCGGATCTAGGAACGGAAGTTTCCGGGGGTATGTTGTGTCAGGTTCTTAAGTCAAGATAATTCGGGTCGCTAATATGCCTGCAAAGTTTCGTTGTCGTTTTACATCTGGAACTATTCTAACTCACGACTACCGGAATTCCAGGAAACCCCCTCCAACTCCCCCCACAGAGCCCCGAAACCATCTGGCTCCGCCAATTTCATCTAGGCCTAATGCTTGTTCCATCCATTAAGTTTCGTCCCAATCCCTCTGCTTTTATAGTTTCTTGAGTTTTCCACCCCCCCCCCCCATCCCCACAGGTATCGGACCCGACCCGGACGTGACACTGAACGTCCGAGGCGATAGCTCACCAGACAAGTTTCATTCAAATCCGATCACCCGTTCAAAAGTTATGCACGCCACTAGATTCCGGACCCCCCATCCACCCACTCCCCCCACGGTGGTCGGGTTGGGGAAACGGCTGTTCTCAAGTCAATCTGTTCGGATCCCTGACATACCTGCCAAGTTTCATAGCCCTAGGACATCAGGAAGTATGCCGAACTCGCGGGATCGCTAGAAATCCGGACCCCCACCCCAACTCCCCCACAGTGCCCTGATCCGGTCCGGTTATGTCAGTGACGTTTCTAGGACTTGTTCTTGTTTTTCCCACCAAGTTTCATCCCGATCCCTCCACTCTAAGCGTTTCTCAAAATTTCCGGTTCCCTCCTCCAACTCCCCCCAGTGTCATCGGATCCGGCCCGGATTTAAAGTGAGATGTCTGAGACACGAGGTCATCCTAAATATCAACTTTCATCAAGATCCGATCACCCGTTCGCAAGCTAAAAATACCTCAAATTTTGGCTTCACCCTCCCTCCACCCCCCCCCCTAGATGGTCGAATCGGGGAATTTACGATTTCCTATTTAATCTGGTCGGGTCCCAGACATGCCTGTCAATTTCCGTCGTCCCAGCACATCAGGAAGCACGGAACTCGCGGGGTCACTACAAATTCGGACTTCTCCCCCCCCCCCAACTCCCCCAAAGTGAGCGGATCCGTTCCGGTTATATCAGTCACGTATCTAGGACTTTTGCTTGTACTTTCCACCAACTTTCATCCAGATCCCTCCACTCTAAGTGTTTTCCAAGATTTCCGGTTTCCCCCTCCAACTCCCCCAATGTCACGGGATCCGGTCTGGATTTAAAATGGAGGGTTTGAGACACGAGATCCTTCCATATATCAAGTTTCATTAAGATCCGATCAACAGTTCGTAAGCTAAAAATATCTCATTTTTCCTATTTTTTCCGGATTCCCCCTCCCTCCACTCCCCTCCAGATGGTCGGATCGGGGAAGCGACCATTTCTAATTTAATCTGGTCTAGTTCCTGATACGCCTGCCAAGTTTCATCGTCCTAGCTTATCTGGAAGTGCCCGAACTAGCAAAACCGGGACCGACTGACGGACAGAAATTACAATCGCTATATGGCACTTGAGTAAGCTCAAGTGCCATAAAAAACAAGGACAAAACCAAAGTGTTGCTAGCCAGCAACACTTTGGTTTTGTTCCTTCGCTGTCGGTTAAATGCTGAAGTTGTCAACTTATTGAAGCTTTTAAAACTGTATGTTCTAAAAAGAATAATCAAATGATCAAAAGCTATTCTTCAGCGTTGAAAAAACAACAACAAAAGAATATCGGAAGAAGGGACTAAATTGACTTGCAGTCAGTTGAACTTTATCCGTTTCAATTGTAGACATCGTGACCTTACCGCTCAACTTATGGCGTATCGAATCTGGCAATTTTGTCGAGCTGATTACACTGAAATGGTTGCATTTTTCTCAGCCCGTTAGGTGGGGAAACCGTGGTTGAAAGTTATCTGTGCTCCATCGCTAACCTAAAGAAGCGCCCCAGCAAACTCGTAAATATGGTAAGAGACAAAATGGAAAACAGAATGAGATCATACTCTGATCAAACGATTATGCAAGAACTGAGAAGCTTTTCAAATGTTTTAGGGCATCGTATTCATGCTAGACTTGTGTCCCTTATTTCATCAGAACGGCTACAAAACATTCCACTTAAACAAAGGAAGAACACAAAAACGCGAAATAAATTCAAATTCAATGAAAACTTGGAAAAATATCATATATAATCTAGTTGGTATTATAAAGCTATCCGTAACTTTTCAGGATCACTAACAACAAACAGGTATCGCCTATTTTTGCTTCATTGTGTACCTTACTACTGAAGTTGTCAACCCCTTGAAACTTTTTTTAACTGGTTTATCTCATGAAGGATTTTTGTTAAAAAAAATGGATGACATATACTTTGATCAGCTCATCAAGGGCTATCGATTGCCCTAACAGCAACAAAGAATATCGAAAAAAGGGACTAAATTGACTTTGCAGTCAGTTGAACTTTATCCTTTTCATTCGTAAACATCGTGACGGATGAAAACTTGGAACAATATCTTATATAATCTAGTTGATATTATAAAGCTATCCGTGACTTTTCATGATTATAATACCACAGATGACACTATTAGTTATTACGAACTACCTCATTGTTTTACATTATCGTGTGTACCCCAAGGTTACAGCGATAGACCATGGATACAAACTTTCTTACAGAAATCGCATACAACGTGCACCAGTTTGAACAAATTTCTAGCCCCTCGTGAACCGATTCTTACTTACAAGTCCCTCCTCTGTGATAGACATCAAAGTTCACCGGATAAAAATAATGGGTACACCAGCTAGCAAAAGTTGCAAGCCCCTCATCGCTGAAGATGAGTGTACCATAACAGCCGATTATAACTGAAGTCCCTATGATGTCTTATGATTGGGAACCAAATTGTTCTTACCATCGAAATACACCGGAAACAAATAACAGATACACAAAGTAGCAAAAGCTGAAAACCCCTCATCGCCGAAGATGATTATGAGCTAGTATCGCCTGTTTTTGGTTTCAGTCTGCAGTCAACCCCTTGAAATTTTCAAACTGGTGTATCTCACGAAGGAATTTTTGTATCAAAAATGGATGACATATAGCCTACTTTGATCAGCTCATCAACGGCTATCGATTGCCGTCGAAAAAAAAAATTCTACCTGTCTTAGTTCAAAAGTTGACTTTTCTGCCGTAGGCCAACTTTCTAACGTCACCGCCTAGAAAGAAGCAAAGGATAAGCTCTAATTTCTTTAGCAATGAGAGAACTTTTAAAGTTCAATGGGCACATCAAACTACCCCAATCCCACTCTGTAACAACCTAGGAGCAATGCTTACTCCCTAGATCAGCAGCTTTTTCAACAGTTTCCTCTCTGTGATATTTCAAAGCGTAATTTTTGGGGCCAGTACATTCTCAATTTACTAGCTTGGACAAAGATAAAAGTGATATTTCTTATAATACTTAGTAGATCTTTATTTTATGCATAAATCAGCTTGTATAATTCAGATTTGAATAGGTTATTTGTTTTTGAATGATTTTTGTAGTTATGTTATTTTTTATAAGCTTATTGGATATGCTGGTACATTTTATAAAGCAAGCTAATCAAGCTTCACAACACTATTCCACAAAGAAAAACTTTTAATAGGCACTTTAAGCCATGGAACTTCTGATGAAACACTAGAACAATCAGGTAAACTGCATCTGCGGCTTGACCTTGGTGACATCTCAAATATATCCTTTTCTATCAAGCATTGCTGGTAGTTTTTGAATTTCCTGCCACAATATCCCAGCTCCTAAGCTTTGGATCGCCGAAATGCCAGAGAGGTAAAGACAAGGGATAACAAGGAAACGGCCGACTTTCGTAGCGCCTTTTAAAGGAAGTCGGAAATATTTATTTGTGAATCATTTAATACAAAGTAAAGCATTAGAAGTGTCCATTGTGCTTTAAATTTTAAGAGGCATATGTGATGCCATTTCTCTACCGCAAACCCAAGTGCAAAAAACGAACGATAAACTCAGCAGAAATCGCGCACAGAAATGGATAGAAACAATAGATGGCAGCACTTTCGGACCCGTAGGAAAAAGTGTTTCTATGGATTTTTCTATTTATCACTCAAAGAAGATATGTTGGCCATGGGGCCGGGTAACTGCCGCATATATTTAACACTTATAGATTTTAGTCCATCTTCAATTTGAAACTGGTGCCTGCCTGCTTGCGTGCTAGAACGGAGCTTTCCACTCGAAAGCAGAAACATGGTTTGATGAAACGAAAGGTTCACTACACGACTTCAGATAGTCCTCTCTGACATGGGCTATGTAACTCCACTTTACTTCGTACACCGTAGGCTCTGGCTCGAGGACAAGCAAAAACCATCCTTTTTGGCCCCAGGCAAGAGTTATACGGAGCTTTCCAAAATGTAATGTCATAATCATCAATCCGGCCTAAGGTCCACATTTTCCGTAAAAACCGCACAGGTTAGACCCTTACCAGTTGCCAGGAATAAAATGAAATCGTAGTCATAGGAATAAAAAAAAACAAAAAAAAAAAAAAACGAGGACAAAACCTAAGTGTTGACAAAACCAAACCAAGGCGGGGCTCTCGCTACCGCCTTCCTTCAGATGCACGAGTGTTCTTTTTGACCCAAAGCCGAAAAGGCAAAAACACGCCTTGTAATCTGTACGTCAGTAGCCTACACAGCAACATTCAGTAGCCTAGCCCTGGGAACGACAAACCTCTACAGAGCCCTTCAGCCAACCGCGAACTAAACTGGGTCCTCCAATCCACTGGCAATCGTAAGTCTGCTCATCCGGACCCGACGTGCTCTCATTGGCTGAAAACCGCCAAAATGGCCGCTTACGAAACGTACGATCGCTTCCGAAAGCTTACGATTGCCAGTTGAGGACCCACGTCAGTCACACGTTGTAATGTTTTGAAAGCGAGACAATCGTTTAAGTGAGGAAAATAGATAGAACCTTACCTTTCTCTCGTCAATACTCTGGGCATGTTCGTCCGCGACCGTTTCACCCCTTACAGCTTGAGGGGCTGGCGTCTCATTGACGTCCCCCATTTCCGCAGTAAAGCTGTCACAGTCTGGAAGCATAAATGGTCAATTCGGGGCATTTTGGGCCCAGTTGCCCACGAACGCCAGGGTGAGAGTGCAATTCTAGCCCTAAGCTACTAGTTCACTGAATTTTCCAAAAGTGGTGAGGCTGCGAACTTGACTAACCTGGCAATCTGGGTCCACTTGGCCTTGAACCGAGTAGATGTGGGGAGGGGGGGGCGGATCTAGACACCAGTTATAACAACTATACCAAATTTGAACTTGATACCAGTTTTCAGGTCCCAAACTTAAGTCACTGGGCAATGTCGGCCTAGTTGCCCACAAACGGCGGGTGAGTTGCGTTTAGTCAGAACTCGTAACAAATAAATTTTAGAACCTAGGATTTACAAGTACCAGAAATGACACGGTTTTAACTCCAATTATGGTCAAGTGACAAAGTAAGTCACTGGAAAATCTGAGCCCAGTTGCCCCGGCTCGTACCCCTCGGGTGAGCCTGTGTCCTAGATCTCTGAAGTTACCCTGACACCCCTGACCGGGTGGTGTGGGGAGTGGGCAACAAGTATACCTACTGTCAACTTGACATCCGTCATGATTCACGTGTTTTGCACTCCACTAAAAACAAGAGCTGTAAGCTCTTATGGCACTTGCACGCATATATAGAGCTAAGGGTGTCAGCTAAGATTTGCGCTGTCTTGAAGCACAGACGATTCGGGACTTTCGGATTCATGAAAATGTAGGGTTTAGTAAAAAATATGCCATGCATTTTGCCGTTACAATGCGCTCTTTAAGGGTGCGACATGGCAAAAATGATCATGGGCCCTTGAGAATCGTGAAAATGTATATTTTGGTCAAAAGTTTGTTTTCACTTTGCTGTTAAGATATGCACTTTAAGGGGGCATGGACCCTCGGGATTATGAAAGTATATCGTTTGATCAGAAACACGTCCTCTGGTCAATTATCAAGTTTGCTTCGGCAACTAAAAAGTTCCGACTGCGTTCCGACCAACAAGCAACTAAAAGTTCCGACTGCGACCCTCATTACGAGTCCGGCTAGTTCTATATTTCATACTGGTCATGCGAAGTCCAACAAGACCAAAGGTTTCGATGTGATCCCAAAAAACTAATATTTGATACAGACAATTGGGTTTTGTCTTCGCCACTCCTTGAACATTTTTACTATTAACATTTTGAAACAGATTAAGGCCAAATAGCTAATCATCTAAGAAAACCAAGTTCAGATACGGATTCAGCAAGTGTCTTTACCCGGATAAGATAAGACATCACGAAACTGATCTAAACTTCCTGCCTTAATTTCCGGTTTCGACCGAATTCCGGGCGAACTGCTTGTCCGGCAAAAAATAAAGCTGAAAAACGAATTCAGCCCAATATCGAACATCTAATAAACTCTAACTTCCAACAAAATTTTCCGGTTTCAGTCGGACTGTGGGCAAACTATATGTCCGGGTAAACAATGATTGTCATATACTGATTCAGCATCTCTTCGTACCCCTAAAGCGGACATCTAACAAACTTCAAAAAAAGCTTTTAACAAATTTTCAGGGTTTGGCCGGATTCCGGCGAACTACTTGTCCTGGTGGAAATTGATTTTTAATAAGTGTTCAGCATGTCTTCTTACCCCTAAATCGAACATATAATCAACTTCAAATAAAACTTTTACTTTTAATAAACTTTACGGTTTTCGCCGGATTCCGGACAAACTAGTTGTCCGGCGAGATAATGGTTTTCATAATTATGTTCAGCATATCTTCTTACACCTTAATCAACTATCTCATTAGCTGTTTAAAAATATTTTGTTTGCCCCTTAATTTGAACCCCCTCCCCCACCCCTAAATGTAGGGCTACAGAGCCCGTCTATGAACTACAAACTCGATCTTTTCCTTGACCAAAAGAATCCTAAAACCAAGTTTCATCAAAATATCTCATTCCCTTCGAGAGTTATCGTGCTGACAGACGGACGGATGGACGCACAACTTTTGCGATGTCATCGGTATCCCTCTACTTACGTTTTGGGATCCCCGAAACTGCTTACCTTCAGTTTTCATCTTCTCTTTACTATTCGTGAATGACACTGACATTATGACACTGACAGTATTTTAATCGTCATATTGTCACTATTTACAGATAACTCCAATCCCTTCATCTTCCCCATCAATCTTTTCCGGTTATCTGCACCCTAGCATGGGACCAAAAGGGTTCCTAAATACAAGTAAGTGAGAATTTATAAGGTCTTTAGCAGATCCTGTTGGCAGCTTTCACTTTTTACAGTAGCACAGTTCAGTATGGGGTATCGGTTTGGTTTTCAGCCCTTAGAAAGAAAATATTTTACAAATGTTACAGTCTACTCTGACTTCAATGATAATAATTTCAAAATCCTTTCGCTCTGCCCAAAATTACATAATTACGGCCATTGCAGGGGCACTGCCAATTTTTTTTTCCTAGCGACTGAGCTAGCGACATTACGCTATACGAAAAAAGGACGGCCAAGTCACTGGCAAATTTCACTTCTCCTGAATTCCCCCTAAGTAAACGTTCGTCCAATCATAGTACTTTCAATGATGAATCATTAGTAGACACTTAAGGCCCTTCAATAGTGCGAGAAATCGATACGTCAACTTTTCAACTTAATTGAAAAATGCACTTTCTGGCCGATGGTACGAAGAATTTAAGAATAAAGTCAGTTCTCAGTCTATTTGATTTTTTATTTCTAAAGAAGATTTATTAGCGGCTTCAAAAGTTCAGCCGTCTTACCATTTAACGCAGATTATCACGGGTCATTGTAGGTAAAAAAGTTTCCTTCATAGAATAAATAAAAACGACATGGAGTTGTGCCTTTGTGGTGAAAATAAATCATGTTCCCATTTTCTTTTTGAGTGCCCTATTTTTATTCGTGAACGTTTACACTTAATATTTCACCTTAATAGAATCAATGTCCCTTTTCCATTTAATTCTTGATTTGCTTTCTTA
>JAKZAP010000020.1:329691-422471 GCA_023053575.1 Branchinecta lynchi
CCAGTTTGCCGTGGACGTAACGCATCATAGTAACAGTCAATGTCAGGACAACAAAAAGGGTTCGATGATTAGACATTTCTTATCGGACGGAAATGACTTGTGAACACACAAAGACCCTTCGAAATTGGCAGAGGATCACCAAACTCCGTTTTTAATGTGATCTGACAGAGTTCAACTCGTTACTGGCTACAGGAACGTATTGTAATTGCCTAATATTGTAATGATAAGTGGTTCATTTGTAGACTTCTTATCCAAAATTCGTAGTAGAGGAGCACACGTATTACCAACCCTTGAATTTTCAATGAATGAAGCATAAATGAATATACAGGAATAGGCCGTAAAAATCCTGGTTCGAAGTCACCATAGACTCATGTACATGTTCAATTGGTGTTCGACCATAATGTTATTGTCACGAAACCCCAACAGGTCTTTCATGTCTTCACTGAACCAGAGTCGATCGTTTTCTTGTAAACCTGTTACCAGTATCCGTTTATGTGACGGAAGGAAAGACAAGGTAGGTGCTTTTTTGTTTTTTCCACTCAGATGGGCATTCAGGTCATTACACAAATCTTCAATGGTTCTGTATTGACGATATGGTATTGTGTATCGAGGATACCTTTCCTTGTCAACACTCAGATTTTCAGGCCAGCTGAATGGTTTCAACTGAACGTCATAGATTTGTATTTTGGATTACATCAAACTGTTTTTAATAATACAATCCACAAGTGCCACCTCATAATCACTCTTAAGTTGTATCGGAGGTGTTATCGTGTCCAGAAGTCAGTGTCTTATTTAGAGCATTTGTTAATGGATCAGACACGTTACTGATGAAAGTCACTAGAAAATCATGTGACATGATGAACTGTTGATGCGGTGTCCAAGAATCGTGAGCTGAACTGTATCCAAGCCACGCACAAGCAACTGTTTTCTGTCCACGTACGTACCGGGTCTTAAGTATCTTTTCCACTTTATAAGAACCCGAGTCTTGTACTTCTGCAGTCGTACTCGTAGAAACCACCTTCAATCGATTCGTCTTTATAATCACGTAGTCTATACGTCACTGGATTGGTGAACTTGATATCAGCTATTTTAAATACTCTGTACTCCATAGGTGGTTTCCCTCTTCTCAAAACAACCCTGTAACCGATTAATACGCACTGTATCCCCAACTTGAAACCTGGGTGGTTGTGGTGAAGGCTGAATTGGGTAAAGGTCAGTAAAAATACTGCTTGCATTTTCACTAGTTATATCCACTGGTCTCCTGAAGCGTAAACGCTCTTGTGAGGTGTTTGATTGTACTGATTCACCAGTGTCTGAATGATCGGTATAAATGAGAATGTGTTTTGTAACGTGCAGTAGCGACTAATCATCAGTCGAAGGGTCCGATTCATTCTTTCAGCCAAAGCAGCTTTAATAGGAGAGTGGGTATGGTACAGTTTAAGTGTTGAATCTCTGGAGAACCTTTCTAACAGCTGGATTGACGTATTCAGATCCTCTATCAGTCTGCAATAGCTTATAGGGTCTCTCTCAAAACACTCTTAGAGCAAGAGACACTTCTTTTCCTGTTTTCGTTTTCAGAGGACACACATTCACATATCGACTAAACACGTCAATGACAACCAACAAATATCGATAGGGGTGATTGTGTCTTAAGAGGTGTTTTGTCCAGTACAAGCAAATCCGACTGAGCCAACTCGCCAGGATTATAAGGCTTTTGTGCGACGATACTGATCGGCTCTGAGTCGTCTATTCCGATGTAACGTATAACTGTCTTCTCCTTCCAAATGTTTCACTGCTTTACCGAATGGAACATTACCGGCAAGAGACAAAATGCCTTGGTGCTGAAATACTTCCAACCTCACCAACGTTTCGATACACACTTTTTAAATGAGTTAACCATTTTCCTTTCAGGGATATACCGGCCCCGAATTGTTGACTCATTAGTCGAGAAGCCACTGAACGTGTAGTCCTCGAACGAGGGGTACTTGCCGAGTGAGAGGTTAGTCACAGGTGTATTAGGGCTAAATACACTCTGGAAATGTGTACTGAGAGATTTCCATCCACTTTTCTCTTCTTCAAACTGATTTAAAGTTTGTACGTACTAACTTATTACTGATGAGGCTATGTGGTACTTTCGAACCCATAAGGAATTCGTACATATGATCGTCTACACAGTGCAAACGTCGTTTATTCGATAGTAAATCATGTAACAAGTCAACGACTGAATATTTGGTCCCCATAACTTCTATCTCTGGATCACCTTGAGAATAATTCACACCCTGTGCAGACATAAGAAACTGTAATAGCCGTCTTCCTTTCTCCTGATAGGAAAGAGGCAATGTGAGGATAATGTCTTTATGTGTTGGTGTAGGTGGCAAAGGAGGAGATGAAGGCGGTTGTGGGGCCTTTGATGGAGTACTATCTTTCACAATGTCCACTTTGATTGGTTTTTGAAGTTGAGGCCTGATTTTATAAATACGCTGAACTCCAGATTGCAGCAACGACAACTTAACATCGTCTTCAACGGCAGGGTCTCCCAGGAAACTACCTAGGGCATCTTCAAATCGACGAGAAGGGGACAGAGCAATTTCTACCGGTGTGAGCTTATAAGCTTTAGCCATTTAAAGTGCAGCTCCAACTAAACTGGATATGATTGGTAAAAGAATACTGAAAAAGCTCCCACCAATCTGTACTAAGCGTTTTCGTTTAATCTTGATGCCAGACTTGTTAGCCAGAGTACGAATGATAGAACGATGCTTCCTCGCTTGATTCCTGACAGCATCTGATACCTGAACATTACCGCCTGATAGATTTAAACACAACTCTGACAAAGCTTCAACAAAATCATCATCTATATTTTTCAAGATTGCTTTTCGAAGTTTTGGCTTCGATTTAGCTAGCAAGATGAAAAGAGGATGATGCTCATGTAACTTCTTCAACGACATTTTCGTGACTGTTGATTCATGGTTGAAGTGTGAGGTAAATATACAGTACAACCTTTTTCGTCCAAGAGATCTGACAAAACCCGTAATTCATCCGGTGTATTCTGATTCAGGTCTAAAACAATGTAACCGTATGGTTGAGATGTGGCCATTTTATAGGCTTGAAGTAAAAAACCTGGTAGACCAGGAAAAACTTGACGGTTTAACGTAATCAGTGAGCTGGAATCACGTACAACTCGGTAAATTATGTAATAAGTACAGTTTAGGGCAAGTGTTCGGAAACTTTTACTTGGGTAATAGAGATTGTGTGTAATAGTGAAAACGGAAATGTTTTCATGATGACTACGAATTGTAAATAGATTGAGAAGTTGTTGGCTGTAATTGTCGAAAGATTCTGCCAAATCGTCTAGAATCAATAAAGTTGAAGGTCTTAGTGTTTCAAATATATCTATCCCTTGAACAAACTGTGTATCAGGAATCAGGTTCTTAATCCTATCATAGAGTGGTTGCCAGGATGCGTAACAAACTACTACATGGTCAGGAGCTTCAGAGAACATTTTGTCTCGCTGTTCCAAGATACGAGTGAGTAGGGTCGTCTTTCCGCTTGAGGACGGACCACAAAGAATAGCACGAAAAGGGGTGTGAAACCTGAAAGTCATGTCACCTAACTGGTTATTGTTTTGATACTGAGATTGGTATTACAGAGAAATGAAGATATATAGAATATTGTCATCATAGTAATTTCGAATATGAAGACTTTAGCTTTTTTTAAAATAAAAAAAACACAAAAAAAAAAAAATATCGAACACTTGCATTTTTTTTTAAGAAAATCATAGAAAGTGTAAAAATGAAAATCAGAAATCTTGAATCTGAAAATATGAAATTCTAGAAACTGTAAAACGGAAAAACGAAAAACTTAAAAATGAAACGTTAAAAATTTGAAATTCTAGATTCTAGAAATTGAAAAAAACGAAATCTGGAAACTGAAAAAAATAAAATTTCAAAATTCAAGACATAACAAAACAAAAACGTGAAGTTAGGTTTTCCTCAGTTAGGTTAATATAGGATAAGTTAGCTTAAGTTAGGTTAGGTTAGGTTAACTTAGCTTAAGTTAGGTTCAGTGATAGGTTAGTTTAGATTAGGTTAGAAGCGCGCTTCTAACCTACCCTAAATTAACCTAAACACTGAACCTAACTTAAGCTAAGTTAACCTAACCTAACCTAACTTAAGCTAACTTATCCTATATTAACCTAACTGAGGAAAACCTAACTTCACGTTTTTGTTTTGTTATGTCTTGAATTTTGAAATTTTATTTTTTTCAGTTTCCAGATTTCGTTTTTTTCAATTTCTAGAATCTAGAATTTCAAATTTTTAACGTTTCATTTTTAAGTTTTTCGTTTTTCCGTTTTACAGTTTCTAGAATTTCATATTTTCAGATTCAAGATTTCTGATTTTCATTTTTACACTTTCTATGATTTTCTTAAAAAAAAATGCAAGTGTTCGATATTTTTTTTTTTTTGTGTTTTTTTTATTTTAAAAAAAGCTAAAGTCTTCATATTCGAAATTACTATGATGACAATATTCTATATATCTTCATTTCTCTGTAATACCAATCTCAGTATCAAAACAATAACCAGTTAGGTGACATGACTTTCAGGTTTCACACCCCTTTTCGTGCTATTCTTTGTGGTCCGTCCTCAAGCGGAAAGACGACCCTACTCACTCGTATCTTGGAACAGCGAGACAAAATGTTCTCTGAAGCTCCTGACCATGTAGTAGTTTGTTACGCATCCTGGCAACCACTCTATGATAGGATTAAGAACCTGATTCCTGATACACAGTTTGTTCAAGGGATAGATATATTTGAAACACTAAGACCTTCAACTTTATTGATTCTAGACGATTTGGCAGAATCTTTCGACAATTACAGCCAACAACTTCTCAATCTATTTACAATTCGTAGTCATCATGAAAACATTTCCGTTTTCACTATTACACACAATCTCTATTACCCAAGTAAAAGTTTCCGAACACTTGCCCTAAACTGTACTTATTACATAATTTACCGAGTTGTACGTGATTCCAGCTCACTGATTACGTTAAACCGTCAAGTTTTTCCTGGTCTACCAGGTTTTTTACTTCAAGCCTATAAAATGGCCACATCTCAACCATACGGTTACATTGTTTTAGACCTGAATCAGAATACACCGGATGAATTACGGGTTTTGTCAGATCTCTTGGACGAAAAAGGTTGTACTGTATATTTACCTCACACTTCAACCATGAATCAACAGTCACGAAAATGTCGTTGAAGAAGTTACATGAGCATCATCCTCTTTTCATCTTGCTAGCTAAATCGAAGCCAAAACTTCGAAAAGCAATCTTGAAAAATATAGATGATGATTTTGTTGAAGCTTTGTCAGAGTTGTGTTTAAATCTATCAGGCGGTAATGTTCAGGTATCAGATGCTGTCAGGAATCAAGCGAGGAAGCATCGTTCTATCATTCGTACTCTGGCTAACAAGTCTGGCATCAAGATTAAACGAAAATTCGCTTAGTACAGATTGGTGGGAGCTTTTTCAGTATTCTTTTACCAATCATATCCAGTTTAGTTGGAGCTGCACTTTAAATGGCTAAAGCTTATAAGCTCACACCGGTAGAAATTGCTCTGTCCCCTTCTCGTCGATTTGAAGATGCCCTAGGTAGTTTCCTGGGAGACCCTGCCGTTGAAGACGATGTTAAGTTGTCGTTGCTGCAATCTGGAGTTCAGCGTATTTATAAAATCAGGCCTCAACTTCAAAAACCAATCAAAGTGGACATTGTGAAAGATAGTACTCCATCAAAGGCCCCACAACCGCCTTCATCTCCTCCTTTGCCACCTACACCAACACATAAAGACATTATCCTCACATTGCCTCTTTCCTATCAGGAGAAAGGAAGACGGCTATTACAGTTTCTTATGTCTGCACAGGGTGTGAATTATTCTCAAGGTGATCCAGAGATAGAAGTTATGGGGACCAAATATTCAGTCGTTGACTTGTTACATGATTTACTATCGAATAAACGACGTTTGCACTGTGTAGACGATCATATGTACGAATTCCTTATGGGTTCGAAAGTACCACATAGCCTCATCAGTAATAAGTTAGTACTACAAACTTTAAATCAGTTTGAAGAAGAGAAAAGTGGATGGAAATCTCTCAGTACACATTTCCAGAGTGTATTTAGCCCTAATACACCTGTGACTACCTCTCACTCGGCAAGTACCCCTCGTTCGAGGACTACACGTTCAGTGGCTTCTCGACTAATGAGTCAACAATTCGGGGCCGGTATATCCCTGAAAGGAAAATGGTTAACTCATTAAAAAGTGTGTATCGAAACGTTGGTGAGGTTGGAAGTATTTCAGCACCAAGCATTTTGTCTCTTGCCGGTAATGTTCCATTCGGTAAAGCAGTGAAACATTTGGAAGGAGAAGACAGTTATACGTTACATCGGAATAGACGACTCAGAGCCGATCAGTATCGTCGCACAAAAGCCTTATATCCTGGCGAGTTGGCTCAGTCGGATTTGCTTGTACTGGACAAACACCTCTTAAGACACAATCACCCCTATCGATATTTGTTGGTTGTCATTGACGTGTTTAGTCGATATGTGAATGTGTGTCCTCTGAAAACGAAAACAGGAAAAGAAGTGTCTCTTGCTCTAAAGAGTGTTTTGGAAGAGAGACCCTATAAGCTATTGCAGACTGATAGAGGATCTGAATACGTCAATCCAGCTGTTAGAAAGGTTCTCCAGAGATTCAACACTAAACTGTACCATACCCACTCTCCTATTAAAGCTGCTTTGGCTGAAAGAATGAATTAGTACAGTCAATCTAAATTAAAATTAGGGGTTACCTCAAACAAATTGCAAAAGTTTTGATTTTGGTATCATTCGAACCGAAAAAAATTCTCTACAACATATACAAAATCGGCCAAAATCGGTCGAGGCGAAATTAACGTTTTTTCGTCTTTTCTTCTAAAATAACGACTTATAAAAAAAATTAATTTTAAAAAATTAAAAAGTCGGTGATAGGAAAATCTGGTACGCAGATCGCGAATATGGACTCGGTTCTGTGTTTTGACCATCCCTGAGCCGTTTGCCCCCCCCCCCCCCCCCCCACCACACACGCGCGACATAAAGACATTTTCAGTCGAATTTACGAAGGATCTGTTGCTACTTGGTTGAAAGAACCTCTCACGAAGATTATTAATAAACGCCAATTTGGGAACATACCTGGAAGTTCTACAACACATTAGCTAATTGGGTTGTTAGATTTTATTTGTAAAAATCTTGACAATCCAGATAAATGGTTAAACCTAATAGCTATAGATTTCAAAAAGGCTTTTGACTTGATAGACCACCAGATTCTAGTAAATAAGATGATGGAAAATAATATTCCAGCCTTTCTAATAAATACTGTAAAAAGTTTTCTTACTAGTCAAGAACAGACAGTAAAATATAAAAATGTTTTTCAAAACCGTTGCCCATTTTCTGTGGAGTACCACAGGGGACAGTTCTTGGACCCTTATGTTTTTTGTTAATGATTAATGATACTGCTACAGATATGGATGAACGTTGGAAGTATGTTGACGATCTGTCTCTTGTTGAAATCCTTAATAGAAATGCTAAAAGTCAAGCTAAATCAGTAATAGAAGATGTTGCTGCAGAAGCATCATCAGTTAAGATGGTTGTGAACCATGAAAAGTCAATTGTTGTCCCTATAAATTTTTTGAAGTCCTAGCCTCAACATCTCCCTCCCATCCCAGATCTCATTTCAGATAAAATTCAACTTCTCGGTGTAACGATTTCCTCAGACCTTTCTTGGCATGCACACACTTCAAATATAACAAAAAAAGCTAATGCAGCACTTGCCATGATCAAAGTTTTCAAAAGGTTTAAAATGCCTAAAGATAAGCTTGTAAAAATCTACTGTTGTTTCGTGCGCCCCCTTCTTGAATATACTTGTCCGGCATGGCATTACGGTCTCACCCAAGGGGAGAAGGATCTGATCGAGCGGGTACAAAAACGTGCACTACGTATCATTTATGGTGAAGCCAGATTACCTTACTCTTTTCTGCTAAAGGAACTTCGGCTGCAAACGCTTGCAGAGAGGAGAGAGCACCTTTGCCAGACTTTTGGCCTAAAACTCCTTTCCCACCCCGTGCACCGTTCCCTCCTCCCTAGTCCCCATTTACCCGAGAGACTTCGCCAACCTAGAGCAGTAGAAGTGAAGGTCCCAAAGCTCGCCCCAATTCATTGCCGCACTGACCGGTTCAAGAAAAGTTTCGTGCCTAGTTTCACTGAATGGTATAATGCAAATTGAGTTTGTTTTATGACAATGTTTTATTTTCGATAATTTATATTTCATTCAGCGTATTTTTGACGTTTGACACGAAGAAACGAATTCGGCATTTTGCTGTGATAGTTTTTCTTTTAAATTAAAACGATCATTCATTCATTCATTCATTCATTCAAGCGTGCATTAATATACGTTGGATATTACACGAAGTCGGATCCACGCAGAGAAAATTTACACTTCCTATGCCCAATGCCAGGAAAAAGTCGTGTCCTAGTATCTTGCATATTTTGTCCCCCCCCCCCCCCCCACGTACACCCAATCAAATCTTTGAATTGATGTACGCTTCCGATACAGTTCCTCATCTTCTAAGTGGTAAGGCTATTTCTCGAGCACTGCGAGCCCATACCATTGTAGACGCAGCACTTCACTCGATTCTGATAAAGGAACTTGTAGACGAGGATTCAGATGCAGAACTTGAACTGAATACAGAACTTGCACTGAATACGGTTGAGCTTAGTGAAATCAAAGACCTATATGAGAAAGTAATGGATGGACGAGCTTCTCTTGATCATATCTCCCAGTCTTCAAGTCTCATGAAGGTCAAAGCTTCTCTGTCGGCTCTTAAATCAGAGCGAAGTCACGAGACTCGAACAGGAAAACTGTGGATCCAGTACATGGACATGGTTGCCATTCTTCGAAATTTCCTCAGAGCTGAACGTACAGGTCAATGGAAACTTCATTCCCTTACCTCGCAGCAGCTGGTCACAACAACTACACGAAGTCGGCGAGGCTGTACCTGCAGCAGATGAACAGACTTGAACATCCAAGCCCAACACTTCTCCAGTCTTTCGAAAAAGGCTTGCACGTTGAGAGAAGATCGGACAGATTTTGGGCCGGTTTATCTACAGATTTGGTCATAGAACAAGAATTGATGAGAAATCTGAAAACGGCAAAAGGATTGACTAGAGGTAGAGGAATGACGGAAGTACAGAGACTTCAGTGGGTAATGAGACGTCCAGCATGTGCTCACGTTAATCTTCTGATGCAAGAACTGACGGATGTTTCGTATCACACAAGCGACCAGCACAAAGAGTCTGGTCTTTCAAGGCAGCAGAGGGACTGCAAAGACACACAAATAGTTATTGACGTTGTCGAGCAGTCGTCTCCTTTCGAGGGTGATCCGCTATCGCTTCGAAGCCTTGCTACTGGCATGACTGCTGCAGAAAACATGAACGCCGACAAAGCAGTGGAAGTCGGGAAGAAGATTCTTGACGAAATGGTAGGGAAATCGCTGAGGGAGCATTCGTTCAAACGGAAGGACCAGGCAGTCCTTATGACGGCGAAGCAAAAAAATGGAGGAGAAATCCACCGTTTAGACCCTTCATTGCTGTTTCAGCGTCTTCTAACTGTATCCAAAAGACTGAATATGGACGAGGAATCTTCATTTAAATATGAGCTTTGCTCCTATCCTGCGTCGCTTTTTGACGATTCTGGCACGTTCCGAAAGCCAAATAATCCAGAGCTGGCAAAAGCTATCAAGCGACTTTCAGAAACTGATACTATTGGGGAAAAGATTAGTCTGACTTGCACCTACGTCTTAGACGGGGGCGCTTTGCTTCACAGGATTCCTGTGATGAGTCTCTAATCCCTTTGCAATTTCTAATTACCTGTGATTTTTTTTTTCAAATTAAAATCAATGATTTACCTAGGTGTGAGAAGTTGCTTATTCGATTCTAAGGATTTGGGGTGGTCACGTTTAGGGTGGAGGGCGGGGGGGGGGGGGTAAATTGACGTCCACGACTTCTTCTCTGCATTAGCAGTCCAATTATTTTCTGTATGGATTCAACTTCGCGTAATGTTGTTCTCGAGACCTATATCGACGCTTGATTTGTGGGCGGGAGGGAGGGGGGGGGGAACTGAACATGAGCGTTCAAAACAAAAACAAAGTGCATATTCGTGATCTACGTACCAGATTTACCTATTACCGATTTTCTATACGTGCCAATTAAGTTGTTTTTAAAAAGTCGTCATTTTAGAAGAAAAGACGAAAAACGGTCAATTTCGCCTCGTCCGATTTTTGCCGATTTTTTATATGTTGTAGAGAATTTTTTTCCGGTTCGAATGGTACCAAAATCAAAACTTTTGCAATTTGTTTGAGGTTAAACCTTAGATTGACTGTACTAAATCGGACCCTTCGACTGATGATTAGTCGCTACTGCACGTTACAAAACACATTCTCATTTATACCGATCATTCAGACACTGGTGAATCAGTACAATCAAACACCTCACAGATCGTTACGCTTCAGGAGACCAGTGGATATAACTAGTGAAAATGCAAGCAGTATTTTTACTGACCTTTACCCAATTCAGCCTTCACCACAACCACCCAGGTTTCAAGTTGGGGATACAGTGCGTATTAATCGGTTACAGGGTTGTTTTGAGAAGGGAAACCACCTATGGAGTACAGAGTTATTTAAAATAGCTGATATCAAGTTCACCAATCCAGTGACGTATAGACTACGTGATTATAAAGACGAATCGATTGAAGGTGGTTTCTACGAGTACGAACTGCAGAAAGTACAAGACTCGGGTTCTTATAAAGTGGAAAAGATACTTAAGACCCGGTACGTACGTGGACAGAAACAGTTGCTTGTGCGGTGGCTTGGATACAGTTCAGCTCACGATTCTTGGACACCGGCATCAACAGTTCATCATGTCACATGATTTTCTAGTGACTTTCATCAGTAACGTGTCTGATCCATTAACAAATGCTCTAAATAAGACCACTGACTTCTGGACACGATTAACACCTCCGATACAACTTAAGAGTGATTATGAGGTGGCACTTGTGGATTGTATTATTAAAAACAGTTTTGATGTAATCCAAAAATACAAATCCTATGACGTTCAGTTGAAACCATTCAGCTGGCCTGAAAATCTGAGTGTTGACAAGGAAAGGTATCCTCGATACACAATACCATATCGTCAATACAGAACCATTGAAGATTTGTGTAATGACCTGAATGCCCATCTGAGTGGAAAAAACAAAAAAGCACCTACCTTGTCTTTCCTTCCGTCACATAAACGGATACTGGTAACAGGTTTACAAGAAAACGATCGACTCTGGTTCAGTGAAGACATGAAAGACCTGTTGGGGTTTCGTGACAATAACATTATGGTTCGAACACCAATTGAACATGTACATGGAGTCTATGGTGACTTCGAACCAGGATTTTTTACGGCCTATTCCTGTATATTCATTTATGCTTCATTCATTGAAAATTCAAGGGTTGGTAATACGTGTGCTCCTCTACTACGAATTTTGGATAAGAAGTCTACAAATGAAACCACTTATCATTACAATATTAGGCAATTACAATACGTTCCTGTAGCCAGTAACGAGTTGGAACTCTGTCAGATCACATTAAAAACGGAGTTTGGTGATCCTCTGCCAATTTCGAAGGGTCTTTGTGTGTTCACATGTCATTTCCGTCCGATAAGAAATGTCTAATCATCGAACCCTTTTTTGTTGTCCTGACATTGACTGTTACTATGATGCGTTACGTCCACGGCAAACTGGATCAGGTCTTGAGTACTATAAGGGTCGCACTTCGATGTCTGGGTATGGTCTGGGCAGCTGGTTTGCTAAACTCTTTCGATCAGCTATCCCTTTGGCTAAAAAGTATATATTACCACATGCAACAAATGTGGCAGCATCGACGCTCCAAGATTGGAGCACTGGTAAAGAATTTAAAGAAAGCTTATCAGATAATCTCAAGGAGACAGCACGGAATGTGAGTGACCAATTGAGAGGACAGACAGGAAGGGGTTTGAAAAGACCTCGTTCAGCCCCAGAACTTATCAGTTTGTATCCAGCAGTGAAAGTGAGTGGTCACAAGAAGAACAAACGACGTAAGAAGATTGTACGAACACGAGGTGATTTTTTGTCGTAAAGGATGGCTTACTTACCTCATAAAGACGCTCAGCCCTCTATGTCATCTTGTTTGAACCTGTTTAATCCTGAAAATGTCGTCGTCTCTGTCAAACACGGATATTTTGAACAGTATTACCCACAGCATCCTATCACAGACCCAAACCCTCTGGAGTTCAAGATATTTTCCAACGAGGATTATTTCCTAGACTTGGCATCAAGTTTCTTGGAAGTCACTCTTCGGGTACAACATACGGATGGTACGGCTCTGGCAGTGACAGATCAAGTGGGCTATGAAAACTGTGTTTTCCACAACCTGTTTCAGCACATCACAGTGCATATTAATGGAACACTTGTGAGTTCCAGTAACAATTTAGCGCATTACGCTAGCTACATAACATTCATGTTAATGACGCCTGGAGAATTTAAACAAACACGAGGACCAGCCATGGGTTACTTTTACAATGAAGATAACACCATTACGGATGGATTAACAGCAGCTGTTCATACAGACTTTCACCTTGTGGGTAAAATCAACCATGAACTTTTCAACATTAATTCATGGTTCCCACCAAACACACGGATTGAACTAAAAATGAAGATGGCACCGTCTGCATTCCTCATTCGAAAACTAGCTCCGGGTACTCCGGATGTTAAAGTAGTCATCACTGAGGCCGTCTTCAATATTCGAAAACAAAAAGTCATGAGTAGTGTTGCTCTTGCTGTGGAAAAGCTACGACTTCAAGGGAACAATATGAAGTTGTTGGTACCAAGAACGGTAGGCACCCAACGTCATATTCCTGCTGGCTCTCTGAACTTTACAGATTCTACTTTCATTTCTGGTGAAATTCCTTCGAAACTAGCCATTTCGTTCGTACGGAGCACCAGTTCGGTTGGTGACTTTGGATCTTCTCCACACGCATTTCAGCTGTTTGGACTCAATAGTCTAAGCCTGAAAGTCAATGGGGTTCCTCTTTCCCAGCTGTCATTTGGTAGATCCTACAATACTCTCTATCAGATGACAATGTATGCTCTGGACAGAGATAATCAGCTTTATGAAAATGGAATAACACCAGCCATGTTTGCTGGAAATCATGGTATGATTGTATTCGACCTCTCTGGTTCTCAAGATTTAACCATTATAAAGACAGGCACAGTCCGTCTAGAATGCACTTTTAATGCAGCACTAACAGAGAGTATAACTCTTATCTCACTCGCCCAGTTTGAGACGTATTGGGAAATTACACCGGATGGAACAGTCCTTTTGGATCTTGCACCATGAATACCGACCAAATTCTAAGAGTACTGGAAATGGACCCTGCCACTTCCAAGTATGAAAAGTACTGCTTACCAGCCGACTATCTGACTGGTATAACATCCCAACGAGCCATCTGTATTGTCAACTCGAGTCCTAGTGAAGAATCAAACGGTCACTGGTTGGCCCTATTCCTAACACCATCTACCACGGAAATATTTGATGCTCTAGCATTTCCTTACACCACCTATCAGCCGTATATTGTGGATTTTATCCAGAAGCGTCGTAAGAAGATTATTCAACACACCCGTCAAGTTCAGGATTACAGTACAAAAAGTTGTGGATTTCATGCTTTGTTGTTTCTTATTTGTCGGTGTCGTGGTTATTCGTATTCCTACTTTCTTAGTATGTATACTGATGTGCCTATTTATAATGATTTCCTTGTAGAAAATGTATTGTGTCATTTATATAACGTAGATTTTAGTGCCCTACGTGTCAAGTGTCTTAAAAACAAATCGTGTAGTCTTGTTTATAAATAAAAACTTTGTAAATATACCAATGTCTTTCTGATAGGTTAAAGTAGTATATACCGATTCAAAACCGCCTACCTTTACCATTTACTCATTCGAAAAATATAACATATAACCCCTCGATGGTGTAGTGGTCAAGACACCTAACTCTGAACCCAGAGATCCCGAGTTCAAATCCTAGTCAGTCCAGGTTTTTACAAAAGTGAAATCACCCTCTTAACATTACCTCCTTCGAAAATATAATAAATAAGTCCTCGTTGGTGTAGTGGTCAAGACACCTGACTCTGAACACAGAGATCCCGAGTTCAAATCCTAGTGAGACCAGAAACATTTTGTTAAATTTCAATGGGAGGAAAAAAGGGGAACAAATCAGACTGGGAGGGAGGAGGGGGAGCTTAAACTTAGGTCAAGTTGGTGGGTCCACGGGAGGAGTGGGAAAGGGGAGCTTAAACTTAGGTCAAGTTGGTGGGTCCACGGGGGGGGGGGGGGGTGGGAAAGGGGAGCTTAAACTTAGGTCAAGTGAGGTTAGGTTAGGTGAAGTGAGGTTAGGTTAGGTTCATTTACATATTTCCTATAGCACCTCGCCAATCCATACTCTTGTCACAGACGGACAGACGGATTTTCCTATGGCACCTTTCCAGTCTTCATGCCCCTAAACGACCATGGCACCTTCCTAATCTTCATACCCCTATACTACTATCTTTAAGGACCCTTCGTACCATTTACTGCATTTTGTTGATTTGCTTCAGGCATAGCCGTATACATAGGAAACAAGACCAAAGGTTTCGATGGGATCCCAAAAATTCAATATCTGATCCAGACAACTGGGTCTTGTCTTAGCCAGATCCAGTCATCGCCAGACTCCTTTGAACATTTTTACAATTAAAATTCAGAAACAGATTAAGGCCAAATAGCTAATCACCTGAGAAAACCAAGTTCAGATATGGATTCAGCATGTGTGTTTACCCCTATAAGTCATATCTGTTTTGACGAAAACTTCCTGCCACTTCTGCCAATTTCCCGGTTTCGACCGAACTCCAGAACTACTTGTCCGGCGAAAAAAGAAAGCTCAAAGACGAAATCAGGGTATCTTCTTTCCTCAGTATGAACATCTAATCAACTTCAAATACAAATTTAACTTATAACAAATTTTCCGACTCCAGCCGGATTCCGGTCGAACTATATGTCTGGGTAAAATATGAGTGTCATACAGAGACTCAGCATCTTTTCTTACCCCTAAATCGCTTATCTAATCAACTAGAAATAAAACTTTAACTTCCAACAGTTTTCCGGTTTTGGCCGGATTCCGGGCGAACTACATGTCCGGGTAGAAAATTGTTTTCATAGAAGTGTTCAGCATGTCTTCTTTCCCTAAATCGAACGTCTAATCAACTCCAAATAAAACTTTTAATTTTGACAAACTTTCCGGTTTAGGCCGGATTCCGGTCGAAATACTTGTCCGTCGAGAAAATAGTTTTCACCATCGTCTTCAGCATGTCTTCCTACCTCTAAATCGAACATCTAATCAACTTCAAATAAAACTTTTACTTTCAACAAACTTTCCGGTTTGGGCCGGAATCCGGGCGAACTACTTGTCCGATGACAAAATGGTTTTCACCATCGTGTTCAGCATGTCTTCTTACCCCATAATCGACTATCACATTAGCTGTTTAAAAATATTTTTTTTGCCGCTTAATTGGAACCCCCTCCCCCACCCCTAAATGTAGGGCTACAAAGCCCATCTACGAACTTTACTGGTCCGACGACCCAACGAATCCTGACACCAACTTTCATGAAAATATCCATTCCCTTCGAGAGTTATCGTGCTTACAGACGGACGGACGGACAGACGGACAACTTTTGCGATGTCATAGGTATCCCTCCACTTACGTTTTGGGATCTCAAAAAACACAAATTAACCACTACATAGACATATATCCACTACTGTAAACAAGTGAAAAATAACATATTACCCACGGCTTTGGTTGTTTCAGTCCTTTTTCCAGGCCCGTGGAGTTCTAGCACAACCAGGGTAAAAATAATCTAAAAAAACTCGTGTGGCATCGTTGGGGGTTTACGATGTATCCTTTGAAGTTCGGGTTTTCGAGCTTTAGAGGAGCGATAGTGGAAATAAGTTACATCTGTATTATGGATACAAAGTTGTAAAACTAGCCTATTTTCGGCGGGGGGGGGGGCAAGCCCAAGTTGTACCGACAGGATTCAACAATTTACCGACAAAAGTGGTGTTGCCACTTTGCGCCTATCACCTACCATGATAACTGCAAAAAGGAAAATATGTATATTCAGTTACCGTGGTATCAGATACCATAGTATCCGCAAAAACACAACTAGTGGTCAAGCTACAGATCATGAACGTTTCAACATGAGATCACAGCGAGGGAATGTAAACGCCAAACTCGGTAACCGCAGTCCGCAAGTTTACTTTTGTGTGGTCAATTTTTTTTTTTTTCGATGGCAATGTTAATAATGTTATGCCCAAATTGTTGGCCGATCTCTTTACAAGCTATTTCCCCATCGGTCCTCACCCATCCCTCCCCGAATGACAGCTCCAGAGGGAACCGACAGAATTTGAATTTGATTGTCTGTACGTGTAGGCCATCTAGGGGAGCCAGGCAGTCTCTCCCAACTGACCTGCTGGAAAAATTCCCAATTCAAAGGCTCGACTCTATCTAAAGGCGGCATCCGTACAACCACTTGTTTTTTGCAGCTATATGTCCACATCAACAGCAGGCTAGCGCTACACCAGTAACCTAGTAAGAGGATCGCAGTGCAGCGATGGAAGGAATTAAGCTTGCGGTCGTCCTGACTAGAGTTTGACATCTACGCTCGTTCTTCTTAACGAGTAGTCCCGGCGCCATAGAGCTCTCAATCTGGTCAGAGGGGGGCTCACGAGGGATTCCGAAAAGAAGTGAGTATTTCGCGTTTTTTCGTGAAAAAAAAATTATGATGTGTCGTTTTTGCAGAGGCAATTCCGACCAAAAGTTACCATTTAACGTTTTTTCGTAAACAAAAATTTCACTCCCAATTCACTCTGTTTTGGGCCATAAGTCATTCTCTAAATATTTTTCTTGTGGCAACCATGGTGCTCACTCTAAAAAAAATGGGTGCCGGGGAGTGCCCCCCCCCCCCCCCCTCGCTCAGGTGGTTCATTGGAGAATTCGTTAACAAATGATAGGTGAATCGCTGGCTTCCTTTCAGTAGCCTTAGGTGGCTAAGATCCTGAACCACCGTCCACCATACCAGGGTTATTACTCAGACTCAACATATAATTACTCTTTGGGGGTAAACATAAAGTAGTTTACGAAGTAACGTTATTTCTTCGCATTTTGCCTTTTGAAACCTTTTCGTAGGGGACAAAAATAGTACCAAGATGGAAAATTTAGACGTCTAGGGGACATGCCCCCCCCCCCCGGTGAGTCAGGCAGAAGGCCCTGTTGCCACTTTCTTCTATGTCGTCACAAACAAACAAACAAATATTTAAACCGTGCAGCAAATATGGCAAGAGAAGAATCTTAGAACGTGTACGAAAGCTCCGAAACGAACGAAAATACTGAATTATTCCGGATTTAATGCAGCATTTTCCTTTCGCAATTTTCGTTCAGTTAATGCAGCATTAATTCAGCATAAAATTCATCGACAAATTCAGCAAAGATGCTAAATTTTATGCTGAATTTTCAAGAAGAAACTGGGGAGCACGGCGATTCTCGTAGTATCTCCCTAGAATCTTTTATTTCTAGAACAAATTGTCACACAAGCTTTTCGCAATGTTATCTAGGTCGAATTCCCGTCCGAGCGGCGAAAAACTTTACGAAGTCTGAGTCATCGATTCTATAGCTAATTCTTTATTCTTCTTCTTCTTCCCAACTTCAATTTTGGTATTCTAGATGTGTCCGAGAAGAAATAAAGGTAACAGCTTTCGGACAAAAATAAATAGTAAATAAATATGCAGCATTAAATGCAGCATTTACAGCACTAAAAAGCTTTCTGACACGTTCTTAGTTTGTGCAGACGTTTCAAGCACTCGTTGAGGCTACTATATTACGAAATTTGTGCTCAGCCCTTTAGCCAGCCTTCTAGCGCCTGGTGTAGAATTGAAGATTGCAGAAATGCCCCCCACCCCTCATCACCACCCCACGTCGAAAGCGAGATCGGCTTGTCGTGTAATAGGGAGAACCTTCCACTATAAAGCGTTTGTGGCACACATTTGTGTGCCCTGCCACGCACTTCTGAGGGCTTGTTGCGTTTGCCTCACAGTCGAGCCGCAAGTTGAGACACGCGGAAACACTGTTTTGTCTATTTTTTGGGCGGTAATTTGAATTGTCTGAAAATCAAAAGTAAATTCAGATAAAATCTCAATAAATAGTCTTCAGTTGTATGTCTACAAGCTTGTGAAAGTATTTCATTTGTTGTTTTGACACTATTTTGCTGCTGAATTCGAATTTCCTGTCGGAATCGGGCCACAAAACTGACGATCAATTTGGCAGTTGTTTGTCAAATTCGAGCCACACGAATCTTCTTGGTCGCGGAAACACCCTTGTGGTGTTTCCAAACTTGATGGACAGGAATAGGAGATGTCAGAGATGCGATTTTTATGTTTCCGAGTCGCATTCAGTCACAGTTTGGGGAGTTGGAAAGGGGGGGGGGGGGCTCCTGAAATGTTGTGGCTCGCACAGGGATCAAAGAAGTGGAGCGATTTGAATGAAACTTGGAATGCAGAGAGCTCACATGCCCTAGATGACACATTTTAGGGTTCGAACCGGATCCGAATGCGGTGGGGGAGGGGGTGGGGAAGAGTTACCGGAAATTCTCAAACAACGCTCAGATTTGAGTTAAACCATAGGTGGTAAGAGAAAATGCTTCAGATCGTTAATTTAGGAATCAGAACCAGATTCGGCCGTGGTAAGGAGAGTTGGAGGTGGGTACCGACTGGATATCCTGTGGCACGTCTATGAACCAAACGAGTAGATCTATTTCTTTGAAACTTGGAAGGTAGAAATTCATTTGCCCTAGATGATCAGAGGCTATGCCGGAAATGCTCACACTTGAATGAAACTAGATATCCTATTTCTAGGTCCGAACCGCATGTTTGGACGGCGGGGTATTTTGTGAAGCTCTCTTCTACCTTCTTGTACCAACTACTCACATCAAGTGCCATAAGAGCTGGTAGATCTTGTTTCACCTAGCAAATAGCACCGTCCAACACGGAGACGGACACTATTATAGACTTTTTGCCAGGACCTCAAAAAGTGTCTGTAGTTAGGTTGTGGCTCGGAAAGAGTGTTTCCGTGGCTTGAATATGACGAGGTTTTTGGGCTTGCTTTCGGGCTCGAATTTGACAAACAAATTTTCGAGGTGGTTTTCGATTTTGTGCCTCGATTTCGGGGGGAAATTAGAATTTTACGACAAATTCATGTTCAAATAATAAAACTAGCTTCTTTATCAAGTAGGCATACATAGAACTAAGGATCCTTCTAGTAAATGGCATGAACTTAAGTCTGAAGTTACACAGATTTATTTTTATTTTCAGCCTTTTGAGATTGCCACACTGTCAGAAGTTTCATAACAGATAGCGTATAACACTTTCAAGAATGGCACCTTTTCACTTAGAAATAAAGTGTTGTGAACAATTAAGTTTACACTATTTCGTGCCTAGATCTCCAACAACAACTTCAGTTGGTCATTAACGGGAAAGAAAGAAACATAACAGATAACATCCCAAAGTGTTATCTGTTGAAACCGCGCATCCTTCTGTTGTCGTTATGTAACTTCTGACAGTGTAGTATTTTTACCTATTGAAGGTGTTGTTGTAGATCTAGGATCTAGGCACGAAATAGTATAAACTTAATTGGTCATAACACTTTATTTCGAAGTGAAAAGGTGTTATTCTTGAAAGTGTTATGCGCAATCTGTTTTGAAACTTCTGACAGTGCGCCACGGGTCGAGTGTGCGGCATGGGGTTCTGTCTCTGCGAAAAAATGTGTGGCATACAAATTTGAAGCGGAAAAACGCCGGAAGAAACGCATTCTAAGGTGTACTCTCGCCGTTCCCCGCGGACTCCACTTGAGAAGTCCCCGCGTTTTTGTTTGTCCCGGGGACTCACTCCCCGTATTCTCGCGAGTCCCCACGGACGGGGAATGCTCTGATTACCATCACCATCATCAAAAAGGAATCCTTTTCAGATTCGGAGGGGAATCAATTTTTGAATCAACTAATTAAAAATAATCAGAATAAACAAAACCAAAAATGAAGTGGCTCCAGAATAATTTCGTCAACTGCATATCTATTTTTCGACAAAATCCATGCTGGAAGCACTCCCAATGTTCTCGCTGTTTCTGTCTGCGGAGTCCGCGTGGAGTGACTCCCTCTATTCTCTCAGTTCCCTTTGATTCCCCGTGGAGTCCTCGGGGAACGGCGAGAATATGCCTCTAGTAAATGGTACGAACTTAAGTCTGAACTTATACAGATTTCATTTTTATTTTCAGTCTTTTGAGATTGACACTACGGGTCGAGTGTGCGGCACACGATTCTGTTCCTGCGACAAATACTCAGAAATGTAGGGCGCGCAAATGTGCAGCGGAAAAATGCCTTATGATTTAGAAAGGCACATGGGGTTCCTGTGATTCCGTGCAACGCTAGTCTGCTGCTCATAATACGGGCCAATGGTCATCTAATTAAAGGCATTGCATTTGAATGACCTTTAGACACGCCGCCAGCGCGACTTCGGAGGAGAGCCGCGTGGTGGTCAACCCGAGGATCTTGGGTAGCGTGGCCATTCTGGAGAGTGCCCCCGAATCGGTAGGAAAGAAAACGTGCCACTCGGTGTAGAGGATAAGCCGATGAAGTGCGCCGTTGGACATCGCGACTAGGTGAGTGTAAACTCGTTTGATGAAGTTTTACTACGCGAATGTATTGTTGATGATGTAGTGTTGGTTCACTCCAATTTCCTAGTCACTCGCTACCCCACGGAATTCAGTCCTTCAACCCAACCTGAACTCTTTACGTATACCATTATCGTTTTTTGAGGAGTTTTGCAGTCGATCATGATTCTCGCATTCAGGTGAAACAAATGATTAAAATAGGAAAAATCATACGATTGAAAGGGAGTCGGCATATTCATGGTGCTTTCTAAAATATGGATACGGGATACAGTAGTAGTGTGTTGTTCGCGGGCTGAAGCGATACGTAACGAAAGGATAAAAGCGAGGCTTCACCTTCCAGATTTTTCTCCGGATTCCAGACAGCCGTTTTCGTCGAGACGGATCTGGAAGGTGAAGGAAAAACGTCTGGAATTCCGGGGTGTCGGACACCCCAGATTCCGGATGTCTGGAAGGTACCATAGAGGCAATCCATTCCAGAGACAGAACAAATATGCAAATGTAGGAAGGAAAGGGAAAGTGATTGACGGTTGTGACTGCGGGATGCAAGAGATATTTGAAATGCGAAAGGGACATCTAGGAAATGTTGAAGAAAGCAAAACTGAATGTCATCATTATCATGAAAATCTGCTTTTGCCAGCGGTGCCTGGTCCTAAAATAGATGGACGTATGTAGGCTATTCAAAGAATCTAAGGGGACGTAAAAACACGTACAGCTATAATACTGCCAACATTTATAAGCTGAAACACAAACACAAATCTTCTTACACTATTATGTTTTTCTGCGTTGAACGGACATTTGTTTTGCCAGCAAAAGAGTAATTGTCCTGTTGGAACGAAAGCTCTCCGAATCAATAAACTTTCGGAGGATCAGTCTTACTGATCCTCCGCCAGTTTGATTTAGAAGGAAAAATCCCTTTGGTACATTTTTGGGATCATTTTTGTCATTATAAATCAAATTTGTTAAAGGACCTGTCTCACCTATTACGCTAATGCAACCTTACTTCCTTAATCATTCTCCCTTCTTTCTAAACATGAAAATCCGATGTTTTTTACGTTGCATTCTAGACCCACTAGGGACACCAAACTGATTTTTAAACTTTCCGTGTTTCGATACTTTCGGTGCGTATTATGCTGCCGACAGTTGTTTTCGAAAAGCTTATTGGTCAGAAGCGGGTTCTGTAAATTTCTTCATGATTTTGCTAGGAGTCAACGGGCCTGGAAAAAGGCTTATAACAGCCAAGACCGTGGGTAATTTGGTAAAGGCACTGGTTCTATATTATTCAACTGTTTTAAAATACTAAAACAAAGAGTAGATAGTACGAGGGGTCCTTTAAAGGACTCCTCGCACTGTGTAGTGTTTCTGATATTTTGAGATAATTAACTACTTCGAAGTTAAGGTGTGCTTGTAAGGTAGTTACAGAACACTTGTGTTTTAGTCCCTCCCCATGCCTTTGAAAGATAAATAGGGAGTATTTGCATAACCGGTCTTGTTGTGCAGACTTACTGACGTACAGGAGGGGCATCTAACCTCGAATTTATATGACCTCAAATGTATCCAACCTCGAATTTATATGACCTCGAACCTGGCCTGAAAACCTTACAAGGAAATTTCCGTGCACTCCGAAACAGGTCCTAGGTCACCCAGGGTTTCCTTCTTGACAGCTAGGACCTTTTTAGGACTGGACCGAAATTTCCTTCCAACCTTTTTAGGCCAGGTTCAAGGTTGTGTAAGTTCGACGTTCGACGTCCTGTACTGTTAGTTGAAGTAATAAATAAATAATAGAGTATAACGACTTATATCAGTCACATCACGGGTCCTGTGAGAAATTTGAAAAACTACTAGACGAGTAAACTAGATAGTTGAAGAAATACATAAACCTTTTCGATGCCCTATGCAGGCTCTCTAAAACAATGAGTAGGAACAAAATTGAATCTAAACAAAGAAGCCATACGAATACTAAAACACTGTAAGAAACATACAGAGAAGAATAGTTGCGTTTTTTGTCTCTGTTCTGTTCGCTGTTTTCTCTCTGTTTTATATTTTTCCCGTTTTTGTCAAAACACGGAACACGCTGTTTCTCATTTTCCCGTGTTTGTACGCTGTTCTGTGTTCCGTGTTCTCTGTTCCGCTGTCTGTTTTGCAAAACACGGAACTTGCTCTCCTAGCATGTTTTATCACTGTTCAGATAGAAAATTGCAGAGAGATTCACAGATAGAAAAGAAAGAATTGCAGAAGTTTGGAGGATAAAGCTGGATTCTAAAGTATGGTCCTTTTGGAATATAGTTTGCACTTTAACAGATTTTCCGCTTAAGACATGCTCAGTATCCTAAATTTGCGTTTTCGTCAGAACAGCGACAAAACACGAAACACGGAACAGCGGAAGCAAAACACCGTTTTTTACCCAAACTAGACAACTGTGAACACAGAACACGGAACAGGAACCAGAGACAAAAAACGCAACTAATGTTTAATCACTCGCTTGCCCTTCTGTTCCTGTAGGCTACTCTGCCAGGTAGGATACTCGAAATTTTGATTTCGGAAAACCGGCCGGAGCTTGGTTCCCATCTCTGTCAGCGTGTTGCTCATTTTCCGAGTACTGAAATATGTAAAGTTTTGAAATTTACTATTTATCTACTACAGAATTTATATGACCTCGAACTTGACTTGAAAACCTTACAAGGGAAATTTTTCTGCAGTCCAAGACTGGTCCTGGGTCACTCAGTGTTTCCGTCTTGACAGTTAGGACCTTTTTAGGACTGGACTAAAATTTTCTTCCATCCTTTTTAGGCCAAGTTCGAGGTTATGTAAATTAGAGGTTGGATACCCCTCCTGTATATCTGAAAAGTGAACGAGTACTTGAACGCGTGTTTCACAAGTTGGAATTTTGTTAGATGTTTAGGTATAAGGCAGCCATGGTGTATACAAACCAAGCTTTTGCCGTAATTGGAACACAAATAATAGCCGGCCAATCGCTACCGATACCTTTAATTCTTTGAAGCCCCAAACATTCACCGGGGAAGCCAATTACCGATGATCGATTTAAGCTACCAAAGATTGATCACTCTGACCCCGGATCATCAGCTGATGAGATACTTGAAATAGTTAAACATCGGACCAAAACTGCTTGTTAGGTCATTCATTAAGAGATCATTTTAGAGAATTATGCAAAATAGGTGTTCTTAATCGTTTTGGAGGCTTGTACATTTCAGCATGAGTGATGGGTAGTTAGAAAGGCATATGGGTTATCATTTGGCGATCTTGAAGGTCTCATCTGATGTAACGTCTGTCTACACTCCAGTGCTTATTTTCTGGCGCCAAAAACGAAAAAAGTAGAATTTTAAACAGCTTCATAAAATTCCCGCGGGTTACCAGCTCCGAAAGTGTAAATATGTAAACCGATTAATACACAACCACGGGGTTTTCGGGAGGGATATTGGTGACTGACTACCAGGCTGCGGTTTTTACTTACCAGTGTTTGCATGAAGTCCGTCTGTGTTTTTAGATTTTTATAGACAAAATAATGACTTGCATGATTATTTTACAAGGAATGCTACTAATCTGGTGACGGAGTATTGGAGTGGTAGACGAACTGGCTTTTTAATTAAACATTTGGGCCAAGCGGTATGGAATTCACTCCCAGATAGTGTTTAGGCGGCTGAACACCAATAATTGTTTAAAAAAAAAAGTAAAGAAATTTTTGTTGGTGGGTTGAGGAGTAACGATTCAGAGAATGAGCGGTATTATTTCTTTTCTTTTTTTTTCACCTTTATTTATTTTTCTTTTTTCTTCTTTTTTTTGGGTGTTATATGGAAATAAATTGATGAATTAGTGTTGAAATAAAATTAAGTTATTGTTTCTGTTAAGTTGGAAGTAGTTTGTGGTAACCGCCCAGTGCCAGTGCATTTATGTCTTCTCATGGGCGGTTACCTATCATGATGGGTTATTATGGAATTTAGCAATAAAATAATCTAATCTATGCAGTTCGTTTTTCAGAGAGGTCCGTAGAATATTGAGAGAGAGAGAGACAGAGCGGTTTATTATACAACTTTTGTAGCTCTTGGCTAATTTGCAGTTGCAAAACATTACATACAAAAATTAGGCACTGTCATACATAGACGCAAAAAGGCAAAAATGAATTAGAATAACGGTTTGTCAGCGCACGTAAGAAATGCTTTTCCGAACCTCATGATGAGCAGTATTCGAGATCGTCGCTGAAAATTTCTGCCAAATAATCCGTTTAGTAACATCAAACACAGGCACCTTGTTTTTTTTCAGTACAGACATATTTATATATCACAATGAATAAGTTCGTGGAACTTCCCGCGCTCGGTTCGTATGACAAGTAGCACATTCTTGTATAGAATTCCGGTGGGCTGTTCGGCAGCACGATTTACACGGGGCCTCCACCTGCGTCATGCAAGTCTTAGGCCTTGCCAATTTTCTCCCTTTTTGGCGGCAGAGCCATAAAACCCGCTAGCCGACCCTTTTCTGCAACGTTTGGAATTTGAAGGTCTATTTTAATTTGGCGGAAGTTGGCGTAACCCGAAAATTTCCAAGAATCAGGTCGGCGTTCTGTTTGAGCCATTTCTGAGGGGTTCATCACTCAATTTGATTTTTCTTAGCACGGTGCTCGGTCGGTCACCGCTTAGACCTGTTACAAGTCGCGACAATACAGTTCCTTCCAGTTTGCAGGTATATCATTGGTAATTTATATGTTGGATATCTCTGGAATTTATGTTATGGTCTCTTCGTATTAATCATGACCCATTAGGGCTTCTCGCGTTAACAAATATCTATAGGTCTATCTAGCTGTCTCGAAATATCTATAGATCTATCTATTTTTGTAGGTTACATAATAAGTAAGTAAAATACTCTTTGAGCCTAAACTGACTTTGAAACATTTATTCAAACAATGTTTACAACGGATATACGTCAGCTACGATTCTTCACCAGCGTAAGTAATTTATTTAGTAAGTAAGTAATTTATTTGTAATCCGCCATTTCGAAAAAGCGAAGTAAATAAAATAAAATAAATAGAAGACATAAAGACACAGAAAAGAATAGAATTGTGCGCGGTCGGTATTCGTGGTCACCGGTGATGACCAATCCCTCGGCGGTTTCTGCATTTCCATGGTTTATTTCTTGGCGAACCGCAGTTTTACCCATGGCGTAAGCACCCGCTGCTTAATGCGGTTCTAATTCGTTTTTTTGCCGACATGACGTACGTCTTTGATCGGGGAATATTTTTATTTTTTTCGCTTTCTTATATGGGGGGGGGGGGTGAACGCTTGTATTAAATGAAATAGTAAACATCTTGCAGAATACGGTGAAAGAAAACTTTATGTTCAAATAATGCTTAAAACGGATACGTCAGCTACCATGCTTTAGCAGCTAGAGAATCGTAGCTCATGTATCCGTTTTATGCATTATTTGAATATATGTTTCAAAGTCAACTTGGACTCAAGGAATATTTAGGACACTTTAAACTGTTCGTCTTCTTTCTCCGCTCTCGTCGGCTGAATCTGTTTAAAAAATGAGGACGATGTTTAACCTAGAATTATAGGCTAGGCTTATACGTGGTACTGGTAGCAGTGGCGTGAAGAAAAAATAAGATCGAAAACGACTTTTTTTTGTATTACCGATTGACTTGCTTTTTTTTTTTATTCTGATAAATGAAGAACAGGTATGATGTGTTTTCAGGAATATTCTTAATAAAAGAAAGAGTGGATAGGTAGTCGAGATGAGAACGAGTCAGTGGCGCTACTTAGCCCCTTTCACGCTTTTCACTGCATATTGCCAAACACCAGTTGGATCCTAATCGTGTCAAAGATGCACCCACAAGTATAAAAATGAAACAAGCGTTTACGCCTGTTTTATGCACGCACATTATCGACAAAACGGCCGTAAAGCGTACGTTTTATACAGGGCGTTTGACAAAGTCAAAACAGGAATGTCGGTTTCAAAGTATCGTATCAAAGTGAGTGTTTATATTAGGTATGTAATAAGTTGCGTACGGAAATACTTTATCAGACCCTGGATTGAAACAACTTCTTAATTACGGCTACCTGCTGGCTCTGTTAGCAACTTTCCTAAATTTTGTCCAACCACTGGCACCCTCAGAACCTAACCACAGCAGGATTAAGCGGCTTGAATTACATTCAGTACACGTTTTGGCTCTGTCTTTACTTCTACTGCTTCGTGTGGAGAACAGCAGGTTTTAATTTGGCAAATGGTTCGACCAATCGAACCGGGAGATCCCACCATGGACCTCTATCACTTTCTTAATTTATGCTCGCCGAGAGTTTCTTAATTTATTCGTGCCTGGGGTCTTGCTGGTGGATTTTTGGTTAATTTACGTTATAAAACTGTGCGATCATGTTATTAATTGTGTTAAAAAAAGGAGTTCCTTCAAATAAATTTCGGAGCTTTTTTTTAATTTTAAGAGATGCAACACTAGAACCCTTTGATAACGTAAGCCCATTCGGAGGCGGTCGGAACAGCCAATCGCAAGACCCCATGGTGATCTAGCGGTTGTGTGGAACTCTACCGCGAGCGATCAAGAGATGATGGAAATAGCGGAAAATTGCGTGAGATACTATTACCTCTGGTGCGGACACACAGATCCTGGGCTCCTAGGCAGTTGGTTCTCCCTTCGATAATCTAGCAATAAATAAACATTACTTTTATTTATTTATTTAATAAACATATTTTGTTTTTTAGAAATCGACATGAAGACAAAAATGAAATATACAAGTTCCAACTGTGCCGTTTTTGTATATTATAGTTTTCACACGGCCCCTGGCTGGGACCCCTCTGAGGCTGGGGCCCTGGTTTGTCTAGGCAGAGACCAGATATGTTTAAATTTGTTGCATACGATACAGCCAAGAGATACAATGCTATTTATCTGGGCATCTGAATTTGTTAGGTGTTTTATATCCTGAGTTTAGCAGTTCCCGTTTTGGTACTGAAAATTAGAGATCAGTAGAGATTAGTTTCCTTGCACGTTTTCTTTCTGTCTAGCTATCTTATACCATTCCTAGCTCTCAGTTGTGTGTCGAGCTGTGGGGTAAGTTTATCAGGGGAAGGAGAAGCCCCTCCCCCAATATAGTTTTACTGGAGTCAAAATGGGGGGGGGGGGGCAATTCAGAGCAGATTGATGGCAAAGAACAAGAGTAAAAAGAAGGACCGGCTCCAAAATCTGTTACGTCAATTATTGTCAAATCTGTGCCGTACTACATTTACATCGCTAGGGCACGTCTCTAATGTAAGTTGAATTGCTTCGTCCCTCTGCTAGCATCGCATTTATTTTCGAAACTGTGTGGGGTATGAACTCGCGCCCTCCCTCTCCAGTTCCAGAAAAATAATTCACCCGAAGTGACGCCTGATATGTGCAATCATCAATTATACTGACCTTTAATCACACTGTATGATGTCTCAAATGAAATATCAGACAGAAGTAATGCGTTCCGTTAGGCCGCCTAATTGAAATCTGTCCGGTCTGGTCACGAAGACGCTTTGGAAAATTATTGGTTGGATTTCGGCATTGACAGTACTTAAAACGTTACACCGCCTGCACGCGATCGGGCTATTGGATTGGCCTGAAGTGGATGTCATATACCTCACCTTTCATAAGTGGTCCACGATTTGTATACATCGCATGCAATTTTCAAAGTCATTTCACCAGTACTCTGCGCTGCAATACTGTAGAAACCAAGATAATTTTGCGAGTAGCCTACTTTATACTGCAATGAATATGAATATATATTTAATAGCCAATTTGCCGTACAAAATACATGATGGTTACAATACGCTTTACATCACTCAATACTTATCTTCATTTAAGTAAAACATTCTTTAAAAATTGGCATATTTTAAGTACCTTAGCTTTATTTTTTGTTTCAAGAACATCGGGGAACTTCATAATATATTTGATAGTACAAACGATATGGTTGTTGTGGGAAGTTGCTGTTTTGCCGTTTTTCCCCGGTTCTAGTAGTGTGTATTAGTGTGCTCTTGTAATTTTTGGTGTTTTTCGTGGAAGGTTAATATGGCCCTTGGTGACCAGCGATTTGACTAAATTACAAATTATTAAATTTCCGCTTTTGGTTCTTGATAATTCCTGGCTCTTGAAGGTGACATGTGATCTGTCACCGAGGACGGAAACAACGACGTAGAGGAACATTATAGACAAATGAGTGCAGTGAGCTGCCCTCCTAAATCGCAAGGGCGAACAACGACGGCCGACGGGTCTTCTATCTAATGTTCAAAGCTGCATGCTGCGGCAGGCTAACAGTAGGGTCTCCAACGGATAACCATGGAATCCGATTTTCTTTTTCAGAAATCTATTACCGTTTCTCGCTGATTCTGTCCACATTTGCACATCCAAGCATCTTTTAACAAAAATGTCAAAAGAAAAGTAACTAGTTCTCTATTTTTGTGTACTGTTCACTTCACTCTATGAGCCCTCTGTATTTTTGCCTGTTCGTACTGCTCCTTTTTGACTAAGTACTTATAATTTGCAATCCTATAACTTCGCCGATAGTACATCCTGTTCTACACAGAAATACTGCAGAAATGTGAATACTATGTAAATACTATAGATAGATAGATACTTTACTTTTAGCCGTTAGGCCATACACAAAATCATACATTTTTAAACACTTCGAGAGAGCGATTACATAAACTCACATGTAAAACGCTTTAAACATTAATACATTAATCGTTAGTATGCCACGTGTGGTAGTTTACAATTATCCGGGCCTACACACAATCTGGGTCAGTTTGAAATCGAAGGAAAGGAACATTTATTGATATAGTTATTTTTTTTTAGGGAATCGCGAATGACGGAGGCTCAGGACTCTAGGCTAACCAGGCTTCCTACTACCTTGGACCTAGAGTCACATTCAAATTTGGTAAGCATGGTTTGGTAGCGTGAAGTGGCTGTGATCATCAAGAATAGATAAGTGAATGATCAGGCATTTTGCAGCTCGGGGCGCATTTTTAAGCCGCTGTCGCATTGCCGCGTCTTTGCGTATCCGTGTATCTTGCGTTGCGTATAGGTTGCGTAGCGTATCTTTCACACCTGCGCGAGAAGCTTTCACACTGGATGCTCATTTGTAATACTATCAGTACTCTTGGTTCTATCTTTGCGTTGCGTCATATTTGTCTGCGTAAGCTCTGCGATGCAAGCGCGACGCAGAGGTTGCGTAACTCATTGTAAAGGCTCAACGGATCAGTGTGAACACGGCTTTACCGATTTCGAACGCGAGGTAGCTGAGTACAGGTCGCTTATACCCTCCGTAGTCGTTGTATGAAAATTAGCCTGAAAAGTAAAGAATGCTGCACGGGCTTAACCAGAGGGTCTCGAAGGCATTAGTCTTTGATAGTTCGCTGTAGCGTTTCTTCATGAAAACATACCATGGAATCTCCTTCCAACGTATTTAACGCCACCAACCGATGGGTTAGCCGAGATTTATTTAGCGATATTTCGACCCTTGTTGGCAAGGATCTTCTTCGGACACGAGCTAGAAAACGAACCTGCGACCAGAAGGAACCTAAGGTTCAATAAACGAATCCGGAAAGGGAGCCTTGACAAGAAGCACCGAAATGTATCTGATATAAATCTCAGTTGACATCCGCTTAGGCATCGAATATGATTCGAAGTCAGCTTGGCTGCAGAAAACACTTTTTTTCATCCAACGTTTAATACGTGGAATTGATTTAAGGTTTCACCAACCTGTCACGGGATTCACAACAAAAAAGCAACAGATATGGGCGAATTTGGATTCGGATCCAGGATTCGTCATTTTGGCCGGATTCGAATCTTCTGCTTGTCAGGCTGGATTCGGACTTGGATTCCAGACCGTCAATCTTACGAATCCGCTAAAATTTTAGTCTTCATCCTTCCAGTTTCCGTTTCCAAATTTTACTCAGTGTGCTTAGGCAATCCAACTTTTTATCACCACCACCAACCATCCTCAGTAATCTAAAAGTTATTCGGTTACCTTAGATATCACTGATTTTTGTCACCTCTGAATTTTAAACTATAACCTACATATGAGATTTAATTTTCGGTAAGGTAGAATTCGAATCCTCAGCATGAAGTGAGGGATTCGGAGTCGGATTCGTACCTAGGCCTGGATTCGGATTCTGATTCGAATCCTGTCGTGGCGGATTCGCCGATCTCTGGTCAACACTCCCTGGGAAATTTGTTTGGCTGTCGGTCTTAAACCTGTGATTGCGCCCTGCTTATGGTGCTAAAGTTGTCAAAGGGCGAACCTTTTATCTTCGGCTATATTATCTTTGCTCTATATTCATTTTGGACAGAAGCGAAAATTAAAACCCTGAACCTCTCCTCAGTGACACACAAGCGTGGCACCTAGTCTTCCATTCTTCGTTCAGGTAGTTTTTTCTGTTAACTACACACTTTTTAAATTAATTGAAAATAATACAAATTTAAACGAGGAGCTCTTAAAACGATGTGAAGAAAGCAGCAAAGAAAACATAGACTAGAAAAAGACTCAACCGACGCTGATAGGTAGGCTGTTCTTCCGACATAGATTACCCTAGCCCAGTGGTTCCCAACCTTTTCCATATCGCGTACCCCAAATTAAGGTTCATGGTAAGAGATTAATGGGTACAAATATATACAAATAAATGGGATACGGTACTTGAGGCTGCAAGGTTGTCAGTTTCATTCTCGTCCGTAAACTGGTCAACGATCAGAAAGACACTTGTGCTGTTTCTTTGAAACGTCGTAAGCCAAAACTCTAATTTCTTGACGAAAGCAGACATTCTCGAATTCAGAGATTTGGGGCCTTCGCAGGGTCTCGAGTACCCCTTTGGGTACGCGTACCCCCAGTTGGGAACCACTGCCCTAGCCAACTAACAGGCTCGAGTTTTTTCTACAGTGACTATTAAATAAGCTTTTGGCCAGGGTTGGTCACCAAAAGTAACTTCGTACACTCTGGAAAGTAATCCAAAAGTATCTCGAAAGTAACCCAATGCAACCTAATGTAATAACCCAATGCAATATAACCCAAAGTAACCCAAAGTATCCTGAAGTAACTCGTACACCCTGGGTCTTGGTGACCAACCCTGGGCTTTTGGAACTGAATTTTGCGTCTAGAGAAATGAGTCCTGCGTCGTTGAAGTGACAAAGCAATTCCTCCCCTTCTCTTTACATGGGGGTGCCATTGACGTCTGATCGAATCCACTCGTTGTACCCCTTTGATTTGTTATTGCGTCTAAAATCTAATAGCTTTTCGGTCTGTTCGAACCTGTTTGTACTGTTTGCTTCACCAAACACCAAATGAATGTACAAACAGGATACTTTATAACTCTGCCAACTGGCACGCTGCTAAAAGACTGTCAACCGAAAGGTTCACGACTTGGGAACAGGTTTGGTACTTTCAATACGCCTACCTTAAAAAATATCTACTGATAAGGTGTCAAATTAAAATGCAGGTTGTAGGGAGGTGTTTAGTGCCCGGCCTAGTTTGCGTGCTGTTACGAATCATGCTGATGGTAGATGATGCCAAAGTCCGGTGATGCTCATTATGTAGCTCACGTGTAATTAGACCAGAAGTTTTGCTCTTTCATTCGACCCTTAGTCGAATACGCTTGTCCGGTCTGGCACTTTGCTCTTACCCAATGTGAAATTGATAAAATAGAGCGAGTTCAGAAGAGATCGCTGCAAATTATCTATGGCGGTTCCCCCCTACCATCCTCTTTTTACCTCAAAGAATTTAAAACTGAATCCCTTTCTTCCCGCCGCGAAAAACTATGCCGTTACTTCGGCTCCTTCTTTCTCCAGCAGCCCATGTACCGTTCATTCCTTCCCCCACCCTTTGTTCCTGTAAGATCTCGTCCCCCCCCCCCGAGAAGTGACCAGCTTCGCAAAGCAGTATAATGATCTTTAGCATTTTTCTGCCCTGTTATTTTATTTATTTTCTGTTGACAACTTATTTTATTCTTGTTTATGACTAAAAAACATCGTATATGGGCTCTGCCCACGAGAGATATGTTTTGCTTTATTATCAAATAAATTGAAAAAAATTGAAAAGTTGTAAATTCCCTGAGACAAGTTTCGGTAGCTTCCTTGAACAATATTTCGGTAGATCCCCTGAGCAAAATTCCGGTAGGTTCCCTGAGCAATAATCCGGTAGATTCCTTAAAAATCATCAAGGTCAGGTGAATTTGATAGAGTTTAACTGGCCAGACCGAAGACAGCCACTATTTCACGTAAGTTGGCATTGTTTTAACGGTAACAAATTTTCTGTGGATTCATCTCACCTACTGCTGTAGTTGCGATCAACTTCTTGGGTTTGTTCAGAATTAGCAAAAAAAATAAATAAAAATCAAAGTTGGCGAACAGCGTGAAAAAAAAAAGATATGAAGTTCAGCTACTGTCCGGTTCGTAGTTTTCCGCCATGTATTTCTTGAGCGCATATCCCAAAAACTAGCTAATTTTCCAGAAATTTTGGTCAATGAGAAAAAACAGTTGCAAGAAATTTTTGACTCGGATTTGTCTGTGGATTCAGCGCATCTACCATGATAGTTACGGTCGTAGTCTATACTGTTCACGAAGCGCAGTAAAAAAATAAATTTGGTGAAAATCAATAATTTGTCAATAAATTTTGGTCAATGAGAAAAAACAGTTGCAAGAAATTTTTTACTCGGATTTGTCTGTGGATTCAGCGCATCTACTATGATAGTTACGATCGTAGTCTATACTGTTCACGAAGCGCAGTAAAAAAAAATAAATTTGGTGAAAATCAATAATTTGTACAGCAGGTTTTCTAAGTATATCCTCTTTTGTTCGGCTACTCGCATTTTTACCTCTTCTAGATAACAGCTATTTGGTATTAAAGTTGTTGATTGATTGATTTGTTTTTTTGCCATCTTTTTGTTGACGGCATAGGGACAGAAAACTGAATTGTTGATTGGTAGCCCAACTTCATCTCTCTTCTGTGAAAGACAACTAAAGTACGCTGGTCATTACAACACAAATACAATGGACTACACAAATTAATTCACCTTGTTAAAATCCTCTGTAAAAAGGAGCGAACCAGTTCATAAACCTTGATATCCATCCTCTGACCTCTGATGGGTATTAGTTTATTTTGTTCTTGTCCAGCTGTTTTTCGGGGCATCAGAGGGGGGGGGGGGGGCAAGGATTGGTGTTTCTCATTCCTCAAAACCTTTTTACTAAAGTTCATGATCAGTTCTTGTATTCGGTTGAATAGGCTCGGGATCCTTAACTCGGACAGTGCACGATGATGGCGGTCTCAGAGGAGCACCAAGTTCACCAAAAGTTTTGGTCAGTGAGAAAAATCAATTGTAAGAAATCAAATGGAAGTATTTGTATTTGGCGGAAGTGAATAAGAGCAAATATTTCCGGTATTTTCTTCGTAATTAATAGGGAGCTGAAAAGTTTTAATCCAAGGACAGGTCTCTTTTAACGTTTTGTAAGACTGAGTTTTTAATTCTTAAAAATGAAGAAACTAAATTTTAAATGGATTAAGTTACCTTAAAATAATATTGCATTATCGGTTCAGTTTTTTATATATTAAAAGTCTACTAAAATTAAAGGGTTCAGTAGGGAATTCCACATTGTTCTAGAAGACTTGAAGCTACATTGAATCTTGTTACTATCAAGAATATCAGTCTGCTGCTCGCTTCGGCAGTGACGTTTTTACATTCTTGCAGCATGTAAAAGACACACTTTTCCCGAAGTCTGCCAAATTGGATCTTTTAAGCTCGCCATTGCCAAATCACATACAGAGCGTGTTCTACCCGACTTACCGTAGCTACTACACATGAAGTCACCAATTCTGGCTTTTTGCCCCGTCAATGCTGGAACGATTTTTCTATTTTCCAGCAGAATATTATGCCAGTGGCGAATCCGACCAATCACGTTACAGAGATGCGTAGTTACTTCGCTTACTACACTCCCGAGAATGGTAAGCAAATAGTTACTATTTCGAGAAGGTTGGAACGGTCAGCGTAGTAAACTTTTTACGAGAGGCGTATTCTCGCCGTTCCCCGAGGACTCCTCCGGGAATCGAAGGGAACGGCAAGAACAGAGGGAGTCACTCCACCCGGACTCCCCTAGGAAAACAACGAGAACACGGGGAATGTTTCTAAAATGGATTTTGTTGGAAAACAAAAATATGCAGCTGATGAAATTAGTCTGGATCCACTTTATTTTTGGTTTTGTTCATTCTGATTCTTTTTAGTTAATTTTACATAGCACCGACACCAGCAAAAATTGATCCCCCTCCGAATCTGACAGGGAGTCCTTTTTGACGATGGTGATGATATCGGAGCTTTCCCCGTCTCTAGGAACTCACGAGAATACGGGGAGTGAGTCCCCGGGACAAACAAAAATGCGGGGACTCCTCAGGTGGAGTCCTCAGGGAACGACGAGAATACCTCTGAGGTTGAAACGAAAATAGTAACTAACAGTTACCGTTGATAGAAGCGTGGAACACCCTCTCAGTAGAAGTGCCAAGATAATCGCACATCCTTTGCTGTTTGAATCACTATCAAGTTTCAGAATGCTAACCCCTGCTGCTAGTAGCCTAAACCACCCTATCGCGCTGACAACACTAATCCAGCGCAGCCTATAAAAGACACTGAAAAACAACACGGAATACCCTTCACCTTGAGTTACTTCAAAAGGGTATGGTCAACAACTCTTAATAACGCGCATACCTCAGCGTTAATCCGCATGTTGGGCTTGAAATTTGATCACGCTACACATCTGCCACTGCCGTTTTTCGTCTATGCAAATGCAGATGAAACGAAACTTAAAGCTTCCAAGTCGAGGCAAAAAATGATATGCGGTAAATGAAGCGGCAGGGTGGAGACGGTGGAGGGTAGCTTACTCCCGAGCAGCGGTATTGATAAGACCGACAGTGCATATCTGGCTACGTGTAAGAATCGGAATAGACCTCTGATGAATTGCCCGATTAGTCAAAGCGCGCAAGAGGTGTGCAACTAAAGTTGGGTTGACAGCCCCTCAAACGAACCGCTTCCCTCACCTACACCCGACTTTGCCGTCCTTTCTTCCCAGAAAAGTAGGTTTTCGAAGCCGAAAGTCGACTGGAAAAATATCTGCCACATCGCAGTGTTCCGACGGAAATTAAGCTGGACAGCAAGAACAGAATTATTTTCTATTCTGTCCTCCTTTTCTTAAAAAAAACTCCTTCATGAAATTTTATTGGCGAAAATATCCATAAAAGGCATGAATATCCAGATCGATTTAACTCAAAATCGGGTGAAAATAGCTAGAAGAAAGGAATCTGTGCCGTAAGACCCTTAGGGCGATTTTACTTTGTGCGGGTCTCATCTGTTCCCAATCCCAGACCAGGAATACACGGTAAAAAAATTCTTGCAGTACTTGCTACTGGGATTAAACTAGTCTCTAATGAGATAAGATCACCTCTAATTCAGATTAATCTTATCCCGAAGTATATCGCTCACCGTTCTGTCGGTTAGGTTTTCGCACAGCAAACCATAATCGCCATTTCAGAAGATCTAACGACCGAATAAAAGTTAGTTTCAACTCGTTTAGAAACCCGCTAGCCAGTCTGCCACGTTCCAAGCTTCGATTAGCATAACACAAAAGGAGTGTTGACTTATACGTCACGGTTTTTTACAAGCAGCTCTAGTTTGCCAAGTAAATAACTAATAACACAGACTTATCATTCGATGGAAATCCAAAAATCTATTTGGATACGTCGTGTTGGATGTTCAGATTGAGAAAGTTTAGCTGCTTTACGGTTTCATAACGGTTTGGGTAAATCGATGATTACAGTATCGCTATTGGAAAGTGATTTGTTTTGTTCTAGTTTGCAAGGTTCTGATACTGTCATTCTTCTTTTTTTTCTTTTTCTTTGTTTTAGTTACTCTATCTTCCTGTACAGTTGTGCACTGTGATTAAGCGTGGGAACTGTTCTGTTCTGATCTGTTTTTGGGGTTACCTGTTTCTGTTCTGTTTTTCAGTGAAAATCAATATCAGTATCATCTTTTATTTCTCCTGTATTTGATTGACTAGTAACAACCCTGCTTGGAACTGAGAAGGGGCACTCAGTTCGGTCGAAATAGACACGCAACTAAGATAGGAAGTATGGAAAAAACAGAACAGAAACAGAATAGAGCAACTGTTTTCTATGGCACCTGTTTCTGTCCTGTTCTTAAAATGTCAAAACAAAACAGAACCCATGTTTAATTGTCATTGTACAAATCAGTATTAAAAATAGAAGGTACCGTAGTATATCACGTTGATGGCTACTCTTGAGGATAGAGAATTACCCCCAAGAGGACCTTTAAAGACGGTCTCAAGATACGCCGTTGCTTATAACCAGCTGTAGTCTCTACTCCCTGAAACCTGCAACTCCTTCCACTAAAGTAGCTCAATATTATGACAAAACTGCGAGTATATTCTCAGGGTTGGTCACCAAAAGTAACTTCGTACACCCTGGTAAGTAACCCGAAAGTATCTCAAAGTAACCCAATGTAACCTAATGTAACCTAAAGTAACCCAAAGTAACCCTAAGCAACCCACAGTATCCTGAAGTAACTCGTGCACCCTGGGTCTTAAGTGACCAACCCTGGGTATATTCACTTCTTTCAATAGTTAATACAGAGTCTCAAACCCCTTTGCTCAGAGGTTCTAACTCATTTCGAGCAATTAATTGATCTCAGGATTTCTAAATCCATCTATCAATAATTAGCAATGGCATTTTTGTGATTTTTAGACATGAACTTGTACACCAGATAATGCTTGCTAAAATTTTGGATTTTCTATGTATTTCAGTTTTGTTATGTCTTCGTCGAAGTGGGTTGCTAATAGTTGCTATTCAGTAGCATCAAACGTGACGTTGTCGCTGCTTGGGCAGGGTATAAAAGTTCTTCGCCGATGGTGTTACAACTCGATATCAGTATTGTCGACTAAATCAGTGGATGATTCATCCTCATCCTACTTCTGTTTTACCGACAATTTGATATTGTCCACATGATCAGTGCTGGAGAAAACGAGTTCGACGACGTGGTTACACCCTCAAACCTGGTGATTCACTGGTCGGTGATTAAGCATAACCGAAGAATACGGGTGAGTCAGTTGCGGTTCCGCCACCTGGTAAATGAAACGCAAGTGCGTCATTGCTGTTTGCGGCTTCAGATGACGCCAGCTGGTGTAGCCCTAAAGTCTGCTGGGCAAATTATGCCGATGGATTTCCTAAAAATATTGCTATCCGTTTCATTGGAAAGTTGAAATTTCCTGAGGGGAAATTACTGGCGTCACAATATGTAGCCTACAGGTTTCTGTGACTCCATTTCTCACCGGTCCTGCTTCCTGGTGTACACCAAAACGCCCAGTGCCCCCCCCCCGTCACTTCTATTTATTTTGCACAACAAGCTTTTCAAGAGCTGAGTTTTGTACAAAAAATTGCCGACAAAAAAAAACACATTTACTTAGGAATTTTGTCTTTTCTCCTACTTTTCGATAGCCTGCTTTCTGCCATCCATTTACTGTTCTCTTCCCAGTCCGTCCAGTCGTCTTGAACAGAATACCGTAGTCAGGGGCGTCACTAGCCTTTTACCTTTGGGGGGGGGGGGGGACGTCCGATTTGTGCCGACGGACTAAAAAATGTGCCGACAAAACAAGCCGTTGCCGCTTCGCGGCAACGGCGTACATTTCCCGCCAGCATACAATAGAATCGGGGTAAAACTAACTGTAATGCATCAGTTGAGATTATTCCTTTGATGTAATTTCGTATTTTAAGTTCACATATTTGGCTTTTCATTTTAGCCTTCGCTAAAAGCTTCCAACGACTGTACCAAGAACAAGTTAAACTAAGCGCCGCAGGCGAAATTTTTTAAATCTGCTTTTTTTTCCGGAAAAATTTAGCTATACCTACCATACAAGTTCTAGCTTTTAACGTGTTTCAGCGAATTTCAATCCTAAAACGCCAAGCTAAATGAAACACTGTTCTTCTAAATAAAGAATACTACAAAATGCGCCGCAGGCGAAATTTTGTGTGAACTAACTGTACAACGCATCAATTGAGGTTATTCCTTTGGTATAATTTCGTATTTTAAAGTTCACATAGTCGGCTTTTCATTTTAACTTTTGCTGGAAAGCGAAGCTTCCAACGACTGTACCAAGGCAAGTTAAACCAAGCGCCGCAGGCGAAATTTTTTTAATCTGTTTTTTTGCAGAAAATTCAGCTATAGTACCATACAATTTCCGCCTTTTAACGTGTTTCAAACCCCAAGAATTTCTATCCTAAAAGGAAAACTAAATGATACACCATTCTTCCCAATAGGGAATACTACAAAATGCGCCACAGGCGAAATTTTGTGTAAAACTTACTGTAATGCATCAGTTGACATTGTTCCTTTGATGTAAATACATATATTTAATTTCACATATTCGGCTTTTCGTTCCAACTTTTGCTAAGAAGCAAAGCTTCCAACGACTGTACCCAGAACAAGTTGAACTAAGCAACGCCGGCGAATTTTTTTTTAATCTGTATTTTCCGTAAAAATTTGCAACCGACAAATGTTTAAAGAATTTGATTTCTTACGTATAAAAGAACCGGTGTGCGGACAAGAATACCGACGCCCGACAAAAGCATTCAGAATTCGATTTCTTCTGTGTTTTGCCCGACAAGATTGTAAAGAACTTTATTTTTTACGCGTAAATAGAAGCCGATGTACCGACGAGACTTGAACTTTCGGCATGCGCCCGATAAAAAGTTACAGAATTTGATTTTTTTTTTTTTGTGTATAAAGAACCCGATGTGTCGACGAGAATACCGACGCCCGACAAAACCATCGAGCATTTGATTTGTTCTGTGTTTTGCTCGACTAGACTGTACAGAACTTGATTCATACGTGTAAAAATAACCCCTTGTGCAAATGAAACTTAAACTTCCTGGGTGCGCCCGTCAAAGTTTGCAAAATTTGATTTCTTACGTATAAGTAGAACCCGATGTGCCGATGAGTCAACCGACGCCCGACAAGATCATAAAAAAATATTTCTTCTGGATTTCTTATGTATAAAAAGAACCCGATGTGCCGACGAATCGAGGCACGACAAAAGCCTGCAGAATTCGATTTCTCCGGTGGTTTGCCTGACAAATGTTTGCAGGATTTCATTTCTTGCGTATAAAAAGAACCCGATGTGCCGACGAGTCGACCGACGCCCGACAAAAAGCTTTATTTGTTTTTATTTCTTCTCGATTCCTTCTGTATAAAAAGAACCCGATGTGCCGACGAGAATAGCGAGGCACGACAAAAGCATGCAGAATTCGATTTTTTCAGTGTTTTGCCCGACAAACGTTTGCAGGATTTTATTTCTTGCATACAAAAACACCCGATGTGCCGACGAATCGACCGATGCCTGATAAAAAGCATACAAAATGTTATTTTGTCTGTGTTTGCCGGCGCTTCGCGCCGACAAACAAGTAAACTTTCGCCGGGCTTCGCCCGACGAAAGTACTTTCTCAGGACCTTTAGGGGGGGGAGTCCCCCCCCCCTCCCACCCCCCCCCCCCCCCCCATAGTGACGCCCCTGACCGTAGTCAATGCTCTAAGTCATTGGTTCCCAACCTGGGGTACGCAAGACCCTGGTAAGGGGTACGCGAAGGTCCCAAATCTCTGAATTGGAGAACGTCTGCTTTTGTCAAGAAATTAGAGTTTTGGCTTACGAAGTTTCAAAGAAACAGCGCAAGTGTCTTTCTGATCCTTGACCAGTTTATGGACCATAATGAAATTGACAACCTTGCAGCCTATATTTGTACATATTTTTGTACACAGCCCTTGCCATATATATCAATAAAGGACGTCTTTTCGGCGTTCTTATCTTGAAAGATCTTATTAGAATAGTAGAACAAAGATTCTTCAAAAAGGGGTACGCAACGTTTTTGAACCTTAATTAGGGTACGTGAGACGGAAAAGGTTGGGACATCGTGTGAACCGAAGTCGTAGCGCCGCTGTTCCAGGGACTCGGTTCAGGAACAGTCAGGATAGACAAATACAGGCGCGGTTCGGATGAAGCTGTGTGTTAGCGGATTTGTGTTTTCTTCGGTGCTTATGTAAGCGTTTACACGGACAAGAAATCCCGTCGAGTAGAAAGGAATTCCGGTCGAATTGAAAGGATTCCGTTCGTCAAGACGACTAGAAAAAAAGTCCAGCGGGAAGAGAATCGGTTCATGATGAAATAAATACTGGTCTACTTGAAAGGAATCTCGTCGATGGCGCTGGTAAAATGATTAAACAAAAATTCTAGCTAGCTTTTGATAGCAGCAGTGATCAGTACTGATGTCATAAATGCCATCAAAACATTTTTTTTGTTGGCTAGTGAATTTATTTTTGTCAAATTGTCTTGTTTGAAGAATTTTTTTTTCCTCTGCGTGTGAACATAATCTTGTCACCAAGACCTTATTCTGTTAAAATTTTCCTATACATGTAAACGCTGCATTATTTGGTAATGCGAGGCTATGAGGTGTAGGACCTGTGAAGTTCTTCGGTTGAGCTGTAGTTTACTCGTTCGATCATGCGATTGGCTAACTGATAGCATTTTCGTTGCGTCCGATACTCTGCGTTAGTAACTGCCCGGTAGTCGGCATAGTCAACAGCAGCGTAACTCTTTACCGGTTTTACTTGTACCAAACCCTTTCTGGTACTGGAGCATGCATCAGCTCTGCGTAATTTTTTATATGATTTGCAGCCAGCTTGGGCTGAAGAAATAATGTTTGCGTATTCGTATTACATGTAAGATATTTGTTAAACTCGGATTAGAAAAAAAAATGAATGCCATTTATTAGTGTACATGAACTAACAAGCCTAGCTACGTGTAGCTAACAACTAACGTACCGTTAATTAGTCCACTAGAACTAACATATTTTTTTATTTTACAGGACCGAGGTGCTTCCACCGCGAGAAAAAAGCAAGATCCCCCCCACTGTCCCTCTGTTGGCGCTGATTTTTTCTTTGGTTATCTAGCTGTATGAGTGCAATTAATCTTCATAAAGCTAGGTTACCAAAGTTAATAACAGTCCCTCTTCGTCATTCCCTACCCCTTCTACCTTACCTAACCTCGCGAGGGCAGAACCCCGGCTGATGGAGTACCCTTCCAGATCGACAGACGTGTAAGAAAAGGATAAAGCAGGTACATTTCTTTGTTTTATAAATATTTTTACAAATAAAACTTTTTATAACTTCTGACGCCGCCACAGACTTACCCGTTACATACTTCCTAAACTGTCAGAAGTTCGATGACAGATAACACACGCAGAGGCCTTCAAAATCTTTGGCAGGGCAAGGTATTTACCGACCAGCTGGTAATTTCTATCGACTGTTTTTGCAGAAAAAAAGAATCTTTTTAAGAAAAAAACGACTGTTTTGACGAGAAATCAACTGATTTTATGAACCGACTAAACCGAGTCCTGGAGCGAGTTCTAGCGTCCCCCCTCCCCCATACGTGACGCCCCTGAACGCACGTATGCGCAACCTTGTGTTAGACCTTATGAGAAAATATCCGTTATGACCCTGTTAAAGGACACTTCCTACTTCTGATAGTATTCATTCTACTTCAGTAGTATTTCCATCTACTCTTGTTCACGAGATTCTTCACTTCATATCTGTATCCTATATCTCCTCTATTACTCTGACCCGCTGAAAATTTTATCTCAAAATAGTACTATGAAGTAGCACGAAAAAGTAGCATGCAGTACTAACGATGCTCCTACATGCTTCTACTTCAGGGTTACCGTGTTACTGCATACTGCTATATGCTACTACGGCAAGACAGGATGCTACTGGATACTACTACATAAGATTGGACCAGTCTGAGGCGCATTAAATGATAGTATTCTTTGCTATTACATAGTATTACAAGCAACGTTTTCGTACTACTACCATACTACTACGTAGGCTACACATTTTTCATCGGGGACTGTCACGCTTGCCACATTTGTTCTCTTTAAGGTGAATTATCAAGCGCCCGATCACTGTTTCCGAGGAGCTTATTCGTCCGGAGACCGACTATGCAAATTTTGCCTATTTTCATCAATGGCAAGAGGCATGGAAAGAGGCTAAAAACAGCCAAAGCCGTGTGTAATTTCTGAAGCCCAGCTTATTTGTACCCGATGAAAAATTTGTCTCAAAATAGTACTATGAAGTAGCACGAAAAAGTAGCATGCAGTACTAACGATGCTCCTACATGCTTCTACTTCAGGGTTACCGTGTTACTGCATACTGCTATATGCTACTACGGCAAGACAGGATGCTACTGGATACTACTACATAAGATTGGACCAGTCTGAGGCGCATTAAATGATAGTATTCTTTGCTATTACATAGTATTACAAGCAACGTTTTCGTACTACTACCATACTACTACGTAGGCTACACATTTTTCATCGGGGACTGTCACGCTTGCCACATTTGTTCTCTTTAAGGTGAATTATCAAGCGCCCGATCACTGTTTCCGAGGAGCTTATTCGTCCGGAGACCGACTATGCAAATTTTGCCTATTTTCATCAATGGCAAGAGGCATGGAAAGAGGCTAAAAACAGCCAAAGCCGTGTGTAATTTCTGAAGCCCAGCTTATTTGTACCCGATGAAAAATTTGTCTCAAAATAGTACTATGAAGTAGCACGAAAAAGTAGCATGCAGTACTAACGATGCTCCTACATGCTTCTACTTCAAGGCTACCGTGTTACTGCATACTACTATATGCTATTATTAGAAAGACTGGATGCGTCTATGGCAAGACAGGATGCTACTGGATACTACTATTGGTAGTATCCAGTCCAATTGGACCAGTCTGAGGCACAGTAAATGATAGTATTCTTTGCTATTACGTAGTATTACATGCAACTTTTTCGTACTACTACCATACTACTGCGCAGGCTACAAATTTTTCATCGGGTAAAGTGGTCAACTACCACAGAACATCTGAGCAGAAACATATGTAGTGCGAGGTATCCTTAAGAAAGGGCCATAACATAAATATTATCATAACATTTAACACAAGGATGCGCAAACATGCATCAAACTTCTGACTATGTAGACAGGATAACGTTCTCGGAAAAGCTAAGGTAGCCTACTTGAAAAACGGTAAAGACGTTTAATAAAATTCCGACAAAGCAAACAAAAACTGATTGCATAACAACCCTATCCACAATGCTGCTGCTCCATCCATAACCTAACGGATTATAAGCGAATTTTGCAGCTTACCTGACGGGTAGAATAGGCATCATGGTGGGCAAATCATCATCATCACAAACAATCATATAGAGCGTGTTCCACCCTAGTTACCGTAGTTACTACGCATGACGTCACGTATCCTGGCTTCTTGCCGTCAAGGCTAGAACACATTTTCTATTTTCGTTTAAATATCGTGCAGCGGGCTGATCCAGCCAATCATGTCACAGAGATCCTAGTTACCACGCTAACTACGCTCCCGAGGATGGTAAGCAAATAGTTACTATTTTGAGAAGGTCGGAACGGTCAGCGTAGTAACTTTCCCGAGGTTGGAACGAAAATGGTAACTAAATAGCAAGAACAAATAATCAGATAGAACTTTTGTCTTTAGTCCCATGCAGCGACTATTAATACCCATCTGAGAGGACCTAGAGGTATTTACTCTAGCTTTGAGCTGATGTTGATACCCGAATACTCATCTTCCATCTTCGCCGTTGCTCATCGGTGAAAAAAGAGTGCAGGAGGCGTACTCCGCGCGCTGACATGCTCTGAAGCGCGTCCATAGAACCAATCAGCTTTGACTTCTACTTTTCGTCACGATGTGTTTACAGCGATTTAGCTATTTACAGGTAACGAAACGTGATGTGGCGCGGAGCTACTAACCTCCGCTCTTCGTAGTGGACAGGGTACACTGTAAAAAGTTTCTCCGAGTACGGATTAAATTTTTAATCCGAATTAGAGATAATCTTAGCTCAGTAGAGATAAGATTAATCACAGGAGCAAATACTGCAAGATTTTTTTTTACAGTGTATGGGGAAATATTCGACTCCGCACAGTCATGTTTCAGAGATAGGGACACGGAGGTTCTGTCAGATTATCTGTTCTTGCTAATAGTTACTATTGTAAGAAGGGTGGCACAGGCTCATACTTTCCACTGATTTTACCTCATGTGACGTGGTTGGGCCCGAAGGGCGTGGCCTCAAATGTCGACGCTGAACGTACGGAACAGATGATGGTGCCGAAAATACAGCAGTAATCCCAGGTCAGCGACCGCCCAACCCTGACACTCCGACCGCAGCATTACGCCTTTGAATTCGCTTGCATCGTGTACACGATCGTTCTGGGTCGACACACGCCAGATGGCACACGAGTCCACATGATGCGCACTGGAAGAGGATGTAACTTCAATATTAAACGTAAGTGTCATTTCTAAACACTGTTGTTGAATGCAGGACCCAGGAGCTACCGTCCGAACTTCCCCTTCCACAGTCACGAACCAACCCTTCGAGTATTAAGATCAGAGTACCGGTATAGTCTAATGTTTACCAATCGCTCGGGTACACGCTACACGTATATTAGATACTGGGTTTCGGACAACAGGTTAAAACGTAAAGGTATCACGAGATTCATAATTTAACAAGGACAAAGTTGGGCACACTTGTTCGTATTTCGGTTTTAGACGTTTAGGACGCTCCTCTTTCACTGGTTGTTCATAACAAATTAAAAACGGGAAATGGATTTATCAATCGCCAGATTTTATGAACGGGTTGAAGGAGGAACGTCTAAAAACAGCTAGCCGGTCTTAGAAACGTCTAAAAACAGATTTACGAACGGGTGTGTCCGTAGTGGGGCCCGCGCATTAGTTCTTTTTTTTTGCAGATAGATGCGTTAGTGTAAAGTAAACAGCGGCACGTTACTTTTTTTCGTACGTCTAGCCAGGTTTCTTTGGTTATTTTCGATTCCATTTATGTTTGCCTCTTAGGCCTGGCCATGTTTAAAATGTCTCAGCCTCTATGTGTGCTCTGCTATACTCTTTTATGTCAACCTCATCAGCTATTCCAATTCTGGCTTCCGACTTTACTGCTGACTGACTTTTCCACGTGGCTAATGCGCGACTCGGTGTGAACCGAAAGCCTAATCACTTATTCCCCCTTCGGATGACTTACCTCAAGATCTAACGTGTGATTATTATTGATTCTCTCGCGCATCTGGCGGCAGTTCGTCACTGAATTTATAAGGGCGTATATTTATGTATTCCTTGCGTGTGGCAAAACTAAACTCGTAATTCTTGGCCACATTAGTTCGCAAAGAACTAAGGAAACAGGGGAAACGGTTTATGGCGAGTGAATCATTTTCTTAGCTGTTCAGGACGTCAACGCTTGTGTTTTTAAAGTAGATAGTCGTAACTTACACGGCTGTTTTTCAACCTCCATCGTAAATAGGTCACTGATCATTGATCTTTTTAGCCACATTCATGCATGCGAATAATATGGACAGGGTGTCAAGTATAAGGCGGAGGGGGGACGCCCCCTCATCTCCGATGTTATCCGCCATCCGCAATTTTTCATGAAAACAGTCGTTTTTTTTCTTGCAAACTGTCGACTTTTCTTAAAAGATTGTTTTTTTCTCAAAAACAGTCGGTTCTATTTGAATATCAGTAGATTTTTCATGAAAACAGTCTTTTTTTCTAGCAAACTGTCGACTTTTCTTAAAAGAGTGTTTTTTTCTCAAAAACAGTCGGTTCCATTTGAATATCAGTAGATTTTTCATGAAAACAGTCTTTTTTTCTAGCAAACTCTCGACTTTTCTCAAAAGAGTCGCTTTTTTCTAAAAAAACGTCGGTTTTATCTGGATATCAGTCGATTTTTCGTCAAAACTGTCGTTTTTTTCCTACAAAATAGTTGGTAAAAATTACCAGCCAGTCGGTAAATACCTCGGAAAGCTACCATGGCCGCTCCAATCTGAACGAACATGGTAGCTTTTCATTTCTATTGGTCGATGTTTGAAACAATGCAGAGCTGACAATACAGAGCATTCATTTCGGCTATACAGGAGAAGCAACTGATGGATGGGTTCAAACTTTTAACTGGCGTAAGCCCGGGCTATTTTCTTTTTCCAAGACTCGCTAACCTGTAGCGAAAACAGGGAAACAATTTACATAACCGGTTTTTCTGATGTAAAAACTTCTCGCAGACAACAGTCGCCAGTGTGATACATATCGAAGGTAGCAAAACACGGCAAGTGAGAAAATCAGCACGGTTTTGTTAAAAGGGTAAGAAAAAGGGTTGAAACTTTTAACTGGCGTAAGCCCGGGTTATTTTCTTTTTGACCGTTTTTTTTTGGCGTGATATTATTTTTTCGCAAGAATATAATTAATGGTCAATAATACTTGAAAACTCTCGTTAAATGTTAAAAGTTTCACAGTTCCTGTTTCGTCTACGCTCTCGAAAGCGCGAAGCTTCACCAAACCAAAAAACGAGGGCAGGCAAGGTGAACCCATATCGTTTTCTGCTCCTTTTCGGCCGCAGGACACACAATTTTGGAGTTCTTTTGATAATCCTTTTAATTTTCAAAGAAACGGCCAAAATTTTGGGGTTCTACTGACAATCCTTTTAAGTTTCAAAGGACCCCTCGCACTAATTACTCTTGAACTTACAGTATTTTAATATTTTAAAACCAGCCTATGCTTTCAACAAATAACCCACAGTTTTATCTGTTTTAAGGCTTATTCCAAGACCCGTTGACCGGTAGCGAAAACAGGGAAACAATTTACATAACCGTTTTTTCTGATGGAAAAACTTCTCGCAGACAACCGCCGACAGTGTAATACATATCGAAGGTAGCAAAACACGGCAAGTGAGAAAATCAGCGCGGTTTTGTTAAAAGGGTCAGAATGTACCGTGCGAAATTGGGATCTCCGGGTCTAGAAATATCCGGAGTGATTATGGAAGTAGGTTGCGTTAGTATTCTAAGTAAGACAGCTAGGTCCTTTAAGTTTCTTGGGATCCTTGAGCCAGAGAAATTTCTGGCGTGTTGCGCAATGGCGCCGTCCGAAAGTTGTATGCCATCCAAAGAAGCATACCACCCCTTACCTGCAGAATACCCTTCCTAGCAACAAACTCCTATAGAGTTTAAAAGGTTCCTAGGAAAAGTCAAATTGTCTGCAAGTCTCAATAAGCTTACCCTGTGTGTCAGCTGGATATCGAACGGATAGATCGGATTTGGATTCTTGCACAACTCACAAATGAATCCTCTGGATTTGCAAAGAAGGCATTTATGGACGTGGGCTGTACAGAATTCAACCGTTTTCTTCAGGGTCGCAATAAGGCTTCCAAGGGCTACTTGACTGATGTCCTGTAAGAAACAGCGACTACTCAATTTCTGTTTAGTCCAGCGGACAGGAAAATGGGGAGCAAAACGAAGAACGTTACTTTACTGTACAACGAGCTTTCACAGCATTGGATTGCCGAACTTAACGCTTTTGTCAGGTACATCATAACTATATAACATCATAATAAGGTAATTGTACATAATAAGGCAATAGTCAATACTCATAGCCAATCAAAATAAAACATTAAACAGTAAAAAATTGTGGAGGACACGTTTGTTTGTTACTTGTTCAAAACTTCGACACACGCTGGAAACGCTCGGTTCTTGTACTGATGATGGGGTTCAGAACCGTGACACATCTGGCCGTGTCAAAAGGAAGATCTCGGACTGTAACAAGTTAAAAGGCAAAGGTATCAGCACATAACAGGCTAAACTGCCGGTGCTGATCTCCAATTCTTTGCCTGAAGCCAGGAAGTACAATGGGGGTAGCCATCATGGAGCTTTCGCACGCCCTTCCTGTCACCTTCCCTAGATTTCACTATGTAGCCTACCTACACTGTAAAAAATTTCTCCGAGTAAGGATTAAAGTTAACTGCAGTACTTGCTACAGGGATTAATGTAATCTTTACTGAGATAAGATTAATCCCAGTAGCAAATACTGCAAGATTTTTTTTAATCTTAAGCTGGGTGGACTTATGCTTGTCTTACAGGGTTACGCCTAGCCCCCAGTCCAAGCCAAATGGTAGGCACTCCGAGACTCGAACCAGCGACCCTTCGCTTCCAAGTTCAGCGTACTAACCATTCGGCCAGGAAACGATGGGACCATGCGTCTTAGCAAGAACAAATAATCAGACAGAAATTGTGTCTTTAGTCCCATGCAGCGACTATGAATACCCCGACAGAACTGAGCGGACATAGAGGTATTCACTCTAGCTTTGAGCTGATGTGATACCCGCTTACTCAGCCTTCATCTTCGCCGTTGCTCATCGCTGAAAATAGTGCGGGAGGCGTACTCCGCGTGCTGACCCGCCATCTAGCGCGTCCATAGAACCAATCAGCTTTGACGGCGCGTTTGCAGCGATTTGGCTATTTGTAGAGGTAACGAAACGTTATGTGGCGCGAAGCAACTAACCTCCGCTCGTTCGTCGCGAATAGGGTGTGGGGAAATATTCGAATCCGCATAGTCATATTACAGAGATAGGGAGACGGAGGTTCTGTCAGATCATTTGTTCTTGGTCTTAGCTATCATTAAAGGGCAACCCGCAACATATACGGATTTGGTTTCAATCTTCTGACATAACTGGCTCGTCTAAGCTCTGCTCTCTCTTGTAAAATGGCAAAACCCTTCGGCGGAGTCCCGGACACCTTGGTTTCGATCAAGAAACATGCGAATCACAAAGCTACCGCATATAACCGCGATTTTGTCTAACATTGCCAACAAAGACTGCGATGGCGAAATGTTACTACTCACTGGATATGAAACTGTCCAGTAAAAGAAAGAAAATATAAAGTTACACTGAGCTTTCAATAAGGAGGTAAATGTGCAAGTTCTGAAGCACAAATATGCAAGTGCGACGTATCTGCCATCTAGGGGGGCAGACTGTAGGCTACTAAATAATTCCGAATTTCACGACAGGTGTTTGGCCTGGGCCCCATTATGGACACACCTGTTCGTAAATCAGTTTTTAGACGTTTTTCAAGAACGGTTTTTAAGACGTTCAAGACAATCCTCTCCTATTTGTGGTTCACAACGAACTAAAACGGGAGCTGGATTATTCCATCCCAAGATTTTATGAACGGGTGAGAGAGAAAAGCTTCAAAACTGCTAAAAAACGGGTCTTAAAAACTGATTTATGCACAGATATGTCCATAGCAGGGCCCGGGCCATAAGCCTGTCGCGAAATTATTTAGTAGCCTACGGTTATTATTTAGTAGTTATTTATTATATAATTTAGTGTCCTTACCGAGAGGGAATAAAGATGGACGTGCTCATAGAGGTATTCCCTAGGCCAGAGCCGTTTGCGAAGTTCATCCTTGGCCTCGGACTTGCAAGTCGCCAGGTATGCGTTTGCGTAGACTAGCTGGGATCTAAAGTCCTGCAAGTAACCTTAGTAAGGAGAAGCAAAATACAATCAATCAATCAATCATGTTTATTTTCCAAATAGCTTAAAGCTATAAGGGGAATAAAGTATAAGAGAGATGCGTTGGACCTGCGGCATATCGGTAGCGGCCGCTCCCTAAAAAAAAAACCCGGTAAGTTCATAAACAGACCTTGTAATACTGAATATAAGCTTGAGTTACCAAATGTATACTGCTTATGTTGGGCTGCACCATAATTCCCCGTATTCCGGTTCAAAGCGCTTTCAAGCAGACTAGTTTCTGTAATTCACAGTTCCCTCATTATCAACATTAGTGACAGAAGCGTGTTCCACCCTACTTACCGTAGTTACTAGGCATGACCCCACGAATTCTGGCTTTTTGCCGTCAAGGCTGGAACGACTTTTCTATTTTCCAGCAGAATCATACCACGGGCGAATCCGACCGTATGAAATAGTTACTGTTTCTAGAAGGTTGGAACGGTCAGCGTAGTAACTTTTCACGAGGTTGGAACGGAAATAGTAACTAGTAGTTACTATTGTTAGAAGAGTGGAACACGCTCATAGTAAAACAGATCCTCAAGTTGATGTGGAGAAAATCTGCAATTTGCTTCCCGAGCAATGCAAGTTTCGCACTGTCTTTGGAGTAGGAAGTGAACGCTATTCACTTTTCTACTTATGGTTCCATACTTATTTCCATACGTATGGTTCCATATTACTATCTCTTTATCAACAAGCGTTGATAATGAGACAATAGAGGACGTTCAGAAACTAGTCCTCTTGAAGGACAGAACTTGTGTTGGGCGTGCATCCCGTAAATTATTACCAACGTTTTAGTGCCAACCTTGGGATCAAAGATGCTGACGACTCATCCGGTTTCTACTTGCATTAGGTGTCTCCAAGTAAACACAAAATTCAATTCCTATTCCAGCTGGTTGAAATACCGTAGTGTTCTAACTCGTAAGTTCTATATGGATGATATTAATGTTACGACGCGCCTATTTCAGACATAGCCTACTAGTATAGCTTTTTTGCACTCGATATGGTGATCAACCCCACTGCTAAGGCCATGCAGAGTGTGAAAGTGTGCTACAACAATGCATATCATCGGCTCTTTCGACTTCCGCGTATTTGCAGTGTGAGCTCTGCGCAAATGACGAATCCCTCTTACACGTTTACTGAAATTCGCCGGATAGCAGAAGTATCTCTACTGTCACGACTTAAACTGTGTGATAATGAGCTTATCGCGCTTGCCTCTGAGCCTATATTTTTATTTACCCATTTGACGGTCGTTAAACGACAATTCTTATGTTCTCTAGTGTTTTTTCTTTGTTTGTTATTTATGGCACTTGTGCTGAAATAAAGCTAATAGATTGATTGAGTGGGCAAACTCGATCTCGACGAGTATGAATTCCAGGACCAGTCCCATGTCTCGGTCCTCAACCGTTTTCCCCCGGACGACATACCTTGACCATCCTCAGGCCCTCCACAAAGGAATACAATCGTGGGTTCAGATCCATCACATTTACAACCGGATCCGCGGCGATTTGCTTCAGCAGAAGAGCAGAGCTTGACGAAACAGGATAGAGTCCGAAGTCCCAGTTGTAGATCATTCGACTGGGAATCATCATCAGCTCATTGTCGTGGCAGTCCTCGCAGTAGTAATGACCAGACACATGGCAGAACCTAGAAACTCAAACTAATTATTGGGATCACAAAATTTTGATGAAACTTGTTGTGAGGATTCTTTAATTCAAGGGTAAGTAGATTGGCTCTGTAGCCCTACATTCAGTGGTGGGGGTTCAAATTAAGGGGCAAACAAAAATTTTTTGAACAGCTAATGTGATAGTGATTATTGGATAAGAAGACATGCTGAACACGATGATGCAAACCATTTTCTCGCCGGCCAAGAGTCCATTCGGAATCCGGCAAAAACCGGAAAGTTTGTTAAAAGCAAAACTTTTATTTGAAGTTGATGAGATGACAGATATAGGGGTAAGAAGAGACGCTGGGTCTGTATTTACAATTTTACACTTCGGTTTATTTATCCATATCTTTTACAGACAAAAAGTAGTGCTGGACATGTCATTACAAATAAAAAGATTAACCAAGGGATATACTGACAATGGTAACAATATGATTTATATATACAATTCACGGTTTAAAATACAATTCATCAGAATACGAACGCGAATTACAATGGTAAGTACAAAAATAATTCGTCATAAGACTATTATGCAATTTACGGTTTAAGTACATTTCATGAAAATACGAACGCGAATTAAAATGACAAGTACAATAATAATTCATCATACGTGTCACTACTATTATAAAATTTAAACCAAAGTGATTGAGATAAAAAGACGCAATTGTCAAACTGTTTATGGGGCTGAAAAGAAATAGACGACAACAAGTTTTAAAGAGCGTTAAAATGTTCGGTAAAATATGGCACCAAGGAATTGAGGAATCGTTCCGATGAATGGGCATGAGATGGGGACTTCAGTAGTTTCTTTCCCATTTGAAGTAAATTTAGCCTAGTGTTTCACCGTCCGATGTTGCTCGCATATTCTGGAAGGATGTCCCTATGTAGATCAGACGCCAGTATCTTTCTGCCAAAGCTCATGACGAGCTCGTGCCTCCGTTGGCATAGAGTCGTTATGTCCAGCGTTTCTAGACTCTTCTCATAGTCTTTGTAGTCAGCTCCAAGAATTATGTTGCATGCACGTTTTTGGATTTGTTCTATCCTTTGAGTTTGGTCATCAGAGATAGAACTGTGCCACACGGCGCATGCATACTCCGTTAATGGTCGAACATACAATTTATAGCAGTTTCGGAGGGCCTTTCTGCTGAAGCCAAACCTTCGTAAACAGGCGAAAAGCTGCCTTTGTTACAAGGTGATTTACGTGAGTATGCCACCGGAGACCGTTGTCAATGTGTAGACGAAGGATCTTGATGCTTTGCGAGGAAGAGAGTTCGCATGCTGGCAGTTCGGTGATGCTCCTGTTCAGGACGCTGACTCGGAATAGTATGCTTTTTTCTTCGCTTATGCCTAGTTTCACTGCTTCCGCTTCTGATTTCAGCTGCGTCAGTACCCTAAGTCAGAAGACGAAAAACAGACAAAGATAGGTCATCTGCGAATTTGTACCTGTTCCTGAGCTCTTTAAGTAATTTGTTGGCTACAACCGTAAAGGCCAAAGGACCGAGCCTCGTTCCTTGAGGTGCTCCACAAGTTATATTTAAGAGCTCTGAAACTTCTCCGTTTTGGAGTTCGACGCATTGCAACCGTTCCGAGAGGAAGCTCGCCAGCATCCTGGTAACAATAGCGCGTGCTCCCATAGTTGTTGATTCTTCAATGACTGTAGCGTGTTCAAAGTAGTCAAAAGACTTGATAAAATCGGCTATGAGGCAATCGACGAAGGCGCCATCATTTTCTAGGTGCTTGAGCATATCGTGGATGAACCGAACAAGATAATGTACAGTACTGCAGACTGGTCGAAGGCCGTACTGTCGAGAATCAATGTTGTCGGAGATGTCACTGTACATCCATTTGAAAATAAAGCTCTCCAACACCTTTGAAAAAGTAGACGTCTTCGATATGGGCCGAAGATCATTTACTGACTTTGGGGAGGTCTTCTTCGGAATAGGGGTGGGGTGATGATAGCTGTCTTGAACCTCTTGGGGAAGACCTCAACAAGGCACTGGTTGACCACAGCTGTAAAAGGGGAAGCGATTTCCTCACAGCAGTACTTGATCAGCCGAATCGGAATTTCTCCCGGATAAGAAGACTTGGTTGCGTCCAGCTTCGAGAATGCTTCTTTGATTTGATCTACTTCGACCACTGGAATTTCGGAAAATGGTGGGGAGTTCGGGAAGCTCTTTAAGGCCGGGGTGCTTTCTACAAATCGTTGCAAAGTGTCGGTTGATTTCTCCAGCTGATAAACGTTCTCCTTCCTCATCTCTAAGTTAAATTTTCCGATTCTCCCTGCCCATCATTTTTTGTACAGTAGAGTGAAACTTTTCAGGGTCAGACTTGGCCAGTTTTCTTTCTGTAGCTGCGCCGCGTGACTTTCGACTCGACTTAATTTTTCGAACAATAAGGTTTCTTATTTTTCTTGCTCGGTCTTTTTCGCCATTCAGGTAGTACATTTCTCTTTCAGGTATAAGACTTTTAATCTCGGCGGTGATCCACGGTTTGAGATTTGGTTTTACCAAAATGTTTTTTTTTATCGGGAAATAAACTTCAAACTGCTCGTTCACAGGATTACAGAATAGTTCTGTCATTGATTCTGCATCTTTCCAATGCTAAAGCTCTCTCCAGTCGTGTTTGCCGAGGTCTTGTTTAAAAGCGTTAATAGCATCATCGTCGAAGGATCTGAAAGACACTTTCTTTCTATCGACTTCTTGTTGTTCTAACTTGGGCAGCAATATTACGGTCGCACGGTCGCTCATCAACCGGAACTGTAATTGTAGGTTCCATGTAATGGTCTTCCAGGCTTGTAAAAATGAGGTCAAGTGTATTAATACCTCTCGTGGGGACTTTCACAATCTGTCGGAGAGAAAGAGACTGCTCCACCCATTTTGAATTGATGTCGTTAAAGTCCCCACAGATAGTGATTCCATCCAGGGGATATTCGCTTCGCAAATGACCAGTACAAGCTTGCAGGTATGAAATGAGCTTCTTCCTGTGCGGTCCTTTTGGCGGGCAATACGCCCCTCCGATGACGAGGGAAGGTATTATTTTTCGGTAAATATTTAGGTCTAAGCCACAACCATAATACTTCCAATTTCTCGCTCTCTAGGTATTGGCGGATCTGTAATCCGGTTTGGAATGGAGCTGCGACAGACAAACCCCACGCCACCACCATGGCTCACGTCGCTGTTGTTGGCATCCTTTCGCGGCAAGATATAACAGTCGTATCCATCGAAGGATGGAGCGTTGGCACTGCTCACCCGTGTTTCCGTCAGACACGCGATGTCAACGTGTTTTTCAAGAAATATCACGTTTAGTTCTTCCGTTTTGTTAGTTATAGACCTTACATTTGACAACAGAAATCGAGGGAGGACAGCTTTGAGTTTTTCTTCCAGTTGTTCTCTTTGTATGATCTTGAAAGGGTGGCGGCGTACTTTTGTGTGCCTTTGCCCACACATCATCAATATTAATCGTGCTCTTGGTTAAAGCCACAACTGCCTACACTTCGGTTTCGAGTGCTACCAGGTTTGCAAATCTGTTTGATGTTACTAGCGTTGTTTGTTGACCAGTTGGAAGAGTAGCGGTGACTTTGAATGTTGGTGGTGGAATCTAGAGTTTGTGATTCGCTACAGGCAAGGCCTGTGGCAGTGTTTGGACAGTTGGGAAGTGGGCTGTTGGTGGTGTAGACATCTGAGGAAAAGGTTTGATTGCAGGGGGGTAAATTTATCGGTTTGGGGTTCCTGTACTCGTCTTGCCACTCCTGTAGAAGATTCGCGACTTTCGGGGATTCTCTGTCTGTTGGTTTACTGTCGTGTGTACTGTAGACTGTAGTTCTGGGGGAAGATGGGTTTGCGGCCGGCGGTTTGATTTTTTTGGAACGAAGCATGTTGCTGTGTGGAGTTTATCGCACTTTGTCGCGCTGCAACTACCGAGTTTTTTCTTCTCGCACGTCGCGGGATGCAAAAAACGGCATTGTTTACCTCTTTTACAAACATCGGGTTTAAGGTGGAAAAAGCAGACGGCTGTTCTGCTACCAGGGTGGATGAAGCGGCAATTGTCACCATTTCGGCAGTGACACCTAGCGAAGTAACGGCAACTTTCTGGCTGCGGAATCGGGATAGAAATCTGGACCTGCAGGGAGGCTGACGAAGCACGCTGGGTGTGAAAGTAATTGCACTTGACCGCGCTGACAGTGTCCTTTGGTGATTTTCTTGCATAAGTTTGGATGCAGCCCAAGACAGGTTTCTGGTTTTGTGCAGGAACCGGTTTCACCATAGTTCGCGCAGATGGCAGCACAATCACTCAAATGGTGGAAACTGCATTTCGCCCCTCGCTTACAGTGACCTTTGTTGAAAAATTTACAGAGGTCTCGGTTACTTCCGCCCGAAGTTACGCTTACGTCAGGTTGCTACGGAGTAATTGTGCGGAGGTCCTTGCTTGCTTTGTCCTCATTCGTGATGACCGAAGATATTTTCCCTACTATAACATCAACGGAAGTCATGCAAATTGCAGGTATTTTCTCAGCTGTTTCGGATGTTGTTTCTAACTTATTAGATGTAATGTTGCCACAACTACTAGCTAGGAAGGTACAGCCACACTGTGGACTTTTTATCTCCTCTTCTGCAGAGACAGGGATCATTGCGCCATCCGTTTCAGCACAGTTGTCGATTGTTCGAGGCTGGAATACGATGTTGGTGCTCATCATTTAATTCCTCTCGCTTAGCAGCATGATTGCTTCAATCATCATTCTTTGTAAGTCTCATTCCTCTGACTGAGGAAAAAAATAACTTCTTCTTGCTTCGAGATTATATTGTTAAGTTCCTCGAATTGTTTGCCAAGTTGGTCAAAGGCAGCCTCCGTTGCATCTTCGTATGTTGGATGAACAGTTGGTAGGTAGCTTCCATTTTCTTTGCACGCTCCTGTAATCCTTGCTGATGGCGTAGTTCCAACTTTGTCCCAATCCATCGATTGGGATGCAAGATAAGTATCCTCCTGGCCGCAATCGTTAGCTGCTTCAGTTCTCGTACCGTTCAGAACTAGTTCGTCCACAGAGCCGTCATATCGATATCGAGCAGCCATCTCTCGGAAGGTCAGAGACACGGAGGTTATTTCCTCGCCACTAGATGGCACGGCGTGACCAACGGCACATGGCCTCTGGTCCGCATGTAGTCGCTGCCTCGGTCAGTTTCAGTGCTTCGCTTTGCGACAAGATTTGAACGTTTCTACTCACATACACTTGATCATCTTGACAGGGTGGAACATCATCAATAGTTACTGTAGTTCCATGGTAAAGCAGATTCCGGCAGAACAGTTAGAGCAAAGACAATATTAGTGGGAAAGACCAGTGACTTCGCTAAAATCGGGTCTCTGAAAATCGATCGGAACGCTGCCTAGCGTTTGCACTTTGCCCAATTTCGAGCGGTAGATGATTAATATAATGAAAGCAAGATGTCGTGAGTAGGCAATGTCTGTCAACATCAATTGATTCGAAATCGTGAATTCAAAATTTTTGTCCATTAAAAAGCTATTTATTCTTTTCCTACTTGTTTTTTATTCCAATTAAAGAGGAAATCTGAATGGAGAGAGGATGCTCATCGTAAACGAAACGAAAAAAAATCAACAAAGCGTGCTTTGATGATGATTCTGCGGAGAGCGACGGAAGAAAATGTCAACAGAGCGATTTTTTAACGAAAGAACATCCGCTACACGGCGCTAATTGTTGTGACTCATGGGGCTTAGGGGAGTTTCCGGTCTTTCCAACTTTTACGGTCTTTGAGTTAGAGCACCTGAACAGGATGTAAAGCCACGGGAGGAGCCAAATGAGGAGTCGCCGGGACTAACAAAAGTCATTGGCGGAATGCCTTGAAGTTTATCCGCTCAACTCTGAAATCCACTTGGCTCCTAAGAACAAGAGTTTGTCATGTCCTCTTTTAATAGGAGCTCTATCGATCGAAACTGAGTGACGTTTCGTTTCGCAAATTGGGCATTCCCATGTGCAAGTCCACTTGTCAAGCGGGATTCTGGAACACTTCTGATGCAGTCATTTCTTGCAGCTATTGCACGGCAACGAGTTCGAAGTCACAACTTCCATACACACGGTACAGTGCTGCTTCGGCCAGGGTCGTGTTTTACGCTCAAGCGTTCTTGTTTTAGGCTTTTTCATAATCAGTTCGTTTGCCTTAATTGCTGCAGCACGTTTGGTATGGCCGCTGCACTTCCATAGTCCGTTGGCACTTAACAGGGGGGCCGTTCCACCGATCTAGCCGTCTTTTGCTCTTCTGCAAAAGAAAATCTTACGGCAGATTTTGTTTAAAAAAAAAAAAACACAGACTCTTGCGACTCTCATGTCATCTTCATTTCATTCCAAGGGAAAAACTCGCTTGACACGAGGAAAGCAAGAACATAGGTGGCTCACTGTTTCTTCAAATTACCAGCCTCAAATATTCTGGTCCCAAAATAATTTTTACGAGAATTTGACTAATTACAAACAAATATGTGACTCGCCGTTTAAGGTTCATCAAGCACGGGCCCACCGCGTAAGGTTTAAATGACTGAAAAACAATGGTTTGTTTTCCTAGAACAAGAGCTACGAGCTCATATGGCACTTGTACGAGTAGGCTGTACAAGAAAGTAGATGAGAACGTCACAATATACACCCGCCATCCAAAAATCCGGTTCGGAAATAGAAATAGGATATTTAGTTTCAGTAATTTCTGAGCAGTTCTGGCACCGTCTCGATTATCTGTAGCAAATGCACATGACTGTTCAAACTTTCAGCCCAATAAATGCTACACGATTTCCGGTACTCCGTCTATCTCCACCTACCGTGGCCGAATCTGGTTCGGAATAAAAAAAATCGACCACCTAAAGCATCTTCTTTTATACCATCTATCAAGTTTCACTCGAATCTGAGCATTTTTGGAAAGTTCCTGTACCCCCCCCCCTCCCACCAACGTTGTCGGATCCCGTTTGGGCCCAAAATATGTTATCTAGGGTATGTGCTCTCTCTATGTTCCATGTTTCATTTAAACTGATGCACTCGTTTGACCCCTATGCGATCCTCAAAGTTTCCGGCAATCTCCATCCAACTCCCCCTACTGTGGTCGAACAGGACTTGAAAACATAAATGTCGTATCTCTTAATTCCCTGTTCCTGTCCATCAAGTTTTACTGAAATTGGAGCATAGCCTATCTGGAAGTTTCCAGTACCCCCCCTCCCTACCTTGGCCGAATCCGGCGCGGACGCCAAATAACAAATCTAGGCCACATAAACTCGGCACTGTCGAATTTGCATCTCATTCGGTCCATCCCTTTGGTTTTTGTGCATGTCAAAAGCCCCCCCCCCCCCCCCCCCAATTCCCCTAATCGTGGTCGCATATAGTTCGAACGCATGTTTTACATGCCGAGTCCATCGATTCGTAACACCCATTAAGTTTCACTCGAATCAGACCACTCGTTCGCAATTTATAGAAGTCAATTTCCATATTTCTCTTCTCTTGCTCCCCAAAAAATGCTCGGATCTAGGAACGGAAGTTTCCGGGGGTATGTTGTGTCAGGTTCTTAAGTCAAGATAATTCGGGTCGCTAATATGCCTGCAAAGTTTCGTTGTCGTTTTACATCTGGAACTATTCTAAATGACGACTACCGGAATTCCAGGAAACCCCCTCCAACTCCCCCCACAGAGCCCCGAAACCACCTGGCTCCGTCAATTTCATCTAGGCCTAATGCTTGTTCCATCCATTAAGTTCCGTCCCAATCCCTCTGCTTTTAGAGTTTCGGGAGTTCCCCCCCCCCATCCCCACAGGTATCGGACCCGACCCAAACTTGACACTGAACGTCCGAGGCGATAGCTCACCAGACAAGTTTCATTCAAATCCGATCACCCGTTCAAAAGTTATGCACGCCACTAGATTCCGGACTCCCCATCCACCCACGATGGTCGGGTCGGGGAAACAGCTGTTCTCAAGTCAATCTGTTCGGATCCCCGACATACCTGCCAAGTTTCATCGCCCTAGCACATCAGGAAGTATGCCGAACTCGCGGGATCGCTAGAAATCCGACCCCCCACCCCAACATTCCCACAGTGCCCTGATCCGGTCCGGTTATGTTAATGACGTGTCTAGGGCTTGTGCTTGTTCTTCCCACCAAGTTTCATCCCGATCCCTCCACCCTAAGCGTTTCTGAAAATCCGGCCCGGATTTAAATTGAGATGTCTGAGACACGAGGTCATCCTAAATATCAACTTTCATCAAGATCCGATCACCCGTTCGCAAGCTAAAAATACCTCAAATTTGCTTGTACTTTCCACCAAGTTTCATCCGGATCCCTCCACTCTAAGCGTTTTTCAAGATTTCCGGTTTCCCCCTCCAACTCCCCCCCAAATGTCACCGGATCCGGTCTGGATTTCAAATGGAGGGTCTGAGGCACGAGGTCCTTCCAAATATCAAGTTTCATTAAGATCCGATCACCCGTTCGTAAGCTAAAATATCTCATTTTTCCTAATTTTTCCGGATTCCCCCTCCCTCCACTCCCCTACAGAGGGTGTCGGATCGGGGAAGCGACTATTTCTAATTTAATCTGGTCCAGTTCTGGATACGCTTGCCAAGTTTCATCGTCCTAGCTTATCTGGAAGTGCCCGAACTAGCAAAACCGGGACCGACTGACGGACAGAAATTACAATCTCTATATGGCACTTGGCCGAAGGGCAAGTGCCATACAAACATTGTATTACACTTATGCCACCTTGCGGCATTTTTTATGACAATCATTTATTACCCGGACATACAATTAGTCCGGAATCCGGTTGAAACTTGAAATTAGAAAAATTTATATAAGTTAAAGTTTTATTTGAAGTTGACTAGATGATCTTTATAGAGATACGGAGATACGCTGAATTCGTTTCTGGGTTTTCTTTTTAGCACGACAAGTAGTTCGTTCGGAATTTGGCAGAAACCGGAAATTCGGCAGAAAGTTTCGGTCAGTATCGTCAAAATAGCTATGGCTTCTAGAGGTATAATTGAACTTGGTTTTCTCAGATGATTAGCCTAGGGAAGGCAGTGTCTGGCGAAGACATTACCCAATTGTCTGGATCAAATTAAAGATTTGTGGGATCCCATCGAAACCTTTGGTCTTGTTTCTCATACCAAAGTTCTCCTGTGCTTCAACCTAGACATCCTGACGTTGCTTACATGCTCACTTATCAAGTTTCGATCTCCCAAATGTATGAAGTAATATAGAGCTCTAGCGGGATCCGAACGGCGATCCGATTACCTTCTCGATCCGATTAATTAGCACTGCTAAATCGCAAAATGGAACTGGACTACGTAGCAGTTCTGGTCGAGTAAGCCAAAGATAGTCTAAACCAGTTAGTACCGTACGCAAATCTGCGGTTTTCAACAGGTTTGGGCGAACTAGAGCCAAAGAAAGTCTAACCAGTTGCTACCATACGTTAGTTTGCGGTTTTCAACAGGTCTGGGCGAGCTACCAGTAGGAGCAAAAATTATCGGCTTTTGTTGTTTCAACATAACTTTTCCTCACATACAATGTCTCATATCTGCCTTATCCAAATAGCCGTTTTAAATGACTATCCACCGGACCACACAGCTGATCCGATTTTATTCATACATTTTGGTTTTAACTCTTGTCAACCACCATTTGTCCCTGCGTCGAAGAGACTCGTCCACTTTCAAGTAGTTTAACCAAAGGACTAAAAAGACTCACCTTGCTTCCCCGAAGATTATTCCAATTGGTCTGCGACAGTCCCGGCACTTGTAGTCCTGCGCGTCTAAGCCGTCCTCAACAGCGATCTTCGATAGGACTTTGCTAACGACTTTTGACGGCTAAAAAATAAAATCGCACGAGTCAGCATGGTCGTCATCGTTGGCATTTGTGTTCAGGAAAGCTCGGCTTACCATGTAATTCAGGGGCTACAAGCCAGACGCAGCAGACATGTTCTAGGTATCGTCTCCGAAAAGGAACTCCGTATGACGTATCCGTAGCTTGTTCCGTCTATGACTAAGAAGCTCCTTGCTAATGCAGCGTTTACAAGTACAGGAAAACTTGACCAGAATCAGATCTTGGTAACAAGATTATGTTTACACGCAGAGGGGAAAAGTAAATTCTTCAAACCAGAAAATCTGACAAAAATAAATTCATTAGCCAATACATTTTTTTTTAGAGCATTTCTGACATCAGTACTGATGACTGCTGCTCTCAAAAGCTAGCCGGACTTTTTTTTTAGTCTTTTTACCAGCGCCGCCGACAAGATTCCTTTCAAGTAGACCAGAATTCCTTTCATCATGAAAGGATTCCCGCTAGACTTTTTTCTAGTCGTCTTCACGAACGGAAACCTTTCGAGTCGACCGATTTCTTGTCCATGTACGCTAAGTAAGCTACACACAATGCCGTGGCATTGCCTCGTTTACTGTTTGTGTTTCCGTTTTGGTATCTTCTGACCAAGGGTTGGTCACCAAGAACCAGGGTGTACGAGTTACTTCAGGATACTTTGGTTACATTGGGTTACTTTGAGATACTTTTGGGTTACTTTCCAGGGTGTACGAAGTTACTTTTGGTGACCAACCCTGGCTTCTGACCATTCTGGATAAGAAAGAGTTAAGAAATTTGTTTTTCAAGTTTATTCTTCAAGTTCCTAGTTGGTCTCGGGAACCGGTATTTCGCAAATTCGCAGAAACTATTCTAAGTACTGAAGATCTGGTGGCGAACCTCAGTAACAAGGATGCTGCTCACCCCTGGATGGGTATACCCTTTTCTGATTATATTTGTTTGATTTGTATCAAGGTTAATATTCTCTTTACTGTTGTTTTTCTTCTTTTTTCAATGTTTTCGCACATCCCATACTTTTTTTGTCGATGGGTAATACAATCTTGCATTCATTCATTCACCAAAATCCCGGGAAGCTCAGAAGAAGGTACTATTCTGAACCTGTAGATCGAATGGTTTAGTATCGGAGGGATGCCCGCGAACTCCCTTCCATACCTTCGTTACTCCCTTCCAATGATTCCCAGTTCAGTTTTTCACAAATTATCGACGGCTTTGGCTGTCTTAAGCCTTTTCCGAAGTCTATTGACTTCTACCCAAAACTAGGCAAAATTTAGCTAACCGGTTTTACGCTTAAGTAGAAGCTTTTGTATTCACAACGCTAGTCCACTTTTTGGTCCGGATTTTGATTTCTACCTGAACGACAGAATCGCTATCGCAGAATGCCAGATACTTGGAAACATACCCCATAAAATCTGTAACCGAATCCAGACGATCGCAGAATCCCGGAATAAGACAGATGCCTTGTGCGCAGTGAAACGCGAATGAACCTCCTTGACAAGGTACTGCGTATTAGGGGTCGGCACCGTTTCTGTTTTTGGCTAAAACAGAAACGGTAAAAAACGGCAAATAAAAAACGGAACAGAAACAGAAACGGCGATAAAAAAACGGAAAACCGTTTCTGTTTTTCCGTTTTTTTTCGGAATAACAGAAACGGACCGTTTTTTACAAAAAAACGGCCGTTCTAACAGGTAATTTCTGTTTTTTTTGTTTCTACTTCTTTAGGTTTATAAGATAACAGCAAGGCGACCATTTGGAATGGTAAGGCGGCTCTTGGAAAGTCAATAGTGTTAGGAGGGGACTCATGGAGGGTCTAAGGTTGTGAGAGAAGGTCGAGTAAGGTGAAGAAAAAAGGACTCTGCACCTATCTAGTAAACTAAGCCCTTTTCTTATACCCATGGTCAAATGCTGAGGTATGCTGGAAGGGGTGAGTATGGATGTCATACGTATGTGTACCCCTTATTCCCCACCCCAGAAGGGTATCAATACCCTTTAAAAACAAAAAATTTCAAGGTCAAAAATACCAAATTGTTTTAGTTCCCAAAGTACTGTATACTGATACTCCTATGCGGAAGAAGGGATACAACGACGTATGAGAACCATGGTCAGATTGGTCACCCCTGTCAGCATGCCCCAGCGTTTGAGCATGGGGTTCATTCAAGTGCCATATAAGGATCACTTTTCGGTCGATCGGTCGGTCCACTGTTCTCGAGTTACGGTACTTCCAGGTGTGGTAGGACAATGAAACTTGGCAGGCATATCAGGGATTTGACCAAACTACTTGGAAATTGTCACTTCGACGATCCAACCACCGTTGGGGGAGTGGAGTGAGGGGGAATCCGAAGTTTGTATAACTTTGGAACGGGTGATCGGATCTTAATGAAACTTGATATTTTGAACGACCTCGTGTCCCATTTCAAGTACGGTTCGGATCCGATGAATGTTGGGGGGGGGGGGGGTCGGAAGGGGGGGGACCGAAAATCTTGTGACATGCTTAAAGTTGAGCGATCAGGATTAAACTTGGTGGGACGAACAAGCACAAGCCCTTGGTACATCATAGATAGAACTGGACCGGATTTTGACACTGTGGGGGGAGTTGGAGGGGGTTCCAGAATTCCGGTGATCCGGAGTTAAGTACTCCCAGGTGGGCTAGGAAGATGAAACTTGGCAGGCATATCAGAGATCCGACCAAAAACTTGGAAATAGTCAGTTTCCCGATCCGACCATCGTGGGGGAGTGGAGGGAGGAGGAATCCGGAATCCTGAGGTATATATAACTTTTGAACGGGTGATCGGATCTTAATGAACCTTGATATTTGGATAGACCTCGTTTCTCGGATGTCCCATTTCAAGTCCGGACCGGATCCGATGAATGTGGGTAGGGAGGTGGAGAGGAATACTCGAAATCTTGTGTGTCACGCATAGAGTGGACTTATCGGGAAGAAACTTGGTGGGAAGAACAAGCACAAGAACTAGGTCCACCCGTGACAGAACGGACCGGATTCGTGCACTGTGGGGGGAGTTGGAGGGGGTCTGGAATTCCGGTGATCGCAAATTAAGGTACTTCCAGATGTGCTAGAACGATGAAACTTGGCTGGAACATCAGAGACTCGACAAGATTGGCTCACAAATCGTCACTTTCCAGATCCAACCATCCCTTAAAGTACAGAAATGAACTGCCAGCTCCCTTGAAGTGCGCACCTTAAGTGAAAAAATACTTTTGATCAAACTATCCATTTCATAATCCCCGAGGGACCATGATCATTTGCGCCAATAGAGTTTTGCTTAAAAACGAATTTCTAGCACCCTTAAAGTGCGCATCTTTACCGAAAAGTGAAAAAAAACTTTTGAACATAGGAAAAATTCGCAGACTTTTTCTTGGTTGTATAATTATAGCTTTGTAGAAAAGTTTCATCAGAAATGGGAGATTGAAGGCTTCAAACTTTCAGTACAAAACGATTCGTGCTTCCTATTGGTTGAATTTCAAAAAACGCGTCTTAACCGACCAATGGAATGCGAGACTCCGTTTCACAAAAATATTATTATAGCAGCAAGAAATGACCAGATCGACGTTTCCAGCAATTCACTGGCTCAGAATGGCTATCAAAGGCCGATAATTTAGTCTGTAAGTCGGAAGTCCTGTACCTCGTTCTGTTAATTTTGTTGTTATGCTTCCTCTAATGATGGGGTAAAAATATCCGTTTCGTCGGGTAGGGTGCAATCTCTCTATTCTGACTCACAAATCTTTCCTTCCGAAAAGCGGAAAATATCGGTAGATAGCACAATCCGGCGGAAAAGTAAAATCGCTAGATTACGCCGGGACGCCACGCGTATAAGTCGTAACAAAAAACGGAAAGTTGGAAAAAACAGGTAAAATAAAAACAGAAACGGCTAAAACGGTCATATAAAAAACGAAACAGAAACAGAAACGACAATAGAAAAACGGCTACCTGTTTTCTGTTTTTCTGTTATTTAAAAAAAAAAAACAGAACAGAAAACGGTAGTAAAAAAACAGAAACAGAAACAGAAACAGAAACGGTGCCGACCCCTACTGCGTATAGGGAGCCCTGAAGTAACATAAGGGAATTGGACGAGCTTCGTCTCGTACAACCGACCGTCAGAAACAAGAATGATCAGATCACAGTGCAACAAGAGAGTTATTTCACTGTGGATCAGCTGTCCCATGCTAAGCATATAACAGTAACAGAAGTAATACAAATTTAATCGTGATACGTGCTTTAGCAATGTCATGGCGAATGGTGAAATGTTTCCCCATAAAGCATGAGCGGCCATGGTGAACAAGACCAAAGGTTTCGATGGGATCCCAAAAGTCTAATATTTGATCCAGACAATTGGGTCTTGTCTTCGCCAGATCCAGTCTTCGCCCGGCTAATCGTCAGAGATAACCAAGTTCAGATATACCTCTATAAGCCATATCTATTTTGACGATACTGACCGAAACTTTCTGGTTTACTTCTGCCAAATTTCAGGTTTTGCCCGAATTCCGAGCGAACTACTAGTCCAGCAAAAAAAAAAAGAAAATTTAGAAACGAATCCAGCGGATCTCTTTATCCCTGAAAGAACATATCATCACCTTTAAATAAAACTTTGACTTAAAAAAAAATTCCGGTCGAAACCGGATTCCGGACTAATTATATGTCCGGGTAAAAAATTATTGTCATACACAGACTGAGCGTCTCTTCTTACCCCTAAATCTGTCATCTAATCAACTTCAAATAAAACTTTCACTTTTAACAAACTTTCCGGTTTTGGCCGGATTCCTGGCGAATTTGTTGTCCGGTGAGAAAATGGTTTTCACCATCGTGTTCAGCATGTCCCCTTACCCCTAAATCGAACATTTAATTAACTTCAAATGAAACTTTTACTTTTAACCAACTTTCCGTTTTTTGCCGGATTCCGGACGAACTAATTGTCCGGCAAGAAAATGGTTTTCACCATCGTATTCAGCATGTCTCCTTACCCCTAAATCAAACATTTAATCAACTTCAAATGACACTTCTACTTTCACGAAACTTTCCGGTTTTTGCCGGATTCCGGACGAACTACTTGTCCGACAAGAAAATGGTTTTCACCATCGTACTCAGCATGCCTTCTTACCCCATAATCGACTATCACATTAGCTGTTTAAAAATATTTTGTTTGTCCCTTAATTCGAAACCCCTCCCCCACCCTCAAATATAGGGCTACATAGCCCATCTTCGAACTTGACCTGTACTTTGACCCAAATGATCCTCCCACCAAGTTTCATCAAAATATCTCATTGCCTTCGAGAGTTATCGTGCTTACAGACGGACAGACGGACATTTTTGCGATGTCATAGGTATCCCTCCACTTACGTTTTGGGATCCCAAAAACAAGACCAAAGGTGTCGATGGGATCCCAAAAATCTAAGATTTGATCCAGACAATTGGGTCTTGTCTTCGCCAGGCTACTCATCAGAGAAAACCGAGTTCAGATATTCTATCTACCTATCTATCTATACATCTATAAGCCACGTCTATTTTGACGATACTGACCGAAACTTCCTGCTTTACTACTGCCAAATTTGCGGTTTCGCCCGAATTCCGAGCGAAATACTAGTTTAGCAGAAAAAGAAAATTCAGAAACGAAACCGGCGTATCTCCTTATCCATATAAAGAACATCTAATCAACTTTAAATAAAACTTTGACTTAAAAAAAATGCGGGTACAACCGGATTCCGGACTAATTATACGTCCGGGTAAAAAATGATCATCATATACAGACTCAGCGTCTCTTCTTACCCCTAAATCTATCATCTAATCAACTTCAGATAAAGCTTTCGCTTTTAACATATTTTCCGGTTTTGGCCGGATTACAGGCGAAGTCAAAGTTTAAGTCAAAGTTTTATTTAAAGTTGATTTGATGTTCTTTATAGGGATAAGGAGATACGCCGGTTTCCTTTCTGAATTTTCTTTTTTCGCTGGACTAGTAGTTCGCTCGGAATTCGGGCGAAACCGCAAATTTGGCAGTAGTAAAGCAGGAAGTTTCGGTCAGTACCGTCAAAGTAGATATGGCTTATAGAGGTATAGATAGATAGGTAGATAGAATATCTGAGCTCGGTTTTCTCTGATGGTTAGCCTGGCGAAGACAAGACCCAATTGTCTGGATCAAATCTTAGATTTTTGGTATCCCATCGACACCTTTGGTCTTGTTTGGTTAGTTTCAGCCGTGTGTGAGGAGCCAGTCTGTAACGCATGTTTTGACAATTGAATGGACTGTTATCGGGTACAAGAGCTTTGCTTCGTGGAACGCGATATTTGGCAGGAACTAATTAATATTTGTAGTTCCGGTTTTATGGCATTTACGACAAACTATGCAAGATTTTTTTTTTTTTTTTTGGGGGGGGGGGGTCGTCCTCCCCCTAATATACCAGCTAGGTAACGGAAAAGAATGCAATGGAAAATGACGGCGTCCAAAGGGTTAATAACCCCGTTACACGTTTCCGGTCTGGTTATATACTCTACTTTGGCCAGGTTCGTTGTTGATTTCTGAATTTCCTCAGCGCGAACTGAGGCGACGCGAAATAATTCGACTTGGAGTTGGAAGGGCGCAGCGCGAAATCTTTGTCAAGCGAAGCGAATTTTTTGCAGATCCGCGTTCTGCGGGCTCCTATCTTTATGAAGAAAAACTGAAATTTGTACTGGAACTAGTGATTATTTCATGTTGGGGATAATGGAAGAAGTAGGCTACTGACCTTAGGCGTTACTTCAGGCTGAACAACTTCAAATCCAGAGATGACTTTCGGTGACAATGAGGAAGACAACTGAAAAACGTGAAGTAAACCTGAGCAACGTTAAAACTGAGAAATCAGTAATGAAGATCAAGGAAGAACTGATAACAGAGAACGGCCAGGCCAGGTTATGGATCCGAAATAATTCTCCAGGTTCTGAACCAGAAGCAGTTGTGCGTATGTCGCTTATACTGTCTCCGCTATACGCGAACAGGAGGCGTACAACCGATTTGTTTTCGCATGGCGGATTCTCGCTAGTTTTCCGGAAGAAAGCGAGACTTCTAGACGTCCTGCCTAGTCTTGTATTTTCTTTATAATCAAAGAGCTTAAGTCAGGAATGGACAACCAAACAAGCAAATAATACTTTAAGACCTTTATGAACCCACTCTTCTTTTTAAATTACAAAACTCACCAAGAACGGAGCCACTTCTTCATTCCTCTTTTCTTCCGCCTCTGTCTCGCTCAGGTTTAAATCTAAAGTCCTCACCGGGGTCCTAGAAAGTCCCTGATCAGCTGAGTAAATCGTCAACAGACCTTCATACGACTCACACCTATCTTTATCCCCCTCCCCCAAATCTCTATTCGTGCTAGGATGTTCATCACTAAAATCACTATCCATAGTCTGAGTCTCAACCTCTACGCTCGCCACTGAGCTAGGTCTGTCGATCCCACTCTTGATTTCGACGGTGGGGCTTGATAAGCTGATATTCGAATCGTGACGTGGTAGAAACAGTGGTTCCCTGCAAAAGCTACCAACCGGAGTTGGTTTGGGTGAGTCCCCACCGGTACTGGAAGGTTTGGAAGAGCGTGGTGAGGATCTGATGATGCGCTCGAAAACAGCCGCCTCCAAATCACGGTCGACCGAAGCGTTTGGCATCTCGACGATAGTACCAGCAACGTCACAACCTTGTACCACTGCCTCAGGGGTTACCGCGGTAGGGGGTACCCACAACCCAGCCATGGCAAGTGGGGTTGAGGTCCACTTGTTCAACAAACTTGAATTAACAGACAAATCGAACGCATATTCTGACAGTACGATTGCCTGCTTTTTTAGCACAGCACAGGCATCACTATCTTTGAGAAAGGCTTCCTTCTCGTAAAACTGAGTTAAAACCTTGGAGTCTCTCCTTAGAGTCTCAATGAAATTCCAAAATATGCAATCATTAAGAACGAGCCGTATCCAGCCTCTACTCCTCCCAACATCTGTTGTCAAATACTGGGATTCGTTCATAGCCAGAATCTGATGTTTATGGCTTATCGAGAGAATCAGAGTCCAGAAATTTGGCTCAGGCTGGCGGCCTGTCTCCGAGCCGAAAACCCCAGTTACTCGATCCATAAACGTATCTCGCAACTTGTGGACGAATATGGCTTCAATACACGTTACGACGTTCGTCGTCAACTCGTTAGTTTCCACTGGAAAGCTTCGGTCACCGGTAGATTCAACAAGCTCGGTCACTGCTTTTTCTAGACAAGAGCAGATATACTTCTTCACGTTCTGCTCCCGCGCTTTCAACATTGACGCCCTTTTTGACATGTCCAGATCTTTATTCGCCAGAACTTTAAACATGGTATACAGGATTAAAACACAGTAGACTACTTCACTCCATAATAAGTCCAAACTTCTCCAGAGTGGCTCGGGTAGCTTTGTAGGCACAGCCTTTTCTTACAATTTTATACAGCCCTTCACAGGACAGGTCAACAATGGTGGATCCCTCTCTCGCCTCCTCGGAATCAGGAATTTCACCACCGTCGAAAATAGCATCCAACCTCGGCCACAGTTCAGAAAATTCGTTTATGGACAAAGTACTCAAAGCACCACTCACATTAGCACTTGTCAAGGCAATTGGCTCTTGGCACTCTTTAACCAGGGCTCGTACGAATGGATGATTCGGGATTCTTATACCCACCAAATTTGCATTCGGATTCAGATCCACATTCAGAGCTTGCTGTCTTTTAAATAAAAGGGTCACAGGACCTGGAAGAAGCTCAGATAGCAGACTTATGGGCACATTAATTTGTCCCCACTTTGGCAGGTCATTCAAGCTAGTGACACAAATAGCAATGGGCTTATTTTCACTCCTTCCTTTAATGTCATACAGTTTCTTTACAGATTCAGTATTTTGGGCTAACACTGCTATTCCGTAAATGGTATCCGTTGGAATACTGATTACTCCACCTTGTTTCAGTACACGAACAGCAGCCTTTACTAAGGCACAAATTGTATCCTTGTCCACAGATGTTGGTAGTCTAAAAATGTTTCTTCCAATAGAGTCCATACTGCAAAATCTGCAAAAGAATTTCTATACTTTAAGAGTAAAACGTATGTGTCACTGTACAAAGTTTTTCCGTATAAAGATTAAAGTTAACTGCAGTACTTGCTACTCGGATTATTCTTATCTCTACGCAAATTAGATTAATACCAAATAGAGGTAAGATGAATCTGAGTAGCAAATACTGCAGTTAACTTTGATCTTTGTACGGAGGAACTTTTTACAGTATAGGCTAATAAGCAGCCAAGTCTGAGTGAGGTCAAAAGTACAAACCATAGATCAAACCAGATTTGGCTAAAAGTATTTGCAGGTGAAAATATGCTCTGGCAAAGAGTCGTCTTTGATGTAAAGCTACGAAATGGAAAATTGGAAATCACACACCAAGCTAGAATAAAGCTAGAACATTCTGACCAGACAAACAGCTGAGAGCATATTCCACCCTTCTAACAATATTAACCATTAGTTACTAATTCTGCTCCGACCTCACGAAAAGTTAATACGCTGACCGTTCCAACCTTCTCGAAATAGTAACTAATAGTAACTATCTGCTTACCGTCTTCGGGAGCATAGTAACTACGAATCTCCGTAACGTGATTGGTCAGATTATCTCGTGGAGTGATATTTGCCAAAAATTCAAAAAAATCGTTCTGAACTTGACGTCAAGAAGCCAAAATTAGTGACGTCATACGTAGTAACTACGGTAAGTAGGGTGGAACACGCTCTTAGAGTCAGGGGATCAACCAACCATGAAGAAAATTTTCAAAAATCAGTTATGCTCACTTGCTCAATCGGCACACTATGTTCACTTTCAATTTTCAGTTTAGAAAATAAGCTATGCCCATTTCCAAGCAACCTTCCCCTATCCAAGATTTTCCTTAGCTGAAATTAGAATTTTTGGGGCACAAAAATCCCCCCCCCCCCTTTTTGGGGCACACTCTCACAAGAGATAAACAGGTCCTTTGAAAGTTGTACTTCAAGTCTGCTGTCAAGTTTTTACAACAAGTTCCCACGGGCGTCACCAACCCTTTACCTTTGAGGGGGGGGGGGGGTGGCTCCAGTTTGTGCCGACGGACTCAAAATATTTGCCGACGAAATACGTACATTTTCCCGCCAGCACAGAATAGGACCAGTGTAAAACTAATTCAATCAATCAATCAATCAATCAAGTTTAATCCGAATAGCTAAATACACAATACACAGACACACAAGAAATTGTAATTTGTAATTGTAATTGTAATGCATCAGTTAAGATTAGTCCTTTATTGTAAATTTGTATATTTCAATTCACATTTTCGGCTTATTATGTCAACTTTCGCTAAAAACAGAAAGCTTCCAACGACTGTACCCAGAACAAGTTAAACTAAGTGCCACAGGTTGGAATCTTTTAAATCTGCCTTTTTTTAAGGAAAATTTAGCTATACGCACAAGTTCTAGCTTTTAACGCGTTTACAAAGAATTTCAATCCTAAAACGCCAACTAAATGAACGAAATAGATAATACTACAAAACGCGCCGCCGGCAAAATTTTGTGTCAAATTAACCATAATCAATCAGTTTAGATTATTGCTTTTAGTACGTTTAAATTATATATTCGACATTTTGTTTCAACTTTCGCTAAAAAGCGAAGCTTCCAACGACTGCACCCAGAACAAGTTTTTTAAATCTGTTTTTTTTCAAGAAAAGTTTAATCTATACCTACCATACAAGTTCTAGGTTTTAATGTGTTTCAAACCCCACGAATGTTGAGCTTAAAACGCCAACTAACTGTAACTTCCAAATACAGAATACTACCAAATGCGCTGCGGGCGAAATTTTGTGGAACACTTACAAGCAGAGCGCCTTTTTGCGATCCCAAATAAATGTCAGACTACCTATGAAATCACAGATATAAAAAGTAGTTGCCATCCATAATAAAGTAGGCAAAGAATAGATTTGTCCAGATGGTGGTGGTGGTGGGGGGGGGGGGTTCTGATGACACCTGGCCTAAAATCTGCACTTTTTCGGAAACAAGAACCGCCCACCCCCGTCTGGTTGGTATGAAATCTGTAAATGCTGGGGGTTACCCCAGTATCATAAAAAAAAATCTGTATAAAAAGAAAAAATGACTCACACCATCCCCCCAAAAAGGGTGAGTAGCATTTCGTTTCATTGCAAATCGTAAGAATAGTTTTCTCTACTCGATCTTATAGAAGAAATTTTATCCCAGAAATCGCATATTCTGAGCAAACTTGACGGATTTGCGTAAGGACTATCACGATTTCTAGTATCAATCCACCATAGCGGCCATTCTAGCCGGTTTTTCGTTTTCACAACGTAGTGTGGAGTTAATAATTCATGACGAGAGAACAAATATTCGTTTTTTTTGTTAATACCGTAAGGAATGTTTTTCGAGTTGAAACTTGATATGCTTGTTACCATTGGGGTCCCGATGTGTTCTGTTAGGAGTCCGTCCGGTCCCACACACACCCTGTTCAGGGACAAATGCGGCCAAGCGAGTTGAGTCAACGGTCCGCGCTCCTTGCATGCTGGACCTTGAGTTAGATAACTAAGTGAAAGCTAGGTAGGCTGTCAAGTTCTAATCACTCTAGTGGCTGCGAAAGTTCCAAAACTGACACCGGTTTACTCCAGGTCACAGCGTTATTCTCGAAGCTTTGTGCCGAGTTTTGTTCGTACTTTTAACAATTCGTAACTTGTGCGTTTTATCCTATTCTTTTTGTTTTTTTCGTTGACAAATCTTTCTTGTATTAACTGTTTGACTAAAAGATATCATATATTGGCTATGCCTATGAGAGACTGTATCTTGTTTACATTAAATGATTTGATTTGATTTGACTATATCATATACAAGGCGGACGGTCAGTTCTTATGGCACTTGCCCTTATAACAAGTGCCATATAACGATCGCAATTTCTGTCCGTCCGTCGGTCTGTCGGTCGGTTCAGGTTTTGCTAGTTCGGGCACTTCCACATAAGCTAGGAGGATGAAACTTGGCAAGCGTAGGCTATCAGGATCAGGGACCCCAAAAGATTAACTTTGACAAAGTCACTTCCCCGATCCGACCATCTGGGGGGAGTAGAGGGAGGGGGAATCCGGAAAATTGAGGCATGTATTACTTTTGAACGGGTTACCATATCTACGATATTTGGATATTTGGCTAGATCCTTCTTGTTAAACTAGGACGATGAAAATTGGCAGGCATTTCAGGTACTTTTTGACAGTGCAAAACGAATACGTCAGTTGAAGGCTCCTTCAGGCCTGAAGAGGACCCTTGCCAAGGAGGGTCAATATATAGCACTAATAAAATTCAGCTGACGTATCCGTTTTGCATTGTCAGATATGATTCGCAGTCAGCTTTGGGTGATCGGATTTGAATGAAACTTAGCAAGTGGAAAGAAATATCGCCTCAGATGTTCCATGTCAAGTCTAGACGGGATCCGACACTTGTGGAGGGGAGGGGGCCCCCGGAAATCTCGTGAAACGCTTAGAGCCGAGGGAGAAGAGAAGGACGGAATTTGGCGGGAAGAACTAGCATAAGCCCTAGATAATTTCTTGACAGAACCAGACCGTATCGGGGCTCTTTGGGGGAGTTGGAGTAGGTTTCCCGGAATTCCGATGATCGCGAGTTAGGATATTTCCAGATGTCCTATGGACGATGGAACTGGTGGGCATATTAGTGACCCGACAAAAGTTAAAGACCTGACACGATGCCCCAGGAAACAAGAAGGGAAATCCAGAAATACTGACTTCCATAGGTTGCGCACGGGTGGTCAGATTCGAGTGAAGCTTCATGGGTGGTCAGACTCGAGTGAAGCTTCATGGGTGGTAAGAGCTGAGGGCCTAGATATGCAAGACATGCGTCCGTGCCAAATGCGGCCATGGTTGGGAGAGTTAGGGTGGTGATGGTCTGAAAATTTTGTGATACGCAAAAAAACAAAAACAAATGGGCCGAATCGGAAAGTTTATGCGGCTTAGGTTTGTTATTTGATGTCCGGACAGGATCCGACCCCGATAGGAGGAGGATGAAGCGTGAACCGGAAATTTGCAGAAATGCTCCGATCGAGTCGAAACTGATGGGCGGGAGGAAAAGATGCTAGAGATGAGAAGTTTATGTTTCCGAGTCGTAGCTTATTCGGACACAATGGGGGAGTTGGAGGGGGAGTCCCGAAAATATTGATGCTTTCTTATTAGTCAATTAAGCGGAGCGATTTGAATGAAAGTTGGAAGTCGAGAGGTAATATCCCGAAGAAAGGTTATCTCAAAATAGTAGTATCAAGTTGTGCGAAAAAGTAGCATGCAGTACCGACTACTACATGCTATATAGCAAGCCTGGATGCTACTGGAGCAAGGCGGGATGCTACTGAATACTATTGTTTAGGATTAGCCCAGTGTGAGGCACATTAAATCATAGTATTCTGTACTACTGCATGTCAATACATGCAACTTTTTCATACAACTACCACACAACTACAGAGGCTACAAATGTTTCAGCGGGATGCCTTAGATGACGTATTTCAGGTCCGGACTGGATCCAAACACGGTCGGGATGGGGATGGCAAGATGGCATACAGCAACTATATCGTTCAAACAATTCAAACCCCAGGTTCAGCGACACGGTTCAGTGGCACTTGGGCTTTAATAGCTTTTGAAGAAGAAAATACTGTTATAAAAATCAAGGGCACCGCCACCGACGCTTTGGGTGAGGTTGCCTATGGAGTGGCTGATGATTTAGATTTCTATGAAATAAATGGTAGGCTTGTGTTCGAGTGTTCAGTATAGAAATCAGTTGTAACAGCTGTTTCAGCCATGTGATTTCCTGTTGAAAGATACGTTACTCGGATCCATATACTTTAAAGAACCTTATTTCTTACGTGTAAACAGAAGTCTATGTGCCGACGAAACTTAAACCTTCGGGACCGACCAAAGAGGCTTGAACAAATGTTAGCAGAATTAAATTTGTTACGTATAAAAAGAACCCGATGTTCCGACGAGTCGACCGACGCCTGACAAAAGCATACACAATTGTATTTCTTCTGTATAAAAAGAACCCAATGTGCCGATGAGAATACCGAGGCCCGACAAAAGCACACATAATTCTTCTGTGTTTCTCCCAACTTACTTTTGCAGATTTTTTTGGGGTTGCGTACAAAAAGAAATCGATGTGCTGACGAGTCGACCGACGGCCAACAAGAGCATACAAAGTTTTATTTCTACTGCGTGTGTCAGTACCTGCAGCCAACAAACAAGTGAACTTTCGCCAGGCTTCGGCCGAGGAAAGTGCTTTCTCAAGACCCTTGGGGGGAGTCCCCCCTCTCCCCCCCCGTAGTGACGCCCCTGCAAATCAGATTTGACAGAGCAAAACTGGAATAAAAGTTCTTTTCCGCTCAGGTTGGCAGCTGAAGTTGGGAAAACGAACTTGTGGAAAAAACCTTTGTGGAACAAATAGTTTTTCCACAATTTCGTTTTTCCAACTTCAGCGGTTTGAGCCTGAAGAGGACCCTTGCCAAGAAGGGCAAAATATAGCTCTAATAAAATCAGCTGAGGTATCCGTTTTGCTCTGCCAAATACGGTACCAAAATACTTGTGTTACTACACTGTCAGAAGTTTCATAACAGATTGCGCATAACACTTTCAAGAATAACACCTTTTCACTTAGAAATAAAGTGTTATGACCAATTAAGTGTATATTATTTCGTCCCTACATCTCCAACAACACCGTCAATAGGTACAAATACTTCACTGTCAGAATCTACATAACGACAAAAGAAGGATGCGCGGTTTCAACAGATATGGGATGTTATCTGTTTTGTTTCTTTCATTTCCATTAGTATTTTGGAAATAGTGTAAACTTAATTGGTTGTAACACTTTATTTCTAAGTGAAAAGGTGTTATTCTTGAAAGTGTTATACGCTATCTGTTATGAAACTTCTGACAGTGTAGGGGATCATAAAACATGTGTTATACTCATGTGTTTTGATCCTTGGTCTTAAAAATTCCAAACTGAGAATTTAAGCTATAAGGTATTGAATATAAAAGATTAGGTAGAAAGAGCAACACTAAAGGGCAGCATGGAAAATGATTCCACGATTACAATAGCCGCTTTTATTTACTATACCCAAGACAAAATTAAATCGAGCACCGCAGTCAATTTTTTTTTATTCAGTTTGTTTTTCTCCTGCAAAATTTAACCACTTCCCATATGTATTCTATCTTTTACCATGGATTAAACACCCACAAGATCCCAAAACTTTCCAGAAACATAAAAACCGGTTGGAGCGACGTCCCGGCAGCAACTTGTAGCTACTGTAGGCTACACAATACTACCCATGAAATGGGCGCTACAGGTGAGATTAATAAAAATCCCAAGCCTAAAACTGGTTTAGAACCAGCCATGCCAGAAAATAAAGAATACCATGAAAGGTGCTGGGATTTTTGGAAATATGTTATGATTACAGCATCTTTCTGGGATCCAAAATAAAAGTAAGGACTACCGATGAATCACATATCAGTCCTTTTGTCTGTGGCCAGTGCTTCACTTTGCCTCTTCTCAATACTTACAAACCTGATTTATATCCAAACCTTGCCCTGCATGAACTTTTTTTAAAGCCTACCTCTGCTAAAATACAAGATTTTTGCACAGAGCCAAACATGCTGAAACTATGCACTGCAGGGAAAAACTTCGAAAAAAGACCTTCCCGCTTACAGAAAGATTCGCTACAAGCCGACTGTGAAAGCTTGGTAACTACCTTTATGTAGTTCTGGCGAGCTGACTAATATCCTGACAAGATCAAAACCTGTAGCTGAGAGTACGATTGTCTGTGGCATGGGGGGGGGGGGGCACCGGATTTTAGGATTGACATCGATATTGGACCAAAGAGCGGAATTCCGGAGAAGTATATGGGGAATAACTGTTGACTAATATTCTCGATTCTGTAAAATGTCATTCAAACCGGACCAAAGTTATGAATTTGTGGTAACTATCGAGTCCTGGCAATAATACACAATAAATTAACGAATACCAGTTATGATACCGAATAATTTTGGGCCAATAGACTATTCCGGATTCTGTATAGGCCTCAGTACCGACTCCATAATTATACTGAATAGTTCTGGCATTGAAAAACTACCAAATCATACTCTGATTCTGTTAAATTTTGTTGAATCTGGACCTAAAGTCGGAATTTGTGGTAGCTATCCAATCCCTGAGAATTATAATGAATAAATTACCGAATCTCAATTATGATACCAAACAATTTCGGACAGATAGCCTATTTGGAACTGTGTGTAACTACCAGTTTGTAATAAATACTAATAAATATACCAAACTTTTCTGGCAAAAGTCTAGCGGGACGAGAATCTTTTCATGATGAAAGGAACTTCAGTCTACTTGAAAGGAATCTCGTCGCCGGCGCTGATAAAAGACAAAAAAAGAAGTCTAGCTAGCTTTGAGAGCAGCAGTAGGCTACTGATGTAATAAATGCTCTAACAAATTTTTGTATTCACTAGTGATTTTTTTTATCAGATTGTCTGGTTTGAAGAATTTTTTTTTTCCTCTGGTCTGGGCTCTGCGTGTAAACATAACCTTGATCGGATTCTGTTCCAAGTTTTCCTGTGCTATACTTGTAAACGCTGCATAACCTAGTCCCAGCTAAAAAGAATTTTAAAGTTTGTTTGCTGAATCTAAACCAAATCATTAATATTTTGTTCTTAACTGTGGCTATAGGCTACACACCATTTGACTGTTTTAAAAGTAAAGAAAACAAACTGTGCCAAAAAAGTAGGGAAAGACTGAGAGAGGTTTCAAATAAGCATATCTCTACTGACCAAAGAGTTTATGTTAGGTGTTGCGAGTGCTGATTCTATATTTCGAAAGTATAATATTTTAAATGTTGGACAAATTAGAGATTACCGAATGGGAATGTTTGTACACCAGTGTCTTAACGAACTTGGCCCAAAAGTGTTCTCCGATTTATTTAAAATGAACTTGTTTAATCATAACTATGACACAAGAAATGCGGAACTACTCGCAAGCCAAGCAAGAAACACTACATGTTCGGGCTTCGTCATAAAGCATATGGGAACCGCAGTTTGGAACTCGATTCCTTGTGAAATCCAGAATGCGGCAAGTTAGCTCAGTTCAAAACCGACTAAAGAAACATTTCTTGACAGACCACCACTGATAAAAAATTTACTCCATTTGTTTAGTTGACTGGTTGATTTTGGTACGACTGCATGGTTTCCTACTTATTGTTTGTTGTTGTTTTTGTTTTGTTTTTTATCTTTGCTTTCTTCCTTCATTTCTTTTTGTTCTTCCTCTTTCAGTTTTCTTCTCTTTTTTGAAAAAGTATGTGAAAATTAATGTAAACTGAAGGTTGTTTTTTTTGCTGCCCCCACAGGCCCATCGGGCTTTCCTGCAGTCAGAAGTGTCAGCTACATGTATAAAGTATGGTAAGAGGCAGTGATGTCGACAAGACCAAAACGTCAAGACCAAGGCCAAGACCAAGATTTTCGCACCGGAATTAAGACCAAGACCAAGATTTTGGCCCTGGTATCGAGACCAAGACCAAGAATTCAGCTCTGGTCTTAAGACCAAGATCAACACCAAGACCGAGACCAAGAAAGTCTATTTTACTAGATTGAGTGAGGAATTACTTTTCTAGCCTAACTACGGGAAATTAATGAAAAGTAAGCTGATTATATTTCTGTCAATGAAAACGCACATAAAATTTATATAATCATATGCCAATTTCTCTGTTGCATTTTAAATAAACCAATGCTGCCAATAATTTCTGGGACATCCTCGCTCTATGCGGTCTCATAAATAGTCCACTGTGGCTGAACACTCGCTCCACTGGTGCTGAAGTTGCTGGAAAGCAGAAAACCTTCTCGTATAGGGGATTTAGGCGCGAAAAGGCAGGTTGCTACGAATTTTGCTTGTGCCAGGAAATTCTTCACCGCCACTTCCTTTTTCGTGCGTAGCTCCGGAATTCTGGTACCTGATATCGTACTGCGTGCAGGCAAACAAAGCTTCGGATCCATATCGGTGACAAATTTTCGGAAAGATTGGTTCTCAACAAGTGATATTGGCAGGCTGCAGCTGATGATAAGATTTTCCAAGAGTGACTTCTCAAATCTTCGTTGTACGGGGTGATCTCTAGCGTAGTGAGCTCCAGCGGAGTCTGTCGCAGAGTGGAAGCCAAAACCAGTAAGCAATATCTGACTGGAACTGGAAGCTGGAGATTTCGTGATGTACGACTCGTATACAGAAACGTGCTTCCGCCTCAGATGTCTGAAAAAGGTCAACATAGCTTTTAGTCCAAGTTTGTTTAAAAAATTCTCTCCTCGAAAATTAGTGGCCGAAAAGGGGTTGGTCAACCGATTAACCAAGATTTTACTAGATGTTTTGGAGGACGAACGAAAAGAGAGTACAAATTTGAAAATTAGAATGTTGCTCTTTGGTTGCGTTTTCTGGTACTATGTTCTTTAGTTCCGCCAAACTAGAGACAGCTCACCCCCGAACTGATTATCCTCATTCAGATCTCTAGTTCCGACTAGGACCTGATGTGACTTTCGGATTATCTAGCGACACAGCTGAACTTTTAGCAACCAAATAGACATAGCAAAATATCAAGCAAAACGCGAAAGATTTGGCTCATGTATGAAAAGAAAGTGTCATTTGGCAGTTGGCTTTTTATATAATTCTACAATTTCATCGTCATTTCTGCTAACATTCAGCCAATGATCAAGATGAAATGGAATGATTTTCGACCCGCCAAATAAGTCATGTGCGGGGAGAGCTGATACGCATAATTTGAAGGAGAATAATTTCCTCTGTCCGTTTCGCATCATGCTGACTGGATCTTAGAGAAAAGGTACATTTTTTTTTACCAGCAATCATCCATGTCCATATTGTACGTTGCTACGAATAAAAAATGTCAGCAATAACTGTACATACTGCATGCTTACCTTACAAAAGTAGAAGAAACCCCTTTACTGTCAGTGCTCTTTTCGTTGCAGAACTTACAAACAGCGGACCACTTCCGAGTTTTTTCACAAAGCTGAAAGTTGGTAAACGCATACTTCAAAAATGAAGGTTCCTTGGTAGCCATTATTGTGTTACTGAAGAAACTCACCTCGAACATTTGCTTATATAGCAACGATCGCTATGAATAGCCCCTAAATAATTTGATCCGCTAATCTCTTGACCTCCAAAATGTGTCCTGATGATGCAATCCATTATTAACCTTATCCTGCTTTGCAACATTTTGAAAAGTTTCGAAATTAATCCGGATGTAATTAGGGTCTTGAAGACCAGCCTCGGTCTTGAAGACCAGGCTAGGTCTTGACAACCGGAAGCGCAAGAACAACACCAAGACCAAGAATTTGCGACTGGTCTTAAGACCAAGACCAAGATTGTCGACATCGGTCTTGAGACTGGTCTTAAGACCAAGACCAAGATTCAAGACTACATCTCTGGTAAGAGGGTTAAAAAAGGTGTGTTCATGTAGTTTTGCATGTAAAAGTTGGTTTGCATAATAAAGAGTACAGTAGAGGTATGCTTATATGAACAATTTTTTAACTGTTCCACTACCTTGGCTTTCTTACTTGCATCTTACATTTTACCTTTTTTTTTCTTTCTTTTCTTGTCTTTTCTTTCATACTCCATTTGTGACTTGTGTCTTAAAAATGGGAAATAAATTTCATTCATTCATTCATTCATATAAAAAAGTAAAATGGAAAAGAGAAATAACAGACTTGATATCAGCAAAAAGCCAATTATTTCAGGGTTATTCTGGCACAAATTTGAAGCAGAAATTCAATTAACTTTCTTTGATTTTGAATTTATTAAAAATGTCCTGAAAGGTCCTTCCTCTTTTGAAGGCATCTGACGTTTCGGACTGCTATCTTCTCCATCGAAGGTGCGTTCCTCTCGGTAAACTTTTCAAATTACAAAAGGCAAACCAGAGCTTCGTTTTTGTTGCATGCTGCAGGTCTACTTCTTGGCCGATTTGGACTGATTCTTTCTACATCCGTTTTGGCACTGCAGCGCTTCGAAGGAAGACAGCAGCGCTTCTCGAGAATCACAGACTTGCTCACCAACCAAGTCTGTGCTTCCCTGCTAGATGCTGCAGCGCTGCCGCTTCAATCAAGAAGAAAGTGAATTCAACAATGCATATTGTGCAAAAGCAAAGAAGTGCTGCAGCAGCAATGCGGCAGCGCTATTGCAACAAAAACGAGGCTCAGGTGTCAGCTGAGTCACTTTCGGAGATTATTTACCAAAATATTCAAAAGGCGACAAAAGCGTGAGTGATTATTACTAGTGTTTTTAGGAAAAAATGCCTGGTTTGGGTTTTAGTTTTTTCTTCTGCGATACTTCACTGTTAGCAGACGTTCACATTAGCATACCTCTACAGGAGTGTTGCATGAAGCTGCCCTTACTATGGCACCACCCACCCCCCAATTGGCCATGGTACATGATCCTGCCACCTTGGATCATGAAGCTGCCACCCCAGAAAAATCATGCAAATTCGAAGAAAACAGCAAATTTTGTTATTTGCAAAAGGTCAAGGAACCTCTCTGACCAAACAGCTGGCCTCTAACTTCACCATGTAGCAAAATACTATTTTTAGCAAAGTGGGCGACTTCATGATCACTTGGGTGCCTACATTCTTTGGTGTTCTCTAGCTTAGCCTTGAACAATTACAAGTAAACTATGGTACCAGCAGAAAGTGAAGGTTCTAAGCTTCCTTTCAGGATACTCCACTGAATTTTATCTCAACCGTTACTCTTTTTCCCTAAGTCATTTCCCAAAAATAGGAGTTTAGGGTGGCGGCTTCACGCAGCACTCCTGTACTGTATTAAACTAAGAACTAAACTACCTTGAAAAGTCCTCTAAAAGGCTTTATGAGCCCACGTCGGGAAGTTCAGAACCTGCAAACCTACCATAATGCAATTTTTTCTGTATCACCTTTTTACTTTTTGAATGCTTTGGAAGATAGATTACAATTATCGTGGCAAGAGTTTCATCCTGTGAGAGGTTAGGAAGAGGAGTGTTAAGTGAGTGCACAGCTTCGTTCAATCAATGAGGTTTCCTCGTTAGCTAAATACGACGAAGTTAGAAATAAATTTTCTACAAAGGCAATTAATAGAATATGAGCAATGGGAAACTTGAACTGGAGGCCAAGCTGCATCTTTTTCTGCGAGTTCCGACCAGGTTCCGACTCCTGTCCGACTCCGACAGGATGGACTGGGTTGTCCCTAGTCGAAAACGCGGAAAACAAGTCTTTCACCATCACGATCTGAGTCAGATAGAAAAGTTTGGGATTGGTGAATTTAAAATACACTGGTTTAAATTATATAGACAGTACTTATAATTTATAAACTGAACAGTGAATAGCTCATAGTGAAACAAGAATTTAGCTATTTTTGTTCTGCCAAAGTTAACTGATGTCTGGAAAGTATGTTGATTTAGATACGACCAATCTAGAACAATGAAATTACTTCCTTCTTTTGGAGTAGCCTACAGTACAATCAGTCTAGTACACTAGCCCCTTTTCAGGCACGGTGCTCAAATGTCTAGCACCATGCCTGGGTGCTAGACGTTCAAGCACTGTACTGCACTGTACCTTGTATTTCATGCATGGTGCATGGATTTCAGTATACAGTGCATAAATAAAAAACACAGTTTCTGTCATAACATGTGAGCACCAGCTCGAACAGGGCTGAAATTGCTACCATGAATTAGAGAAATCAAAGACAATCCTTGATATATTTTTCACAACAAAAACAAAAGGGCTCCGCTGATGACAGATGTGAAAAACCTCATTTCCTTTTCTACATAGTCAAGGGTTTTGCATTCAAAGTGTCCTGTTCCTCAGCTTTTTCTACCTAGCAGCCAACCAGAATATTGGCTCTTGGGGAATAGATAGGGGAAATACATGGAAAATAGATAGGGTGCTGTTAGGTTTTTCATCTCCATCTTCATTAGAGCCCTTTTGTTTTTGTTGTGAAAAATATATAAAGGATTTTCTTTGATTTCTCTAATTCATAGAAGTAATTTCAGCCCTGTCCGAGCCGGTGCTCAGTTGTGATGACAGAAACTGTGTTTTTTCTGTATGCACTGTATACTGAAATCCATGCACCATACATGAAATCCAGGGTACAGTGCTTGAACGTCTAGCACCCAGGCATGGTGCTAGACGTTTGAGCACCGTGCCTGAAATGGGGTTAGTGTACTAGACCGAGTACAATCCTATTCCTAGTATTAATATTCATCTTCCTTCCATAACATAAGTTGTGAACAGTGTTGCAGTTTCCAACCCTTGTGCATCCCTAGTGGCTTCTTCTGATCTTGTCACTGTTGTAGTTTCCTGCCTGGAAGCCTTCCTCTGATCTGGCTGTTAAGTAATCTCATGAATCTGCGGTTTGTCCCATTACCTAAATACAGTCTAAACACTGCCTACATAACATGCTACTTGTGGTTGCTGCAAAACTGGCTGCTTTAGTGTCCTTTTGAGCAGGGGGCTTGCCTCAGTTTTGTAGTGATATGATAGGTCTGCAAAACCTCCCAAAATAGAAGTTTGGCAATCCAGAAGATCCAAACACTGATAGTTAAAAGTGTCAAATTAACTTGAACTTGATGATTTCTAGGGAATCTACCAGATTATTGCTCAGGGAATTTACCCGAGTTTTGCCCAGGGGATCAATTGAAATCTTGCTCAAGGAATCTACTGGAACTTGACTCAGGGAATCAGAATTTGTCTCTTGGAACTTAATGTAACTTAGGCTACTGTAAATTCAACAGTTGGAAGCTGGTGTTTCCAACTGAAATCAGCTGAAAACAGGTCAGAACAGCTGGAAACATCTAAATTATTTCCACACGGGTCTTAATAAAATTCTACGCATCTGGATAGATTTTTTGTGTCATGCAAGCAGTGCACACTCTGAACATTATTACTAGAGCCCAGGGTGGAAAAACACAAAATCCCTCAGATAAGTCAAAATGTTTCAGTGTATTCAAATATCAGATGTAAAAGTCATTTACCTTTTCAGTTAAACTTTAACAATCATATTTTGTGTTTACTGTTGTTTGTAACACATAATCATAGCAGAACACAATAATATTCTAGAGTGTCTGCAGAGATGGTCATGATAGAGAAATTCCAGTAAAACCTCAAAAAAGTTAGGTAAAATTTTGAAGCGGCCTATCAAGAAAGTGTCAGGACACACCTGCCAACAGATAGCATATTATGTAGGTACTAGGACAAACCTCAGATTCAGTTCATTACTTGACACCCAGACAAGAGGAAACCTCCCAAGGTAGGAAACTGCAACAGTGGTCCAAACTGCCTTCCTTTACCGTGCCAGGCCGACTTACCAGTCAACCACAAACTCTTGATTTTTGGATACCCTATGCCAAACACTGGAACTATGCCTAGTGCTGGCTATCCCACCCCAGTTTGGCATAGGATACAACAAAAAAATCATGGATTTGTGGTCGACTGAAACTTTGTATTTGCTAGGTTATTTGTACTAAATTCTCAAACTGGTGCTTGGTGCAGTTGAAGGGTTTTCCATTCTGGAGCATTTCTGGTAAATTGTATGGTAAATTCTGGTAAATTGTAAATTCTTGTAAATTGCCATGCATATCAAGTTGGAATTGTGATGATTGTGTTGGATGTTTGCTGGGTATTGGATTGGTCTGATTGGGTAGACTCTGTGCTCTGGTCTTGGACTCCAGGGCATCCCCTCCATTCACTCTTGCTCTACTCTTTGCCACTTGAACAGTCTTGCTAATACCATATATTTGCTCAGGGAGTTCCGCAAAAATCCATTTTCTATGTAATGGAACTGATTTGCTTTCCGTGTCACTTTCCAAAGCCAGCAGATTCTCAGAACAGTGTCAGAAGGTGAAGCTAGTTTCAGCCACAGTCGCAAGAACAGACTGGGGATATGCAAGTGGAGCTTTCCAGACTGCCAGACTGCTCCCTCTCTCCAAGTCAGCGATAAGTTTTAAAGGTGCAACGACTTTCCATTTGTTTTTACGAACAGCTTACTCTCGCTTTGCTTGTTGGAAATTGTATCCGTGAGAATGCAAGAATCACCCTTTTGATAGCAAACAGAGAGAATGAAAGTGGTAGACTACACCTGGGGCCTCCCACTTGAACCCCAGAGGAGGGGCTGATAATTGTGCCTGCCCTTTGCACTGGAATGGTAGCCATGCTCAACCAGTTAAAAGATGGAAGCTGCGCCAGTTACTGATTTAAGGTTCACCAGCAAGAGACTAAAGGTGTTTTCCGTGACAACCCAGATTGACGATTCAAAATCTTGAATCTTCAAAATATGTTTTCTCTGACAATCCACATTATAAAAAATCGTTCTTGGTTCGTCGATTTGGGAATCTTGCAACGGGGCAAAATGATCGGATTTTTGTTTGTATGGCACTTGAGCATACTCTAGTGCCATATAGCGATTGTAATTTCTGTCGGTCTGTCGATCTGTCGGTCTGTCCCGGTTTTGCTAGTTTGGGCACTTCCACATAAACTAGGAGGATGAAACTTGGCAGACATATAAGGGACCCAACCAGATTAACTTGGAAACAATCGCTTCCCCGAGTACCCAGGTCGACTTGAAAATAGTTCCTTCCCGACCCGATGATCATGGGGGAGTGGAAGGATGGGGAATCCGGATTCTAGTGACATGCATAACTTTGGAACGGGTGATCGACATGCATGAAACTTGTCAAGTGTCAAGAACAAGGGTGTCAGATGGTCAATATCAGTTCTGGAACGGATCCGATAACTTCGGGGGGGGGGGGGGGAGCTGGAGGGGGGGGATGCCGGAAAGCTCGTGAAACGCTTGGAGTCGAGAGATGGGGATGGGACTTGGAGAGAAGAATAAGCAAGAATAAGCATAAGCCATATATACATTATTGACAAAAAAGGACCGGATTGTGTCACACTGGGGGGAGTTGGAGGGGGTTTTCGAAATTTCCGATGATCCAGAGTTAGGGTACTTCCAGATTTGCTATGACCGTGAAACCTGATCCTATCATCGATGGAGGAAGAAACAGTTGTCAATGAGTGGTATAACTACTTCAGATTACTAGATCAAGCTCATTTTCCGAAGAAATGAATATCGGAGAGTGATCCAGCCTTGAAAACTGCAAACTGTATCTGACAAACATGCTAACTGTTCTTACAAGTGCCATATGAGCTTTCAGCTCTTGTTTAATCTGAGATGACCGATTTGCCGTTTTCTCTGATGAAACAGTTATCTAGGATTATAATCGGGGATTGTCGCGGAAAAAAACCCTTACACAGTCAAATGTAAATTTCCAGAGTATTTCAAATCAGATTCTTTATGGCACATGCCCTTCGGCCAAGTGCGGTATAGCGATTGTAATTTCTGTCCGTCAGTCGGTCTGTCGGTCCCGGTTTTGCGAGTTCAGGCACTTCCAGATGAGCTAGGACTATGAAACTTTGCAGGCGTTTCGGGGACCGGATGAGATTAATTTTGAAATAGTCTTTACCTCGATCCTACCATCTTGAGGGGAGTGGAGGGAGGGGGAATCCGGAAAAATTAGGAAAAATGAGATATTTTTAGCTTACGAACGGCTGATTCGATCTTAAAGAACCTCTTTTCTCAGACATTCCATTTTAAATCCAGACCAGATCCGGTGACATTGGGGGGAGTTAGAGGGGGGAACCGGAAATCTTGGAAAACGCTTCTAGTGGAGAGATCCGGGTGAAACTTGGTGGAAAGAACAAGCACAAGTTCTAGATACGAGATTGACATAACAGGAACGGAACCGCTCACTTGGGGGGGGGGGGGGGGGGGGGGGGGGGGGGCTGAATTTCTAGTGATACCGCGAGTTTGGTGCTTCCTGATGTGCTAGGACGATGAAAATCGGCAAGTGTGTCAGGGACCCGACCAGATTAAATAGGAAATAGTCACTTCCCAATCCGACTATCTGGGGGGGGGGGGGGGGGGTAGAGGGAGGGGGAAGCCCAAAAATTTAGGTATTTTTAACTTTCGAACGGGTGATCGGATCTATATGAAAGTTGATGTATAGGATGATTTCGTGTCTCAGACGTCCCACTTTATATCCGGACCGGATCCGATGACATTGGGGGTAGTTGCAGGAAGGAACCGGAAATCTTGAGAAACGCTGAGAGCGGAGGGATCGTGATGACAGTTGGTGGGAAGAACAAGCACAAGTCCTAGATAACTCATTAACATAACCGGACCGAATCCGTGCACTGTGGGAGAGCGGGTGGGGGGATTTTTATCGATTCCGTGAGTTCGATATATGAAACTTGGCAGGTATGTCAGGGATCCGAAACAGGTTGACTTGAGAATAGTCGTTTCAATCAATCAATCAATCAATAATTTTATTAACCCGTATACAAATGGCACAGAACATGCCCATACGGAGTATATGAAAAACAATAAAGGAAAGAAAAAGATGAGACTAAACTAAACGAAATGACTATACAAACGCACTATAATACGGATGGCACCTGTCTAGAGAAGAATCAAACTCGGCACGGCGTTGGGCCACAGCCACAAACGGATCAGTAACGCCGTAAAGCTGCGTAACTTTGCGGTTACGAGCCCATGGGGGAAGGCCGAGTAGGTACTTAGCATATTTATAAAACAATTTTCGAATGGTCCTTAAATCAGTTGTGCTAAATAACTTCCAAAAAGGAGATAGGGCTAGAATGTGGGGGATTGTGTAAGCATTGTAAAGTCTAGCCAAAATAGGTCTACTATAACGGGTTTTAGCACTGACTAATAGACCGTAAGCTGCTCTAGCCTTCGCGCCGAAATGTCCGAGTAGTCCAGCACGTGTACTTTTCAGGTCGGTACCAAGTGGTAGACCGAGATAAGTTAGGGACGACGAAAGCTGGATACTGGAATCACCCAAAGAAACTGTAGCGCTATTGGAACCTGGTCGATTACGAGTAAACAGGATGCATTCACTCTTACTCGGATTGAATTTTAAACCGATATCCTTATACTCCTCACTTAAACTGGCAAAATTCTTCTCTGTCGAAGCCAGGGTTTTACTCAGGTTAAAAATATCATCTGCATAATTTAGTAGCGACAGGTCCAGATCAGTTATGCGGGATGCACCTCGTTCACGGGTCTTCATCCCTTATAAGCCACTTAGAACTACTTTATCAGATGATTTTTAATTCTGAGTTAGTTCCGGATGCTTTTTGTACCGGGGTCATTACACCTGTGCTTAAGAAGGGTAAACACGGCGCTGATTGTCAGTCTTACCGCCCAATAACTGTTTCTCCGGTGTTGTGCAAGCTAATGGAATCTCTAGTGATTGATTTGTTAAATCAGACTTGCTCCACACCAGAAAACCAGTTCGGTTTTAAAAAGGGTCTTAGCCGTGAACACGTCCACACCATACTTGCGAACATTTTACTTGAAGCTGCTTCATCCGAGGATCCATTGTTCCTTGCTGGACACGATGTCAGCAGAGCTTTTGACTCTGGAATCCATCCGCAAATTCTTCTAGCGGCTTTGCTTCGTGGTGTGGACGCTTCAGTAATAGCTACCCTTCGTGACATGTACCGTAGATTAAATGTAAAAGTTAAGTCACTTTCTAGAAGTGCCTCTGATCCGACCATCGTGGGGGGAGTGGATGGATGGGGAGTCCGAAATCTAGTGGTATGTCTAACTTTTGAACGGGTGATCGGATTTGATTGAAACTTGTCAGGTGGAAAGAGCTATCGCCTCAGACGTTTTGTGTCAAGTCTTGGTCTGTCCGATACTTCTGGGGGAATGGGGGACAGGAAAACTCAAGTGGATGGAGAGAACAAGCATTAGGATACGAAATACCTAGATACGAAATTGACGGAGCCAGATGGTTTCGAGTCTCTGTGTGGGGAGTTGAAAGGGTTTCACGGAATTCCGGTAGTCGGGAGTTAGATTAGTTCCAGATGTACTAAGACAACGAAACTTTGCAGGCATATTAGTGACCCAACTAACTGACTTAAGAACTCGGCATAACGTACCCCCGGAAATTTCTGTTCCTAGATCCGAGCATTTTGGGGGAGCGAGGGAAGGAAAATAAGGAAATTGACTTCTGCAAATTTTGAGCGAGTGGTCTGATTCGAGTGAAACTTAATGTGTGATACGAGTCGATGACCTAGACATGTATAACATGCGTTCGAACTGTTATTTGGTGTCCGGGTTGGATTCGGCCAAGGTAGGGGGGGGGGGGGGACCGAAAATTTGTAGATAGGCTATGCTCCCACTTCAGTAAAACTTGATGGACGGGAAGAGTGGATTAAGAGATACGACGTTTATGTTTCCAAGTCCTCTTCGGTCACAGTGGAGAGAGTTGGAGGGAGATTGCCGGAAACTTTGAGGCTCGTATAGGGGTCAAACGAGTACATCAATTTCAATGAAACTTGGAGTGTAGAGAGAGCGTATACCGGAGATGACAAATTTTAGGGTCCGAACCGGATCCGACAGCGGTGGGGGGACGGGGGGGTACCGGAATTTTCCAGAAATGCTCAGATTCGACTGAAACTTGATAGATGGTATAAAAGAAGATGCTTTAGATGATCCATTTTTTAGTATGAGACAGATTTGTCCACGGTATTTGGAGATGGAGGGAGTACCGGAAATCGTGTAGTACGTCTAGGGATCAAACGAGTGGATTTTATTGGGCTGAAACTTGGAATTTAAACAGTCATGCGCATTTGCTACAGAGAATGCGAGTCGATGCCAGAACTGCTCAGAATTGAGTGAAACCAAATATCCTGTTTCTGTTTCCGAACCACATTCTTGGATTGCGGGTGTATTTGTGACGTTCTCATCTACTTTCTTGTAACGCCTACTCGTAACAAGTGCCATATGAGCTCGTAGATCTTGTTTTTTTGCTAATTTTCTGGTATTTACAGGGGAAATACAAGCAGTCAGGTCAATTGTCCAGCTCATCCAGAAGCTGCTCTGATCGAAGACTATCATGCTGGAGACCAAATCTGCTCAGAATGTGGGCTGGTAGTAGGAGATCGGTAAGTTCTTTGATGTAACTCTTTGCAGTAGCTGTAGCTACTCGCTGCGTAAATCATTGCAACGGGCTTTATACAGTTTATCTTATTTGATAGTGTTATAGTATGAGACAGTGCAGGTTTTAAAAATTACGGATTGTCGGCTAGAAGTAGTGATAAATTCTGTTTGAATAAAACTAATTTAGCCTTCCATAGAAATAAATATATAAACAAATAAAGGCCAGGCATGCCTTCCTCTTCCTCTTGGGGTTTATAGTAGGGGGCAATGGGCTCGTGTTGCTTGCTGGAGTTTGATCTGCCGGCGTTTGAACTAAAAAACAAGATGCTCGAGAGTTTATCACTGCAGGAATTGGCCATATTCAGATTCAGTGCTTCCAAGCGGATTAGTGTCTGTTAATCCCCCTATGCCTCGCCGTCAGCACTTGGATCAGACATGGTAAAATAGAACCACAGGCCAGTGAGTGAAAAACCTGTCATCTGTGTCCCAGGTAATGGAGGTTTTGCATATATCTCAGCAGCAGAAACTGAAAGTGATCCACTACCCTATGAATCAGACTTTTTACTATGTCTGCAAGTGTTGGTTATGAGGCAGTGGGGGACTAACCCTTGGTTCAGACTGCTGCTTCGTATGCTACACGATTTTTTCTTTGATGTTCCGACGTGCGACGGAATCGTATGGACCTTCCCACTACCACGCAGACGCAGATGGAAAGTGAAATTTTTCGTCTAGTTCTGCAAAAACAAAGAAACCCTTGGGGAAAAAAACTCTGAAGTTGCTGGGAGATTACCGATCTGAATACCACACAGCATTAGGAGATTTTCAGTCAAACCCCATATGTCATCTTGTTAAAAACAGTTAATACAAGTTTATTCAGAAGATATTTTGCATTGAGCCAAACTAGTCTTTGTTTTTGGGATCCCAAAACGTAAGTGGAGGGATACCTATGACATCGCAAAAGTTGTCCGTCTGTCCGTCCGTCCGTCTGTCCGTCTGTCCGTCCGTCCGTCCGTCTGTCCGTCCGTCCGTCTGTCCGTCCGTCCGTCCGTCCGTCCGTCTGTCCGTCCGTCCGTCCGTCTGTAAGCACGATAACTCTCGAAGGGAATGAGATATTTTGATGAAACTTGGTGAGAAGGTTCGTTGGGTCGTCGGACCAGTCAAGTTCGTAGATGGGCTTTGTAGCTCTACATTTAGGGGTGGGGGAGGGGATTCAAATTAAGGGACAAACAAAATATTTTGAAACAGCTAATGTGATAGTCGATTATGGGGTAAGAAGACATGCTGAACATGATGGTGAAAACCATTTTGTCATCGGACAAGTAGTTCGCCCGGAATCCGGCCAAAACCGGAAAGTTTGTTGAAAGTAAAAGTTTTATTTGAAGTTGATTAGATGTTCGATTTAGGGGTAGGAAGACATGCTGAAGACGATGGGGAAGATTATTTTCTCGACGGACAAGTATTTCGCCCGGAATCCGGCCCAAACCGGAAAGTTTGTTGAAAGTAAAAGTTTTATTTGAAATCGATTAGATATTTGATTTAGGGGTAGGAAGACATGCTGAAGACGATGGTGAAAACTATTTTCTCGATGGACAAGTATTTCGCCCGGAATCCGGCCCAAACCGGAAAGTTTGTTGAAAGTAAAAGTTTTATTTGAAGTTGATTAAATGTTCGATTTAGAGGTAGGGAGACATGCTGAAGACGATGGTGAAAACTATTTTCTCGACGGACAAGTATTTCGACCGGAATCCGGCCCAAACCGGGAAGTTTGTCAAAATTAAAAGTTTAATTTGGAGTTGATTGGATGTTCGATTTAGGGCAAGAAGACATGCTGAACACTTATGTGAAAGCAGGTT